>OY770107.1:23075191-23622691 GCA_963669365.1 Verbascum thapsus
GGACGGCGTCCATAAGTTGGCAGTGAACAGCACCAGTGCAAGCCTGAAATTGTTTAAAAGCGCGCAAAAATTAAAGTCACCGTATACTCAAACAAATTAGTTAATCAAACAAGAAATTGAAGGCCAGAAAACCTAAATTAAATAAACCAACAAAGAACATAGAATGGTAATACGCACTGACCTCTTCGACTTTGGATAGATTGAGGTGGAGAGTAGAATTGATCCAAGCGAGAATTTCAGATCTGCCAACGAAGTATGCAGAATCCATCATTCCGATGTTACTTGCCGCCATTCCTTCAAATTCTTCTAATCTTTAGTGTGTGTATATGTGTGTGTGTGTTTGAAATAATGAAGGCTGAGCGGGAGTTTGATCCTTTTGTAATTTAAAATTGGGTCAAAGTTTAGTGTTCTTGGACTGGGCTCAATCACTTAGCAAGCAATTGGGCTGAATCCAAAGCAGTGGTTTTGAATACCTAATATAAGCCCACTAACGGCAGAACAACTTCTATGCTTCATTTTTTATTTTTTTATTTTTAGGAAAAATTACTAAAAATTCTTTAAAATAAATTTAAATACTAATCAATATCTTGAAAATATTTTTGTATTAAGAAATTCAATATTTAGAGTTTATAAATCTATGTACTTGATTTTTTTTAATATTCTAAAATGAGAGACAAGCATTATACTTTATATGGGCATTTTATTTATTTACAATTTGATATTGATAAATGGTATTTTTGATGATTTTAATTTCAAATTACATATTTTTACATCTTCTAAAAAAATTTAAAATATGAATTTTAAATGACTTTCAAGTTCAACTCGAAAATAAGTTACATAAATATTCGATATTAGAAAATACAAAAATCATATATATTGTGTATCATTAAAAACGTATTTTAAATAATATTAAATATTTGTTATTATTAATGTCTCCTATTTTAATGTACTTATGTTTTTTAAATCATTATGGTTCTTTCTTTGGAGTGCTATATGTAACCTAAAAAATTTTATAAATCATTTTATTAATTTTCCAATCATTTGCACAAAAATCCTTGCTAAGTTAAGATATGAATATTATAAATAGAATAATTAAAATTATCATATTTAACTACTTGAGCACCCATATTCATAAAGATGATAGCAAGATTATAGATCAAAGTTTCAATTACCTAATTTTATGATAAAATGAAATAAAGTACATGGACCAAGTCCAAAATAGCACACAAGCTTATTATGTTAGACAAATATAAAACTCTAACCAATAATCTTAGACAACTAAAACAAATTAAACACAAACCTACAATCATCATTACAATCAATAATCTCTTATATAAAAAAAACAAAAAATGTCAGTAAAATAATACATACATTTGGGTCCATTTTATCTTCACTAGTAGTGACCCTAATAATATGATGAAGAAAATGAAGAAGATGGAAACTTCTCAAGTGCATGAAGTATCTCTTTCATGGATGGTCTCTTTTGTGGCACTGGTGATATGCACCCATACCCTAATTTCAAAAGTGCCAACAAAGCATCCTCTTTTCCCTCCAGGTCAGCACGGATCGCCACGTCAGCAATCCTCAAAACCCTCTCTTTGTCCTCATCCGCTGACATGGACATCCCGATGGCTAAACCGGGGCCCGTTTCATCCGATACTATGACTTTCCCCGTCAGCAATTCTAGCAACACCACACCAAACGAGAAAACGTCCCATTTTGGGTGGGGCTTGAGACTCCTGAGTGACTCGGGTGCATGATAAGGCGACAAGCCCATGACACTTGGGCTTGGGCTTGGAGTGGGCCCAATTGCGTAATCTTGAAAGCTGTCTCGTGAGGCGGTGGATCTCTTACTACCGAAATTACGAGACGATCCACTGGGCTTGGAACTGTTGTCACCCGCCACGAGCCTTTCGAGCCCAAAGTCTCCTATTTTGGGCTCCATATCCTGGCCCAATAGAATGTTAGTGGGCTTCAAGTTCCCATGCACATGCTTCTTATCATGGATGTAATAAAGCCCACGGGCCACGCCTTTCGCTATCTTGAGCCGCATTTCCCAGGGTAAATGACAAGGCGAAGAGCCAGTTTTCCCTGCAAATTACATTACACACCCACAGTGCGCATGTTAGCTTTTAGAAAGATCTCAATCTTCATAAGTCCTTTTCTACAAAACTGACATTTGGCTCATAATGTTAGCCGTGACATACACATCGCTACAATGCGCATTGGGCCAAGGATAATAAAAGTTAAAAAACGATGGGCTACAGGACAGGTTGACTTGTAATGACTAATGACAGAGTAGGAACATTAAAGACAAAGTTTCAGTTACAACTACTCCATCGTTCCACAGCCCCCGCGCACGTTAGCAGAATACACATGTTTTCCGCTACGTGCGCTCTGGAAAATGGACCTGAAACTTGTTCCAGTTTGTAAGATAGTGCCCGAAATAAATCATAATGGGACCATAAGATATCTATATCTATGATTCAGCACCTATATATATATATATATACAAGCTGTCCAAATTTTCAAAAACTTTGCAATTATAATGATCGTGACATTGCATAATCACTTAATACTCTTTTACTCAATGACCCATTTCCTAAATCATCACGTAATTAATTTGAATGAAAATCGTCGGCCCATTCTCCTAATCTAGTATCATTTCATTATTATGCTAATTTTTAAACAAAATAACAACAATAATGAAAAAATAATAATGGAAGACTTACTGTAACGTGCATTAGCAAGGCTACCATTAGGGACGAAATCATAGATGATGAGCTTTTCATCAGTACCCCAATAGAACCCTCGAATCCTGACCAGGTTCGGGTGCACCAATTTGGCTACAACTCGAACCTGATTCTCGAAATCACGAAACCTCTCGACCCCGTTCTCCCCAATACGCCGTACTGCAAATGTGGTTCCATCTTCGAGCACGGCCTTGTACATTATGCTTGAACCTGATGCACCCAAAATATAGGCTGAAGCTTTTAGTAATGTCTCCAATTCAAGCTCTTTTTCCCCGTCAACTGTTACGAGTGCCCCGTTTTTCTGCTCTTGGGGCGGGTTTTCACGTGGGTTTTCTGTGGTGTAGTCGCTTTCGGAGGTGGTTGATTGTGAGGTAGTTTCCTCTGCGTCATCTCCGGCGGCGGCGTGTCTTTGTTTCTTCAAGCAAGTCCAAGTTCTCAGCCAGTTGTATTCTTCCGATGATGATGATGATGCAGATGAGGCCCAGTCGAAGTGGTCTTTGGCGCTTTGTGCCTCTTTCTTGATTGTATTGTTCAGGGTTTTCTTTTTCTTCAGGTGATAAACGTACACGAAGATTACAACCAGGATTCCGATTCCGGTAACGTCTCCGATGACGATTCCTAATATGGTGCTGGTTTTTATGCCGGGTTTTCTTCCTTGCGGCTGGTTTCCGGCGGCGGGGGTGGCGGGATTGGAGGCTATGGTTTTTGGAATGGCGGCGATTGCTGGTGGAGAGTCCGGTGGAGCAGAAGCATTCGGCAAAGCTGCGACGGAGGATGGAATTGGACAGAGGGTTTTGAGTGGCTTGCCGCATAGTTCAGGGTTGCCGGAGTATGATTTAGTGTCTTGGTTTAAGAAAAGATTAGACTCTGGAATCGGGCCTGTGAGATTATTAAATGAAAGATCTAAGGTGGCGTTTCTCGGGATTTTGGCTGAAAATTCCGGTGAAATTACGCCGGAAAGTCTGTTAAAGGAGACGTTTAGGTACGCGAGATTATTGCCACCGAAATCCAGCGGCAATGACCCGTTAATCAAATTGGACGATAGATCCAAGACATGAACTGAATTAAACCCACCAGGAAGGGAACCAAAAAAGTAATTATTTTTCAAAGAAACTGCTGTTAAATTCCAAAGGGTGGTTAACTGTTGAGGCAATTCTCCGGTAAGGGCATTGTCGGAAAGATTAAGAACCCGGAGATTTTTCAACTTTCCGACAGCTTCCGGTAGAACCCCGGAGATCAAATTGTTGGAAAGATCAACAATTTTAAGCTCTGAAGCCCTGAACAGAGAAACAGGGATTGAACCATTGATTGAGTTGTTGGAGAGATTAAGGTTTCTGAGATGCTCGATCATGCCCAGAGTTGCCGGGATCGGACCCAGAAGCCCGGAATCAGGCAAAGAAAGGCCCGTAACCCGGAAATATACGTCGCCGGAGCCCGGAACGCCGCAGACGACTCCATTCCAGGCGCACGGCGTCGCGTCACTGTAATTCCAGCTCTGTAAAACACCAAATGGATCGCTCAAAATACTGTATTTGAAAGAGAGTAATAAAACCCCGTCAGTGTTGAGCCCGAAACACTGGGCCCGAAACAGAATCAACCACCACCATAACTGTAGAAAATCAAATCTTTTGAAGCTCATTTTGTTTTACAACGATCCCACATCTCTGTTTACTGAAAAAATAAAACAGAGTTTTAGAGAGAGATAGAATACAGATTATACAATAATACCAATTAACTGAGATTTATGGTATACTCATGAGGGACCACGTGAGGCTGTAAGATGAAAAAAAAAATGAAAATGCAGAGGAAAGAGACGAACAGCTCACCCAAAAACCAAATTCCCACCAAAATACTTTTTTTCAGACCTAAATTAATGAGGAGATAGAACTTCGATAAAAACCATATTAAATGCTATTTTTTTTTTTGTTACAAGATATTTATTTAATTGATTATTATAATTAAGAATTCAGATTTAAATATTGGGGAATAGCATCTTTACTAGGTGACACAAAGATGGAGTCAAGAGGTTTTGCAGTATATTCACTAACATAATAATGTAATTGTACTGTATTTACAAAATGGATATTAGATTATTGGCTTAAATTCTGTCTTATTTTTGTTTATTAATGTGAGATGTCAAATTGTAACAAGCCTTAGATCTGTTGTTTTATAGATCTAATTGAATGTTCGGACAACATTAAATACGATTATTCATGGGATTAACTTTTTTTTTTTTTTTCCAAATTAGATTCACTTTTTACATGGAATTAGATTTTCAGCTTTTGGGGGTTAACTTTTTTTTTGAATTATACATGCACACCAATTTTTTCAATTAAGTTATTGATCAAAACTTTAGTATTTTTTATCGGAAATGACTTGAAATTATATTTAATTTTGTTAAATTTGCATTATTGGATTTTAACGATGACCAACTAAACAAATGAGCAAAGTATAGTCACAATATGCAGTAAAATGATACGATACATCATAATATACGATGAAACGCTAATTTAAATAGAATAACTATCTGATTATCATAATCGAACAATAATCTTATGAAATATAACGAGTCTCAAGTTAATAAAAATAAATCTTTTACTTAGTTTTAGGTGAAAAAAGACAATTTGGACCACCGAAAGATAATTTGGAACATGGCTAAAGTCCATCCTTAGATTTGTTGCTTGCTGTTGTTATCTTCACAATAGACATGTCATTCTGAGTAGCAAAAGTGTTTATTTTTTCTTCAATTCTTGGAACTACTACATCTCCTACCACTTGGACACAATACTAATTGAAAGTTTTATTCACAATTTTCATCCTAAAATGGCCCTGCAAAAAGGTTCGAATGTATTCAATATTATCCTTTCTGCCTTTTGAAAATGGCTTGTTATGGGTTATGGCAGCTTTATGTAATTAGGGTTTATAATTATAACTATAATTACAATTAAAGTGACAAATACAGCTTAAAAGTTGAATAATTTGGGATTAGGGCAGTCATTAGACTTAAATATGTCACCTCATGTTGGATTAAAGGAGTAGAGAAAAAAGAGAGCTTTTTTTCTAGAGGACTTTCAAATCTTCCTTTCTTTTTGTGATGTGTACCCTTTTAAGGAAATGTAATTATGATTTTGGATTTATATTTATTAGGGATGGCAATGGGTCCCGTTCTATCCGAAATCGTCTCGTAGATTTTGAATCTCCAATACTAATCGGTTTTGATTCTAGGCTATTTGGTTCGTTTGCGATTCCGATTCCTATTCGAGACCAAAGCGCACACATCAATTAATTTGTTACTAACTAAAAAATAATAACAGGTGGGTACCCACGTATTGAACGTTATAGTTCTGATTCTGAGTACAATAGAAACCGTGCGATTCTAGTTCTGATTTCAGACCCGTCGATTCGTACCCGAAACTAGTCCCTTGTCATCCATAGTATATATCGACTTGTTTTAGTTAATAATAAAGTATTGTGTGTAAATTTGTTTTTTTTATGATTATTAACTTGATTTTTATTGTGCGGGAAGAGATAGGTCACTCTCATCTCAAAAATGGAAAAATTCCAAATCTAGCCATTTTAGTACTTTAAATGATCAATTTGCCCTTAGATGTACGCTTTTAAAAAGAAATATTATTCATATTACAAAAATATAAAAAAACAATTATTAACAAATGAGATAAACATGTACACAATACACACTCTTTTAGTAATCCTGCAAGTCCTTCATAAAAATGGCTAGTAGGTCAAAACCCGACCATCCAGTCACTAATATTAGACTTGTTGGTCTATAAAATGCGAATATATATCGTACTATTTAAAAATCAACTAATTTATCATAAGAATCTATATTAATCTAAGTATAATTTTATGTATCACATATTTATACGACCTTAAAATATTGGTCGTCGATTATTGTCAAAACCCAAAACATTTAGATATGTTACATATAATATACAATCAAATAATTTACAATATCACATTCAAAGTATCTAAGGGTGTGTTTGGATCGAGTGATTTGAAATCCATGAATTTCAAATTCATCGACAAATTCATTTAAGTTCGTTTGGATGATAATGGATTTCAAATCCCTCGCCATTCATTTTAAGCTCTTTTCTCTCCGAATCCACTCCTCAAATCCAAATCCATTGATGCAAATGCACCATAAATGAATAGCATCTATAACACTAGCTATACCCCAGCTAAACTCCATTAATTAATATCCACCACATCTATAATTTAAGAGTTGGATTTTAGTTAATGTTACAATCATATTTCTATTCCTTAACATCGTGACAAACTAAGCAAAAATAGCATTATCACAAATTATAGCAAGTGTTTCTCTCAAGTCTCTAAATCAAATTTCCATTACAATTTATATTGAGATAGGGACTTATTACAACATTATTTCATGATTAGAATTGCCTTTTTATTTTTTTATTTTTTTTATTATTTTTTTATTATTTTTTTTTATTGGGGGCAACCCGGTAGAGTTTGGTAAGGGCATGTAAATGTTGTGGCCTTGGTCACGGGTTCGAATCCTGATGAGGGAATGTCTATTTGCCTTCTCTACTGTGAGAGCCTGTCAGCTATGGGCAACCTAGGCTGGTTTACCTCTCTTGTGTGGTTTGCAGATTATTGCACAAGAGCGGGGTTTACCCAATGCGCATCTAACGGTAGCGGCTGCGGATTCCCTTGTCATAAAAAAAAATTGCCTTTTTATTTGACGTATGACCTCTCAACTATAAAGTAATATCAAATAATGAAGACAAATAAATCAAATGAGCCACGTAACCCTCTCTAGATTAAATTCCTGTTACTGATTACGATGACTGCCTTCTAATAACCACAAAATATAATATAATATATATATATATATTAGAACAATAATTCAAATAACAATGGCGGCTTTTCCAAATTAAATTTGAGTTACTGTTGTTCAAATTAAATTTATTTGAATTGCTATAAAAATTCTAATGTGTCTGAATTTGGTTGATGGGTAATCTAGTTGAATCCGAGTCAGTTTTGATATCAATCAAATTTGAGTAGAATGTATAGTTTTGTACATATATTTTTAATTTTGCAGTCAAGTTGAGTTTCAAAATTAACTTATCATTATCAAACAAAAATAAATAATCAAGTCCAAACAAGTTTTTTATAAACTAAATTCGAGTCGAATATATAATAGTTTGATTATTATGTGGTCATATATTTCTTTATTTAAGAAAGAAAAAACATACCTTTTTGTAAAAGAATAAAGGAAAAGAATCATGTTCTTAGATAAAAAGTTGAAAAGGCACAAAAATATAAAGAGATTGCAGCATTTAGAATCCGATTCCAGAAGATCAAACACCCATTTCTAGTGGATGGGTAAAAGTGAAACACCAAATATGGAAAATTCTAACTTGGTCCGGGACTGTTGGTCCCGGCCCACTTATAACCACACATTTTGAATGTTTGGTGGGTGGTTTTTCTTTTGTGGGGTGGGAAAACCACCCTCCACCCCCCAAATGTGTGGTTGTGAGGCACCGGGACCAACAGGCTGGGACTTAGATAGAATCACCGGGCATAACTATCCCCATTTTTTGGAATTAGGATCCAAAAGGCAATGTTTTCCCTTTTGGGTGATTAAATTTTATATTATACTAACATATTATAATATTGTTTAAGACTAAGGTTTTAATATATTTTTCATACAATTATATGTGTATTATAGTCATAAATTATATGTAATGATCTTTATCTACTTTATAAGATGCATTATGCGTGGGTTCCTCGTATATTTCTTAATGATGTTTGAATGACTTGATTGAGTATTAGATAAATTTTCCCATAAAATTTTTTATGAAGAAAAATATTTAAAAATAAATAAAATAATACAAGATACCTGATAATAAGTGAAGCTTTGGGGCATGTAAAAATTATATTATATAGCTTGACTTAAGCCCTTGAATTTCTCATTCACATTCATTACTTATGAGATACTTTAGCTAAACTAGCTTTATGGGTATATCTATCATGTGTATCCATCTAATCCAAGTCTTGAATCTGAAAACAAAGTTGGTTTACTTGTTAAATTAATTTGATTATTAGTATTAGGAATAAGGAAACATGGAAGAGAATGTGAGGGAATTTATAGTATAATTTTATTTTTAATTTGTATATTTGGTTACATAGCTGTATCTATTTATTTTGGAATATTATTTGGTATATGTATTAACCTTAAACAAACAAATTAAGGACAGTTTCGGTCTGTGCCATTTTATGGAGCCTCGGGTCATTCTATTCTGGATCGGGACCGTTGATCCCGATCCAGTTATAACCACATATTTACATTTGGGGTGGGGTGATATACACTTGGGGTGGTGGATAAAACCACATGGCCGGGACCAACAGTCCCGGACCAAGATAGATTTTTCCATGGAACCTTCATGCAGGTTTTGTCCATCTATAGAGAATTGCAGTCGGAATGTACAAAAAAGATTAAATCCCAAAAAAATACGAACATTTGCTAAAGCTAGTATATTGTTCATCTCTCTTTTCTATTACCTTTTTTCTAATTTCTAAAAATAATGTAATAAAATTGGTATTATCTAGGACTAGGAGTATTAATGAAGTTTGACAGGACTAATACAGAATTGTGTGCATGACGTCCCGATGACGCCATCTTTTGTGCTTATCCCATGAAATAATAATAATAATTATTATTATTATTATTATTATTATTATTATTATTATTATTATTATTATTACATAGTCAAATGTCTAAACCTCGCGCAGTTACAATGTCTCCTCTTTAATATAGCCAGCTCCATGCCCAAAGCATATTCTACCAAGTACTACCAATTAAGTTTAATTAATTAATTTCTTGCTTCCTAATACGAAATTATCTTATACCAAAGATTTTATTGAACTCATCTAATTCCTATTTTTAGGTTCCTGGTGGTATTTTTTAAATTGTGAAAAACTAAAAATTAATTACTCAAATTCCCGGTATCACAATTTACGAGACTAATTCTGTTACAATAGTAATTATAGGAATATATATATATATATATATATATATATATATATAACTACATGACGAAATTCACAATATATATATATATACTGATAAAACGATAACGTCTAAGCACAAAGACCATAATTAGCTTAATCTCAAGTCCATATCATTAACCCATAACCCGCCTTCAATCCATAATCATTCATTAATTACTTACTAATATATTCCACTAATCCATTCTAGAGAAACACCAAAAAATTTAAAAAAGTGTTAATTCAATAACTATTATTTCTTTGGGCCCCAAAACAATACTATGAGCCTTAAGCCCATAAACCCTAAACATAGAGCCCAATAAAGACAAGTTCCTAGTCCAAGGCCCAAGAAACCTTCTCCAATTTCCCTATAAGTACCACCTCCAAACCTTAATTTAATATCAAGTTAACTATGTTAACTATAAATAAATGATATATCTTTTAATTATCATCATGTTCTATAATAATTAATTATGAATATAATTTATAGTAAAGTTAATACAAATTTTCCCAAGTTATATAAGGTTGGCCAAATTATCTGGGGCCTGAATGTATGATGTAACCAAAACCCCACTACATATTGGGTATATGTGAACTATAATTAGCATATTCCTTGTGTCATTATCACATTATTAATGATAATCATTGAAGTAAACAATGGGAGTATTATTTAGTGGGGATGACAATTAGGTTAAAACAAATGTTAGATTGTAATTGGTTTAATGTGGGAAAAAAAGTAGTTACTTTCTTTGTTTCTTATTGGTTTCATTTATATATAAATAAATCATAGAGCTATTACATGCAAAATGGAGGACCCAAATAACACAAAAAATGCTTAAAAACATTTAATAGCTAATAATAATAATCAACCTCGTGAAATCGAATGTATATGTCTTAATCACTTGTAGGGTATTCTTATTAACTTCTATTTTAGATAACGAATTTATATATAATTAAAATTCTTAGTATTTTCTTCTCTTGACGTTATTAAGTAAACTCAAATAATATAGAAAATTATTTTTCAGACAATAATATGTCTAAATTTGCAAATAATAAGATGTTCCCAACTTGTAACTTAGTTGATATAAATTATATACTACAATTAGCACTAATGTCACCTTAAACTAAATAACTATATTGAATATTTTTTATGTGCTTTGGGAAAAAGACTAGAAAAAAGGGCCCACAATGCTGCAAATACTTCTTCCAATTAGTTAGGCGGCCCATAATAAATAAACAATACTAAGGTTAAATTTAGAGATTAACCATCAGTTTAAACCATCGCCAATATAAACAAAATTTAAAACATTCTATTTTAATTCTTGATGTTCACCCTCTAATTTGGAATTATTCACGTATTATTAAATATTATAAATTTATATAATTTAAAAAAATTATGAGCTTTGAATGTTTTGGACCCTGTCAACTCAGTCAAACTTAATATCTATTATTTTCCCCATTTCCTGGCTCATTTCCTGGAGATACCAAAATTGGAATTTAATTTGTCTTAATCAACAACTACAAAAAGTATTTTATTTATTAATTATTAATATATAAATTGATTGAGTTTGGTAAAGGAACTACTATTTCGGATTAGATCAAACAAACTTCAATTATTAATTAGAAGGCATATAAAATTTGGAACTTTTTTCCCACTAATGCAATTATATATTGTAACTTGTCTAATCAGGTTATTGAACTTTTACCAATAAATCTTCATTCCCTTCTGACCATTACTTCTCAACTAATTATTCTATATATAACAATAAAAAAGTATTAAAAGTAAATAAAATCATGTTTCTACATAGTTCTTTCTAGAATTATATTACCTTATCTCAATTGAAATGGTAAGGGCATTTGAACTTGTGGCCTAGGTCATGGGTTCGAATCCCACTGTGGGAATGTCTATTTGTCTTCTCTACTATGAGCCTGTCAGCTATGGGCAACCTAGGCTGGTTTAACTCTCTTGCGTGGTTTGCAGGCTATTACACAAGAGCGAGGTTTACCCAGTGCGCACCCGAAAGGGTAGCGGCTGCGGGTTTCCCCCGTCATCCAAAAAAAAAAAAAAAGAAGAATGCTTTATATATATACTTCCAAAGAACATAGCATAATTTAATGAATATATTAGCCAAAAATAAATAAATGAATAGAAGAATAAACTAACTAATTTATAGCATAAGTTGGCGGTTTGCATGGTAATATACATCAAAATCAATTTAATATAATAATAATAATTCTTGAAATTTAGATACATGTGGTAATATATATTTCCCACATACTCTCTCCATTAGCATATTATAATAGTGTATCACAAAAGAGAATACCTTTAATAATCATGAATTGTATTATTGTGTATATTTAATATGTAGGGACTAATGACTTAGAGATCCAATAAATTGGATTTTAAATTATCTATAATCAAGTATTCTATTTTATTATAAAGCCAGTATTATATCTCTCATTTTCCCATTAAGTGGATTTTGGGTTGTTTGCTAATTAAATAAGTTATCACTTATTAATAAGCAAATGTAGACCTATATATCCAATTTAAAGGAAAAATTAGACATAATCATATCTCATGAAAATGAAAGTCTTAATCTCATTTCATAATGCTTATTAGTCAACTCTTTGTTGTTACTGGTCAATGATATTTATTGATTGTTATAATATCATTAATCATTCTAGTGTTCATTATTAATTTATCTTACATTATATGGACCATGATATTGACTAATGTGTTTACATTTTATAATATGATGAATTTTTAGAAATTAAACTCTCGAAAGAAAACAAAAAATAACAAGAATTATGGGTTGTGTGGCGTGTGGGGGGTACGTGCTGCTATATATCTTGTACTATTATCAACATCACTATTATAATTCACCTATCAATCCAAATTTGTGAACCACAAACAAAAGGTGGTGTCTTATTCGAGTATCTTTACGTACACATAAACAAACAAATCAAACATATAATAATTTTATTATTATTTTATATATATTATATATATATATATATAGCTGTAATGCATATCTAACCACCAATCCAACGTCATGGGCATCGACCTTTTTCTAACTCATTTTGATGTTCAAAAGGAGACAAGACGCAAATATAGTTACGTGTTACTAAACTATATTATTATTTTGACTATATTCAAAATTGTTTTAATTTGGTGTCACAAAGTTGTGTTTTCGGGGCACCAATCTCTTGCTATATTGTTTTACTAACAATAGTTAATGGGAGATAGAAAAGAATATATATTTAGATCATTTTAAGGGCTCAATTTTAATTATATGTGACTCGTCTAGTGGATACTGGATACATATATTTGTGGATGAGATAAATACATTTTATTTGAGTGGAGACAACAATTCATATTATAAGTACAAAATTTGCAAATTTAATATCCTTTCTTGTGCAAAATATAAAAAATCACATTTTACAATCTTATTTGAAATTTGAAATCTGCACCCGTCTCTTCCCCCAAAATACAAAATATTAATAAACAATATTTTAGTTACAAATATATATTTCGCTACACAGTCTTTATTCTCAACTATTTCTTTATTTAAACTATTTTTGAATAAATCTCTCCGTCGTATAAACTAAGTATCATTTTTATTTCCTATCCCCCCCCCAAAAAAAATCCATTTCCATTAAACTAGATGTTATAGCAACATAATAACGACCATGGATATGAATTTCCATACTGAACCAAATAATATAATAACAACTTATATAGTTCAAAGTCTCATAAATCATCAAGAATCACCAGAATCTCATATTGAACCAAAGAATCTTTTTAATATTGAATTGAACCCATAATTAGCATATTCTTAATCAAGCAAAGGGGTGTATTTGTAAATATTTTTAAAATAAAACTAAAAAGCTTTGCCGTTAATATTACAAATATGTCCTCAAGTCAAAACGACAAAGCTAGCTAACAAACTCCACGTAAAAGAGGGACATAAATTTGTCAATAATCTTTGGACCAACGTGGCTTTATATCTCTTCAACCACTTGTTATGTTATTCCTACAGCCGCCTTGTAAGACTACCTTATATATATAATAAAATCTTGCCTGATCTGCCGTATTTTTCACGTGCTATAATTACTTTTCATCCAATAATTGAAGCCCAAATGAGATAATATCAAAGCTTATAATGCCACCTCAAATATAGTCAAACTATAGCTTCTAAATCCTACAAATCTTGCAAGGTTATACCTAATATAGAGATTTAAAGTCTTTTATAAGCTAAACCAACTTAAAAAATCTTGAAAATTTCAATTTATTTGATATTTAAACTCTCCCCATAACACATCAACTAATTCGTTTTAGGGCTTGTTAGTTATACATTTATTGTGAAAAATGAACCTTATGATTAGATATTTAAGTTATATTTGAAGCATTGTTCATATATGATGTGCCTAAACCGCAAGCGCACGGCTTCGGTGCAGTACAAAAGATATCGTTCCCACGAAGACCAAACAATCAAGCACTAGCTTATCAATTATCAGTAATCTAAGCCTAACAAAAACGCGAGATAAATTGTAAAGAAAACTAAACAGAAACGCAAGAAAACTGATTTGAGTTATATATGATAGGAAATTCCGGAATTAGGGTTTACCACGATATATATTATCGACTCAATTATATTACCGATTAAATTACGATCGCTACTTATGAAGGACACTATCCAATTGTAATCACTATCTTCTGTCGAAGCATAACAACATACCCAAGCTAATTAATCAACTACTTTCGTGATGATTAGACTAAACTCAGACTCATTGATCTCTATGATAGTGTATCGATTCCTCAAAAGACCTAAAACTACTTTCGTGATTTAGGATCCTAGGTTTGAATGCTAGGGTTCCGATTTAGATGTCACCTTTCAGAATTTCCACCTAATATCTATGAACATGCAAATATGTGGCCAGCAAATTCACAAGCATTAATAAACAAGAATTCAAATCATAAGCATACGCGATGTAACTTCACCGGTTCTATAATCTATATCGATAACATGCTATCGGGCTATTCCCGATTCCAGAATATGATGGATTACTCCATAGATGCGAAAGCACAATAAACAATTAATAAAGTAAACATGATGAAACGACAAGAATTAAAAGAGATTAAACAAAATAATTTCGATTAAACCCGTTGTCGAATAAACTGTTTACAATCGTTCTTGAATCTCGTCTCTCGATCTCCAATCTTTACAACTCAATTCAAGAAAATAAAGTTCGAGCCCTAAAACAATGTTCGGAGGGGGTATTTATACCTAATCTAAAACATAAACCCGAAATTGGGCCGAATATGGGCTTTCAGCGTTCAGATTCAACATAGCGCGCGTACGTAAGCCGCCTAATACGGCGCTTGTACGCCGCTTAAAACGGCGCCTGTACGCCAAACAAACCGGCGCCTGTACGCCGACTAAACTGGCGTTTGTACGCGAGGTGGCCTAAATTCTCTGCCTTCGTTGTTCGGGCGCAATTTAACACGGCGTACGTACGCCGTGTATTTCGTTGTTTGTACGCCGTTTATAGCGGCGCCTGTACGCCGTTTAATTGCAACTTTCAATCAACACGTTCTCGATTTTAGCCAACAATTGGTATTTTTCTTTTTGCAACATAGAAATTCCCTACGTCACTCAAAAGTAACATTAAAAGCATTTGCGGGATGAAAATATGATGCAAGTCTATATTAAACGTGTCGAATGAATGATGAAAATTGCGTAAAAATGAGGTTTATCAATATATAAAATGTTTTTCTTTTATTCTCCTTTTATTACTCGCTTTTGGGAAAGCAGATATGGATGTAAGATAAGACTTTAGAGTTAGCAAAATAAAATAAAGTTAATATGCAAGGCGCACGTGTGTCTCCTAAACCCGGTCTGGAACACGTGATAAAGTGCTGCTCTTTCCCACGTGCAATTACTGTTGAAAATTAATCACTATTACAACCATGATAAAATCCCTTTTTCCTTAATTGAAGGTTGATAAACCCTGAATTGTTTAACTTTAAGGAAGGTTTAATACGTAATTAATCTGAATTAATTAATTTTACCCCCCTTAATCATCAAGGAATCTTCATTATAATTTATAACATATAAATAATTTTTTTTCAAGGCTGCATGCAGCTAAGCAGCATATATTAATGGTAACTGTTTTCTTCAGTCTCCACTTTTTTATTAAGTAATTAAGTCCCTATTAAGTATTAACTTTCCGTAAAATTGTTACACCGACTTGGTAGCCTATGGTCAAATTTCCAGAATATATCTATATATACTAAAAGTAGAAAAAATAAAAAAATAAAATTTTATAATAGAAAAATAAAATAAAATTATGAGCCCACATCTACATAAAGTTAAAGACAAGAGCATTAGGTATTAGGTACGAGTACGACGTACGAGTAACAGAAATAGGTACATTATCTTTTCCCTTATCCTTCTACTGTGCTGGAAAATTCATATATATATCAACTAGAAGTATCTTTTATAATTAAAAATAAAAATAAAAATTAGAAGAAGATACTTTAAGTAAAATAAATGATTTAATTAGGTACGATTATAGAATAAATGTAATAGTGCCATGCTAGTAATTGCAATTAAGAAATAGATTTGTTACGTGAGATAACCAAGTTGTTCATAATAGTTACATTAAATAACTTTCTTCTTGTAATTAGGTACATAGAAAATAGAATAACAAAGATTAAAGCTCACATTATATACATTCTTTTATGAAAAACATGAATTACATTAGGTATTGCTAAATCATAACTGTGACCAATTTTATTTTTCTGGTTAATCTAACAATATAAAACATTGTTATTTCCTTGAAGTAGTCTTCTTTTATTATATTTAAGTTTTTTGTTTTCCATTTTATTTTCTTTGAGTAGTTTTCTTTTACATATTACCGAACAATATCGCATTTTAAAAAATATTAGGTCATATTTGTTTATGTTTTCAAAACCTATTTTCAACTTTTTAAATCATAAAATTCAAAATAAACTTAACACACCAAAATTTCATCAAAATTCTACTTTTTCAACTCTATTTTCCAATCTCCTATATAACTAACTATCAATCATATATACAACTTTTCACACATTTATCAATCAAATCAATCATTATTTCACTTTCTCTTTCATATTTTACACTTTTTTATCTATATTTCTTTATTTTTTTTTTATTTTATAATCATTATATACACCACTAACACAATTATTATATACATTTATGTTATTATTTTTATAATACCATTTATGTAATACCATTTATGTTATTATTTTTATTTTTGTTGGGTCTTTTAATGTTTATAATTACTGAGTTATTAATTAATTAGTCCTTCTAATATGTTTTTCTTGTCTAGAATTAGGTCTCATGTACCCTCTTGGTTTAGGTCTTTAGGATTAGTCTTTTAAATCATTTTAAAAGTCTCGAGTTTGTATGATTGTATCTTTATTTTTAAGCCGAAATAATAAATCAAAATTTTCAATTATTTATTTTATTATCTCTTATCTCATTAATCCTAAGAAAATATTATCTAAATATGTTTAAGTAATTGATTAGTGTTTGGTGCAGTCAAGAAATAAAACAAGACAGCTAATAAAAGATATGCCCCACGACCAAAATTATTCTAATCCCTTCACATCTAATGTTAATCAAACAGGATTAAATGTTAATCTATATTATTATTAGTGTAAGAAGGAAGGCACAAGGAAAGCCCTTCCCCGGTCATAGGAATGCGTGCGACTGAAGCCGTACAGGTAAAGATAGCTTTAATTAATAAGAAAGGACGGTTACACTCACCGGCTATTTCCGGTTAATTTTTATTTTATTGCTGATGGCCGTTATAATGTAAATATTATTATTATTATTATTATAATTTATACAGGCTGGATTGGATTGGGACTCACAGGATTTCTTGTCGTTTTGTTCCACCTCAGCACGGAATTCCGTGCTGCCGTTTTCTTTCTTTCTTCCTTTTATAAAATTAAATTACTTTTTTGGGTAACAAAAAATATATTAATGTTTATTTAAAATATTATATACTTTAATCTCACATACACGAAGATAATACTATTCGATTTGTAAAAATATCTGATTTATATAATACTGAATTTATTAAAATTCAATATGTTTTAAATTTATTGAATTGATGTTTTAATGCAAAGTCTTCCTTCCTAATCAACACCAAAAGAAGATATTCATTGATAAATATGTCATAAATGTAAAATTTATGTTATGCCACCTACAAGATATACCATACCTCTTAAATGATATGATATGTAATATTAAGTAAAATTAGTGATCAATATTAGACGTTCAAACATTAACAATTTTTTTACAAATTTATTTACTTTAAGAAATGTTCAAGAACTATTTAATACTTTATCACAAATTTATAAACTATATAAAATTCAACGTGGTCGTCCAATATGATGTCAAATTGTCAATGACCATATATATAAATATGATATTTATACATAATATATACATAATATGATATTTATGACAATATAGCAAAATGAGATTATGAAAGCTGACCAAAAAATTAAAATAAAGCATTAGAATGCAAGTCCAATGATTATACTTGCTTGATAAATTGTAATATAAACCAAATTACAATAATGTAAACCGAAAAAATAATTATATTTATGAAATTTAATAAAAAAAAAAAAGTGGAGAAAGGAACACAAAGAGCCAAAAAGAAATGTGAAGGTGACGACAGTAAAAGGGGTAAGTAAATGAGTTGCAGAGGCAAATTGCGACGCGTGTACCTTCACCAGCTGTATCCCATTTTCATATTTCTTTTTTGTTTCTTTTAGCGGTGCCATCCATATCCCTTCTCTCATATATATATATTATATATATATATATATATATGTGTGTATATATATACCCCTGTAACCCATATTGAGCTTCAATTCACTTCTTAAACCATGGCAGGAAATATATATACTGGTGTTGATAAAATGGATATGGATCGGATTAAGGGTCCATGGAGCCCTGAGGAAGACGAGCTATTGCAACAGCTGGTTCAAAAGCATGGCCCAAGAAACTGGTCCCTCATCAGCAAATCAATCGCCGGTAGGTCCGGTAAGAGCTGCCGGCTGAGGTGGTGCAACCAGCTGTCCCCCCAGGTGGAGCACCGCCCCTTCACGCCCCATGAAGACGACACCATTATACGGGCCCACGCCAAGTTCGGCAACAAATGGGCGACTATAGCCCGTTTGCTTTCGGGCCGGACCGACAATGCGATCAAGAACCATTGGAACTCTACTCTCAAGCGCAAGAGCTCGTCCCTGAGCTCCGATGAAGGTAACTTTAATAATAATGATAATACTGAGTTTTGGGCACAAGATCAGAGGCCTCTGAAGAGATCCGTCAGCGACGGGTCGGGTATTCCGGTTTCGGGTCTTTATTTGAACCCGGGCAGCCCGTCCTGTTCCGACGCCAGTGATTCCAGTCATGCCATGTCCGGTCCGCATGTTTTTAAACCGGTGGCGAGAACCGGCGGCGTTTTGCTCGAAGCGACGTCGTCCGTCGCCGTTGACCCGCCGACCAGCCTCAGCCTTTCCCTCCCAGGAGTTTTGGCAACGGAGTCAGCCAATCAGAAGACCGAGTCAACCCATCGGAAAACTAATTCCGTCGAATCGCTTCTCGTTCTGCCTACTCCGGCTGCGCTTCCAGTTGAGATACCCGTTCAACCAGAATCTCCGGCAAACATGAAAATCGGTCTTGTTCCGACGGAGGATAAGGGGTTTGTGCCGTTCAGTGCTGAAATGATGGCGGTGATGCAGAATATGATCAAAGTTGAGGTGAGGAATTATATGTTGGGATTAGAACAGCATCGTCAACAGCAACAAATTGTTCAACAGCAACAAATCGTTCAACAGCAACAATTTCAGCAGCAACAATATCAATACCAGCAGATGGGTTTGTGTATGCAGCAAGCTGCTAATGTGAACGATGGATTCAGGAATGCTGCTATGAAGCGCATCGGGATCAGCAAGATTGATTAAAACTTATTTAATTAATTTTATGTTTTTGAGGAAAAAAATCAGAGATAGAAACGATCGTCGTTTCTGATTTAGTAATGGGTTCTCTTTAAGTTGGGGAAAAAATGGCCAAAAGAAATCATTTTGGTATTGTACAGAGAGAAAATGAGAGTTGGTGTAGGATTAGGAGATGATGATGAACTGAAAAAATTGCACTTTTTTTCCTTTGTTTAATCCATCTTGTATTAAAACTTAGGGGGGGAAATGTAAGTGGATGAAAAAATGAGAACCCAAAAAAGAAAAAAGTAAATTAAGTATTAATCAAAGTCTTATGTTCATTTCATTCTTTGCTCCTTTTCATTTTTGTCTAATTTAAATTAAATTAAATTGTGTATCTTATCTTCTATGTATGTTTGTGAAATACCCATATTAATTTTATGAGTAAAAGTATATTAAAAATGATAAGAGCATGGGGGAGTTTGGGAGTTGAAAAGATTAAAAGGACTTAAAGGCAAAAGACAAAAAAGAAGGGGACTGAATGTGGGAAGTGTGAGAAAGAAGACTCCTCTCTTATTGGTTGACAGATTGAAAATACCTTTTTGAGATTATTCTCTTATCCCTCAAACTTACTGCAGTTTCAATTACAGGTTAAACAGAGGCAGTATAATGCAATAAATGGGGGACTGTACAATGCAATAAATCATAAATGCACATAATTTTGAAACAGATCTGGGTTTTGGGTCCTGAAATAAATAAGGTGGTTATTTGGTACTAGTCTCAGTCGGCTGCATTTTTGTATTAAAATATAATGAGGTCTATAAGTGAAAATATCTATGTTTTGGGGACCTTTTTTAGCTCAATTAATAGGAGAATCTTGTGTTTAGTGGTGTGTTTTTGAGATTGGGACATTGATTAATGAGATGGAATCAAAATTGATGTTTTAACAAGGCATTTGTGGCAGGAGTAATTGGATTGGTTCTAAATTTAGTTCTCAATTGTGGGGTGTGGTTATAAATAATGTTATTATATTATCATGAAATTCTATGCAACATCGAATTATTAATAATAGCACGTTTTATTTGTAAAAAAAAAAAACATAATCATCGTCTAGTTTTATCAATGTATATGCCCAAAATATCTTACAATAGAGTGTGTTACAATGCCAAATTTCCAAATCCTAAAACTGATAGTCGAGTGTGTTATGATATGTAACTGTATATACGTGCATGCATGCTTATATATAAAAGCGTGTATCTGATAAGTATGTTTAACAGAAGCGTGTTTCTTGTTAGGCTTATATATAGATGTTGGTTAGGCTTTCTGTAACTAACTTTTCAAACTCAATTCTTTCCCAAACTAATCAAGTCTGCTATTCATCTTTTTCTCTTGTTTCTTCTCCCATGGCTTCCGCCATTATTTTGTCATGGCATCATAGCAGGTTCATTCCACTCTGAATACTCTGCCGGATTATTTCTTTTCCCATCCGCTCATCCGCATTAATCTGCTGCGCTTATTCTTTTTTTTTCGATGGATTCATCCACTGTCACCGTACCTAATCCACCCCCCACCAATAATCCGACACAAACTGTGATTGATATTCATAATCAATTATACATACACCCATCTGATACTCCAAATCTCGATTTAGTTTCGGAAGTGTTGCGGGGATCGGAAAATTACAGCGTGTGGAGTCGGGAAATGATTGTGGCTTTAGAAGCCAAGAACAAGATTGGCTTGATTGATGGATCTTGTACAATGCCCGATCGTGACTCTCCTGATTTTGCATCCTGGAAACGCTGCAACGCACTTGTTAAGTCATGGATCCACCGATCTTTAAGCCGAGAATTGATACACGGAGTCGTGTATTGCGAATCTGCACGGCTAATCTGGAGCGACCTCAAAGAGCGGTTTGATCGGATAAATGGTGCACGGTTATATGCCCTATACCGGAAGATAAACACCATTACCCAAGGTACCACTACAGTCGCCGATTATTATTCTAAACTACGTCAATTATGGGACGAATACGACTCGTTAACCCCCTCTCCATCCAATACAATCTCGAGAGAATACACCGATTTTGTTAGCCAAATGAAGATGATGCAATTCTTGATGGGGTTGAATGATTGTTACAGCAGTATTCGTTCTCAAATCCTCATGATGATCCCGCTCCCATCACACACCCAAGTCTATTCTATGGTCTCAAATGAGGAGACTCAACGAGGGATCACCACTTCTCAAACCGATTCTGAAAACCCTATAGCACTTCTGGGCAATTCCATTTCATCACAATCCCAGCAGAAACCAAGAAATCTTGATAGAGAATCTATGTTTTGCGACAATTGCAACATAAACGGGCATACACGGGATAATTGCTTCAAGCTTCATGGTTACCCGCCTAATTGGGGCCGAGGAGCTCGACGAGGAAATGGAAGACGAGGTGGCGGCCGAGGTAGAAATTCAGGTCGAGGATACAATCCAAATGCGAACAATGCATCGACCAACTCCAACAATTCGAATGAAAATGCCGACGTGCAGCCCGCCCTAACCCAAACACAATTCAAGCACATAATGGACCTTATTGGATCCATGAAAATGAATGACAATGCCTCCGGAAGTCAAGCAACCACGAATCATGTCAACACTTTAACTAAGGATTCAGGTAACTCCATATCGGCCAATCTCAGTATTGAAGGAACGAATCATATTTCTGATTGGATCTTGGATTCGGGAGCCAATCAGCATATGATCTCTAGCCCTCACTTATTCACTTCCTATGATACTGAAATTGGCCCTCCATCTTTGGTTAAACTTCCCAATGGTGAATTAAGCAAGGCTACCAAAGCAGGTTCTATCACTATTAATAATGATATTCACCTATCTCATGTTTTATATGTTCCCGATTTCCATCATAACCTCTTATCCGTTTCTCAACTAACCCGGGATTCTAATCTTTATGTGAGTTTTTATCCGAGGTTTTGTGTTATACAGGAAATGAAGACTGGATTAATCAAAGGGATTGGTAAACTCCATAAGGGCTTATACTTTCTTTGTAGCCCTCCCATAGCTCAATCTGTTGATCAAAATCTTTCCTTGAATTCTTGTAATATCAGTTTGAATTCTTGTAATTCTGTTAATAAGGAACATCTCGGGTCTATTGCCTCTAAGGCTAGATTGTGGCACCAACGCCTTGGCCATATGACTTTCAGTAGGCTAAAATTTCTTCCTGATTTAGGTGTTAAAGCTGCTGATTTAGAACACCTTTGTAGCATTTGTCCTTTGGCCAAGCATAGTAGGGCCTCTTTTCCTAATCACTCTAAAAGAACTATGGCTATTTTTGACCTCATTCATTTGGATATTTGGGGCCCTTACAAAGAAGTTACTTACAATAATGAAAAATACTTTCTCACCATTGTCGATGACCACTCGAGGAGCACTTGGATTTTTTTACTTCAATCCAAATCTGAGACTTACAAATATATTGAGAGATTTTTTAAATATGTGAATACCCAATTTTCAAAACAAGTTAAATGTGTTCGGACGGATAATGGTTCCGAATTTTTTAGTAAAGAAAGCAAAAACTTGTTTAATTCTCTTGGTATTATACATCAAAGCTCTTGTGCTTACACTCCCCAACAAAATGGAGTGGTAGAGCGAAAGCATAGGCACATTATGGATGTCGCTAGAGCTCTTAAGTTCCAATCTAACATACCTATAAAGTTTTGGGGCGAGTGTGTTCAAACTGCCGTCTATTTAATCAATAGAACACCCTCTAATCTCTTACAAGGCAAAACTCCTTTTAGTATTTTATATGGTAAAGACCCAAGTTACAATCATTTAAAGACCTTTGGTTGCCTATGCTTCTCAAAAATTCTACCCCAAGTTGATAAATTTCAACATAGGTCGAAGCCGTGCATTTTCATTGGGTATTCTAGTGTTAAGAAAGGGTATAAATGCTTGGATTTAGAATCTCTATCCGTCATTACCTCTCGAGATGTTATTTTTTACGAACATGTTTTCCCTTTTCATACTATACAAAATGAGAATCGACATGTTTCCTTGCCTCCTGCCCAAGACAATAGCATGTTATATGATGACTTTATTCCTTTTTTTAATAAACCCATCATTACTAATGCTCCTTCTGATCAGGATGACTCCGCTTATGTTGAGCCTACTGCATGTGATGTCCCTCAACAGGAACCAAACACTTTACAAAGCAGCAGTGGTTCTGACACTCTCCGAAGGTCAATTAGAAATCCTAAGCCACCTATTTGGCTAAAGGATTACATATCCCCTCAAAGTGGCACGCCTACTGATCCCGAATCCTTTAATGCCGTTAAATACCCCGTATCCAATTACGTTTGCTATAACGATATCAGCCCTACTTATCGTGCTTTCCTTGTAGCCCTGGACGCCAATAAAGTTCCAAATCACTACCACGAAGCTAAAGGCAATGCACAATGGGAATCAGCTATGCAAACGGAGCTTAAAGCGCTTGATCTCAATAAAACGTGGAAAGTGGTTGATTTGCCTCATGGGAAGACGGTTGTGGGATGTAGATGGGTGTACTCCATCAAATACAAATCCGATGGGTCCATAGATCGATACAAGGCAAGGTTGGTAGCTAAGGGGTATACTCAATTGCCGGGCATAGATTATACGGAAACTTTTTCCCCGGTTGCGAAACATGTTACTATAAGGCTTATCTTATCCCTTGCCTCTATTCATAATTGGAAGATATGGCAGATGGATGTCACCAATGCCTTTCTCCAAGGAGATTTAAATGAGGAAGTCTACATGTCCATTCCTCCCGGATATGTGTCTAATTCCTCCACTCATGGTAATAAGGTTTGTAAACTTGAAAAGAGTCTCTATGGCCTTAAGCAAGCCTCTCGGCAATGGAATCACAAGTTCACTACGGCTATGGTTGATTTTGGTTTTAAACAATCAAGGAATGATTACTCTTTATTCGTTAAAATTAATGGCGATAAAATTGTTATTTTATTAGTATACGTTGACGATATTGTCATTACAGGTAATCACGAAGGTATGATGAGCCAATGCAAAGACTATTTGAATAAAACTTTTTTTATGAAAAACCTTGGAGATTTGAAATTTTTCCTAGGAATTGAAGTGGCTCGGAGTAAACAAGGGATATGTATTAACCAAAGGAAATATACACTCGAGTTATTACATGACATGGGTTTGTTAGGGAGTAAACCGGTCAATGTCCCTATGGAGCAAAATGTTCGACATGCCAATGAAGGTAACGATATAACCGATCCATTTATTTCTAATATTTCTGAATTTCAAAGAATTGTTGGCAGGTTGATCTATTTGTGTCTAACACGGCCGGACATCACTTATGCGGTTCAAATCGTGAGCCAATTCATGCACAAGCCGAGGAAATCACATTTGGAGGCTGTCATCCGGATCTTAAGATACCTAAAGGGCAATCCAGGATTAGGGTTGTTACTTTCGTCTCAAAGCAAGATGGAGTTGAAGGCTTTTTGCGATAGCGATTGGGCCTCTTGCCCAATGACTAGGAAATCTACCACTGGTTTTGCAATACAATTGGGAGACTCACTACTTTCATGGCGATCCAAAAAACAAGCTACAGTCTCTCGGAGTTCAGCCGAGGCTGAATACCGATCGATGGGAACCACGACCGCAGAAATCATCTGGTTATTAGCATTGCTTAAAGATTTAGGCTTTGATGGTTTGAAGCCGGTCATCATCCACACCGATAGTAAGTCCGCTCTACAGATAGCTGCCAACCCCGTGTTCCATGAGCGAACTAAGCATATTGAAGTTGATGCTCATTTTATTCGAGACAAAATACAAGAAGGCACGATCAAAACTAAATATGTTCCGAGTAACCAACAACCGGCAGATATTCTTACAAAGGCCCTGGGCAGTGCACAATTTAAAATGTTATTAAGCAAGTTGGGTGTTTTTAATCTCTACCAACACACAACTTGAGGGGGCATGTTATGATATGTAACTGTATATACGTGCATGCATGCTTATATATAAAAGCGTGTATCTGATAAGTATGTTTAACAGAAGCGTGTTTCTTGTTAGGCTTATATATAGATGTTGGTTAGGCTTTCTGTAACTAACTTTTCAAACTCAATTCTTTCCCAAACTAATCAAGTCTGCTATTCATCTTTTTCTCTTGTTTCTTCTCCCATGGCTTCCGCCATTATTTTGTCAGAGTGGAAAATGCAAGTTATAATGATGTACAACAAATTAGAAGTTAATATTACAATAGCTACAACTAAAAGATTGGATTTATTACACAACTTACTCAACCATTAATAACATAATAAATGTTCAGCTCCATATATACTTGATGGAGAGGCATTATCTGAAATTGTATCTCGATATACTGTTGGCGCTCTTTTTTTTACAACTGCAAAATACCATAGCAAAAAAGGGTAATTTTGTGAAGTCAGCCGACCAAATTCTTGTTCAAGATATTTTAATTATTATTGTGCTTCAAATTTGTATTTAAGACGAGTTTAAATAGAGCTGAACATGAGTTGAGCTGATATTTCTTGTGCATATTCTATCATTTTTTACTGACCAACCTGAGCTTTCAATAGCCGATCTCGGGTTGAGTAGTTTAATTAATCTTTCAACCCTGCCCTAATACAGACGACAACCAAAGTTGCACCAAAAATTGTGAACCTTGACGGATGATATATAAAAATAACATGATTGCTATAGTTTCCAGTGTTGACAGCTAGAAGAAAACCAACCACATTATGCAATAATACATAATTGGTAAGATCAAAACATCTCAAAGGATATTAAGGTGACAAGTAGATACATCATACCAGTGTTCTTTGGCTCATCTTTCTCCACTTTAGCATCTGCAAAATCCGTAGTAACTGTAAAAGTAGAACGCCAACTTAAAGATTCGATACAGACATACCAGCTGAGCTTTTCGGTCTCGTTTGGGCTGAACGCCCGGATTTAGAACTCTTGTCCACACCAGCTTTCTTGTCAAGAGCCTGTTGCTTCAAAATATTCTCTTCACTAAGTATCCATTAATTAATGCATGCCATCATCACAAAATAAGGTGCGACCGTGCGAGTCATTTTAAAACAAGCCCGGGATATATGATCAGAAAGAAAGCCACAAACAACAAAGGAGATGGACAAACATACATTAAACATCACAGTGAAAAACAAAACGGAACTCTGTTTTTTGAACCTTAAACACACCAAAGAACAATAATTAATAAGTAAAAGGGGAATTAGATAGGCCTACAAATGGCAGAAAATAAAGGAAATATACAGCCATGCAGGATAATTCCTTTCAGAAACACCGGAAGAAACTTAAGGATTTTCTTCTCAATTGGCAAGCTCAAGTCAAAAAGCATACATATGTTCTACTTGGATACACATCCCTCTTTTTTCCCACGAGTTAGTTCAAAGCCAAACTTCTTTTTTGACAAATTAACATCTCTAAACCAACAAAAACTATAGACTCACATCAGATTTACACAATTACATTTGAAATTAAATGGGCTAGTAGATTGATGTGTGCATCCATGTAGAGTGTGTGTATCCGTCAAAATCCAAGTTCCTCATGAAAAAGAGGCCTCAATTCAACCAATAAAACTATCATAATTTGGTTCAACATAACAAGAAATAGAGAAAACCCTGAGAAAAATATTAAAAGTATGACATACCTTGGCAAGATCCTTCTCGCCTGCAGAGAAGATGCCCTTCGAATCGGATCCCGCCACGTGGCCGCCGGAGGAGTTATCGCTGTCGCTACCCGACTCTTCCTACGAAATGCTCACCATTTTCTTCCGTCAATCTTTCCACCAACTTCAATTTCACAGTATCGATTGGCAAGATATGAACACAAACATTCAAATCATTCACTGCTTTATCTTCTCGTCGATCTGAGCTTTAACCAACGAAGATGTGCGTGTTTTCTTGTTTGCTTTCCCACTTTTTCAAATTAGGTAACGGGTGGATCGTCCATGTTTATACCAGTAACTTGTGCCCCAACCGGACAGTACATAAAACAAGATCCGGATTGGTGTAATAATGATGCCTACTATATTGGATTATAAATTATAATCATGAAAATTTATTCTGAGTTCCTCAATAAATTTGTATTTTATAAAAATATTATTGAATTTTACAATTCATTCTATAAATTTTTCATTTTAAAGAATTCAAAATTATCCTTCATTTGTTGAAGTTACGAATTAATCAATTAAATTTCTTATTAAAGTTTTCAATTTGAAAGTTGGGATTGATTTCATTTTTTTTATAAAGAATTTTCAATTACTTTTTTAATATTTCTTAATTTAGTACGGTGATTATCTAAAATAACTTTAAGAAAAAAAAATAGAGAATTAAAATATCTGAAATTTAAGATTAAAATCATAATTTTTTTTATTTATGAATATAAAACTTTTAAAATATAATGTTTAAATAAAATTATAATGGAGTGTTTTTTAATGGGAAAATTGCATCGACCTCCCCTGAACTATGTGCATTTGGCATCCACACCCCTCAAGTTTAAAAAATTGGCATTGACCTCCCCTTTCTCAAATTTTCACTATATTTACTAATGAAATGACTAAAATGCCCCTCCCATGATTATAAAACAAATTAAAATAGTTTCTAGAAATATAGTTATAATGTTCTTTAATTTTATAATAATAATCTTTTTAATTATGAATAATTTTATTATATCAAATAATATTACTTAAAGATATTAATTTAGCTCTCATAATACAACAGGTGTTAAATCTCATGAAAAAAATATGTTAGTATTATAATTATGTTAATTATACTATTTCTTATTTTTATGGTAATATTCAATAAACAACATATTATCATCCTAAATTCTTAATCAGTAATGTGAATTTATTCTAACTATATCTAGATAAGTAAAAATAACATAAAAAATTATTGAAAATTACCATAAAAATAAGAAATAGTATAATTAACATAATTATAATACTAACATATTTTTTTCATGAGATTTAACACCTGTTGTATTATGAGAGCTATATCATTAAGTAATATTATTTGATATAATAAAATTATTCATAATTAAAAAGATTATTAATATAAAATTAAAGAACATTATAACTATATTTTTAGAAATTATTTTAATTTGTTTTATTATCATGGGAGGGGCATTTTAGTCATTTCATTAGAAAATATAGTGAAAATTTGAGAAAGGGGAGGTCCATGCCAATTTTTTAAACTTGAGGGGTGTGGATGACAAATGCACATAGTTCAGGGGAGGTCGATGCAATTTTCCCGTTTTTTAATATAGAAGGTAAGGACAGTTAAAATGTATAATTTTATCACCCTAGATTTTGAAGGTTTTAGTATTGAAATTTGGTGGGATCGACTTTGATGCGGGATCAAATAGTTACAGTCACGTGAGGGACACGTGGAGATGGGATCCGACTCGTCTCACGACAGACCAGATAAGATGTTTTCGGATTGTGGGCTGCACTCGAGTAATTCAAGCTGCCTACGTACCTAGCAGATAGGATCAAGCCTCTTCGTAGTTCAAATTGATATGGTTCTCTAATAATTGAGAACTGAGGATATTAAGAGAGATTTAGATAATTCTCCAAATAGTCAAAACGTGCTTAATGAATTAATTAAGGGGGTATTTATAGGCATCCAGCTGGGCCTCGGTACAAGGCCACGGGCCTAGGAAGCACCATCCTAGCCCACAATGCTTGTTCCCTATTTTATGGGCTCGGGTGATTTGGGCCTATATCATACGCCTCCTTGGGCCGGATAAGAGTTCCTTACTTAAGTCGTGTATGCGGGAAAGGTAGCGGGCCATTCTCTCCTCCCTAGCTTCATAGTCCCCCTGGACTTGGTTAACCACCAATTGAGAATCACTGAAGGCGATCAACCTTCTCGCCCCCGCCGCAAGTGCTAGCTTCGCTCCGGCTATTAGGGCCTCATATTCAGCTTCGTTATTTGAGGCTTTAAAATCGAACTTAAGGGCGTACTCGAACTTGAGCCCCTGAGGGCTCTCGAGAATGACTCCAGCTCCGCTGCTAGTTCGGGTGGACGACCCGTCCACGTATAGGCTCCATGTCGGGGAGGAGCAGCCTGCATCATCCTCCGTCATCTCGACGACGAAGTCGGCCAGCACTTGTGTTTTGATTGCCGACCTCCGACGAAACTCTATGTCATGCTCACCCAACTCGATCGCCCATTTGGCAAGCCTCCCCGAACTTTCGAGGTTGGAGAGTACTCGCTTTAGGGGATGGCTGGTGAGCACCGCGATGTGGTGCGATTGAAAATATGGCCTCAACTTTCTAGCGGCGGTTACCAAGGCCAGGGCCAGCTTCTCGATTGGTGGGTACCTAGACTCTGCCCCCGCAATAGTTTGCTAACGTAATAGATGGGTTTGTGTTCTCCGCCTTCCTCACGGGTCAATACTGCACTTATCGCCATCTGGGAGGCGGAGAGGTAGAGATAGAGTGTTTCACCATCGACGGGTTTCGTGAGAAGAGGCAGGGAAACAAGGTATTCCTTCAGTTTCTCGAACGCCCGCTGGCATGATTCGTCCCACTCGAAGCCCTTGGTCTTTCAGATCGTCTTGAAAAAGGGAAGACCCTTATCGGCAGATCTTGAGATAAAGCGATTCAGAGCTGCCACTCTCCCCATCAGCTCCTGCACCTCCTTCTTGCTCTTAGGGGGTGGTAGTTCTAGTATCGCCTTTATCTTCTTGGGGTTGGCCTCGATTCCACGTTCGCTTATGACAAATCCCAAGAACTTCCCCCCCCTTACGCCGAAGACGCACTTTGCGGGGTTAAGTTTCATGTTATACCGCCTGAGGACTTCGAAGCACTCTTGCAAGTCATTAACGTGATGCTCCTGCTTGCGACTCTTCACAAGCATGTCATCTATGTAAGCCATGTTCCTCCCCAGCTGGTCCTTGAACATGGTGTTGACTAGGCGCTGGTAAGTAGCCCCCGCGTTCTTGAGTCCAAAGGGCATGACATTGTAGCAGAAGGTGCCCTGATCCGTTATGAAGCTCATTTTCTCTTGGTCAGAGGGCTCCAAACGGATTTGGTTATATCCTTGCCTGGCATCCAGAAACGAAAGCATCTCACACCCCGCCGTGGAATCAATCAAATCATCTATCCTTGGCAGCGGATACGAATCTTTGAGGCACGCCTTATTTAAGTATGTGAAGTCGATGCACATCCTCCATGTGCCATTCGACTTTTTGACAAGGACCACATTGGCTATCCATTCTGGGTAGTGCACCGGACGGATGTGTTTGGCTGCCAACAGCTTACTCACCTCCTCCTTGATAGCCATACCCCTATCTCTTCCGACAGTCCTCTTTCTCTGTTTGATCGGTCGAGCGTCGGGGTATACATTTAGACGATGGGTGATGACCTGGGGATCAACTCCATCGATGTCCTCCACACTCCATGAGAACACGTCAAGGTTTCTTCGCAAGAAGGCCACAAGTTCTTCCTCGAAAGCCTCGCCTAAGGAGCCTCCGACCTTAGAAACTTTGTCAGGCTCCCCCTGCACTAGTTCTACCTCTTTGAGCTCTTCGATGGCCTCGGCGCGGGCCTCCCTACAGGGGTCATCATCGAGTGCCTCCTCCTTACGTTTAGTACCCGCCAGTGGCTGAGAGATGGTGCTAATCATCTCGTTCTGCCTAGCGCTCTCTACCGCCGTGGGTTTCCTCAGGGTGTTAGCGTAACACTCCCGCGCAACTCTAACATCGCCAACTGCCTCCCTACCCCACTTGGGGTAGGAAATTTCATTTTTAGGTGGTAGGTGGAGACAATAGCCTTGAACAGGTTCAAGCTCGGCCTCTCCAAAATTACGTTGTATGAGGAGGGGGCTTTCACCACAAGGAACTTGGTCATCCTAGTGACCCTCGCTGGGTATGAGCCTAGTGAGAGGGGCAGGGTTACCTCCCCCAAGGCTTCCACCACTTCGCCCGTGAACCCAGTGAGGGGGGTGTTCACCCTTTGGAGTTGCGCGTTGCTAATGCCGAGTTGGGCGAACGCACTATAGAACATGATATCTGCGGAGCTCCCGCTATCGACAAGTATCTTCTTCACCCAGAAGTTAGATATGGTGGCCGAGATCACCAATGCATCATTCTGAATCGAGATTTGCGTCTGTAAGTCCTCATCCCCAAAACCAATAGAGGGGGTACTCTGGCTAACCTGGAACACGGAGCCAGCTTGTGGGCAGGCGTGCAATCCTTTGGCGGCTCGGAGCAGGTTCTTCCTCGAGTTGCTCGAGTCTCCCCCTGCTGGGCCCCTTGAGATCACACCGATAATCGCATTGCGGGGAAGGTTATCCACGTCTTTGTCTATTAGGGGCGCTTGGTCCACCTTGTCCACCTTGCGATCCTCCTTTGAGGGGCCACCGCCACGGCGCCCTTGCGGATTTCCAGCTTCATGCCTAGGCCCCGCGGGGCGCGAGACTACCTCCTGTAGGTGGCCGCGCTGTATCAACTTTTCTATCTCATTCTGGAGGTGACGACACTCCTCCGTCGTGTGACCCTTGTCGCGGTGAAAGCGACAATACTTGTTCGACTGCAAGTGGCTAGGGTTGTCCTTCAGTTTTTTGGGCCAACTCACCAGCCCCTGTTGCTCTGCTATGGCGAGCACCTGTTCGCGGGACAGGGTGAGCGGAGTATACTTAGCGAATCCTTGGGGAGACATCGACTTGCGCTCCTTAGGTTCGGGAAGTCTGTCATCCTCTCGCGCCTTCCTCTTGTTGGCTCCGACCTCAGCCTTGAAGGGACCAACCGCCTCTTCGATTCGAATGTACTTCTCGGCGCGGGCCAACAGCTCATCCATGGTAGCTGGGGGCTTCCCAGCAATCGACTCTCTGAATTTGCTCGGGCGGAGGTTCTGTTGCATGATGCCGGAAAGCAGCTCGTGGTTGACATGGGGCACTTCGGCCACTGCCGCTGAGAAGCGTCTACCATAATCTCGGAGTGACTCCCCTTCCCGTTGCTTGATCGTGAACATATATGACGCTGTCTTAGGGTACTTCTTATTCATGGAGAAGTGCTGCAAGAATCGTTGCGTCAGTTGCTCGAATCCGGTAATAGTACCGAAGGGCAACTAGTTGAACCAGGATAGGGCTATACTTGACAGGGTCGTCCTAAAGATCTTACAGTAAGCCGCGTCGCTAAGGTCGTACATATCCGCCTTCGCAACGAACTTGTCCAAGTGTTCTTGAGGATCCCCCGTGCCATCGTATTCGTTGAGGTGTGGGATCTTCATCCCCTGGGGGATGGCCTCAGCGAGGATGGCTGGGCAGAACGGGCTACGCCTTGGGGGCGCCACGGCTAGCGGCACAAGACGCAATTCCTCGTATGGCCCCGGTGGTAAGGCCGTCTCCTCCTGCGTGGTAGGAGGACGACTATGAGCTAGTCCGGAACGATTCTTCTCGGGGGTCGGGGGCATCCGACCTCTGCGGGGGGACACTCGACCGGGGCGGTTCCTCTCGGGAGTCGGGGGCTTCCGACCTCTACGAGGGGACCTACTGGACTGCTGCTTGGAATGAGCCTCGTCTGAAAAGTAGGACCTCCGAGTTTGGTGAGGAGGCCGTCGGGGCTCGTGTCTGGGGCGTACCTCACCCCGGGTTGGGGACCTCTGGCTTAAGCGTGGAGACCTGCGTGACTCTCGCAAGGATTGGACCCTCTCAGGGGTCGGAGTTCTCCGGCCTCGGCGAGGGGATTCCTGAGAGGCACGCTCTCTGTCCCGGCCACGTGGGGGGCGCTCTTGAGGGGAGTCAACACTGGCCTCTGGCTGCTCGCGAGATCTAGCCCTGCTTGGAATGCCCGAGTGCCGAGACGCCACCTCCGCGGGGGTCGGGGACCTCCGACCTCGGCGCGGGGATAGAGGGGTCTGGCGTCTTTGGGCGCGCTCGCGATTGTCGCGCCCGCGCAAACGCTGGGCCTCATCTCTCCGGGGGGAAGGTCCTTAAGGGATGGTCGCGCGGCGTATGTCTTGATGCCTACTCCCAGAGGGGGGGTTGGTCGCCCTGGGGGTAGGCTGAAGGTCTCCCCGAGAGGGGTGTCTCAACGCGTACTGCTGGACTGCCTGGGCAGCCGCTCTGACAGAGGCTTCCTCCACTAGAGCCATGAGTGCCTCCTGAGTGATCTCGAATACCCTCTCTGAGGGAGGGACCACCGTCGGGGCTGATAGTGGGGGAAGCGGATTTGGAACTTCTCCAGTAGTGGGGTTTGGGTGAGCCGCGGGGGCAGGGTCCCTGCTCCTCGCGCCTCCAGCAGAAGGGCTGTTGTCCATCCTATCACCATTAGTACGTGCTTGAAACCTAGTCTGCATTCTCAGTGATTGAGTCGAGTTCCCACAGACGGCGCCAAAATGATGCGGGATCAAATAGTTACAGTCACGTGAGGGACACGTGGAGATGGGATCCGACCCGTCTCACGACAGACCAGATAAGATGTTTTCGGATTGTGGGCTGCACTCGAGTAATTCAAGCTGCCTACGTACCTAGCAGATAGGATCAAGCCTCTTCGTTGTTCAAATTGATATGGTTCTCTAATAATTGAGAACTGATGATATTAAGAGAGATTTAAATAATTATCCAAATAGTCAAAACGTGCTTAATGAATTAATTAAGAGGGTATTTATAGGCTTCCAGCTGGGCCTTGGGCCTCGGTACAAGGCCACGGGCCTAGGAAGCACCATCCTAGCCCACAATGCTTGTTCCATGTTTTATAGGCTCGGGTGATTTGGGCCTATATCATACGCCTCCTTGGGCCGGATAAGAGTAGGGCCCATCAGACTTGTTTGATTGAAAGATATTTTCAGGAGTGTTTCGACTACAAAAATTTATTTTATGAGATAGTGGCTCCTTATAATTATACAAGCTATATTTATTAACCACTCTTAGATCTTGATTCGCAAATTTATGTCACTGAAGACATCCAAATTAGATAATGATAAGAGTGTCAATTGTCATAGTAACAATATAGTGGTACCAAGTAGACGTAATATACACCAAGTAAATTGAGAATTGAGAGTGTATTTTGTATCTATTATTTTTACATAATTGTGTGGGCATTTACACATAAAATATTGTATTGTTCGAGAGAGATACACTAAAATCATTGAATTTGATTTAAAATAAACTTCTGATATATAATAACAAACCGTTTGTTACGAAAATGACCTACTATGTATTGATGAAATTGACTTAATTCATCTCAATATAAGAAAAAGGCATACAATAATAATTGTATTGGTTGTGAAATAGATATATAAATCACTCATTGCAGTAACATCTCATGAAAAATATATCTATGCAATGAGAAATAGAAAAACGATGTTTGAATAAAAGACCATAAAAAAGTGGCCAACAATTACATTATTTTGCCCCTCAATCTTCTACTCGATAATTATATATATCTGGTAACAACTATTTAGTGTCCTTCTCCAGGACTCGGACCAGAATTCTTTAAAATATGTGTTTTTCCACCCTCCGTTTCAGTGTTGAGTATGTGGGCATCAATGTGTTCTTCACGTGGACTCTGTGCATCAGATAGATGAAATGACGGGTTTTGTGCATTTGAAACGATGACCCTACCACCCTCAGTCACAAAGCATAACGAGACGAGTATGAGAAAAAAGACAACATAACCTAAGTTCATGTTTATTTCTTTTGCCATGCTTGAATTTGCTTTGTTCGAGATATACAAAAGAGTTTCGAGATAAACACAATAATGAATGGAGATGTATAGATTATATTTATAGCTGATAAACTTGGTTGGGAATTTAATATGGTTGCATTTAAAGAGGATTTAAAGCAATCTTGTCAGATTTCTTATTCACACAAAAAGGAAAAGAGAAATAAACTCAAATTAATTACTAGAAGAATTTGCACTATTCAAATTAATTGAGAGTTACGGAATTAGAAAATAGTAATTAATTACAATTTGTTTATGGATTATATTAGGATGTTGTCTTATGTTGTATATTACGGACCCAATTATGGTACAAATTAGGGCCCATATTTAGTATAATATGGACCTTCTTGTACCTTATATTTTAATAGTTGATATAAAACATTTGAATACATTTGAAAATTTGAGATATATGAATCCAAAAATCCACATAAACTTGTAAAAATGGTGTTAAACTTATGTTCCCGTAGAGAACGTAGTTTTAATAATTTGAGAATGAAAAAGATTCTAAAATTCGATTTTTTAATAAATTTTTACTTTCTTATAGTAATTATCCAGAATAACTATTTAAAAAAAAAACAAAAAACATAAAATCATAATTAGTATCAATTATCAATTAAAAGTTTAAACAAAATTATAATTGATTAATTTTTAATCTAGAAGGCCAAGAGCAATTAAGTTCATAACTTTATTACCCTTCATTTTGGGGGTTTCAATATGAAAAATTGGTGGGATGGACTTTTTTGGATCGAAAGATATTTTTTAGAGTTTTAAAAGTTTTTCCTCATAATTATACAAGCTATAATTATTTCATAGATCTTAATTTGCAAATTTATGTCAGTCAAGATATTCAAAGTACCAATGATAAGGGTCCAATTGTCAGAAATCATAATAGTAATATAGTGGTACGAAATAAATGTAAGTAATACTATGTTAACACTTTGAAAATAGGGTGTTTAATATTTTAAATAGTTGAAATTATTGGAAGAGGGTGTTTAATGGTGATGTGGATTAAATTGGTGGAGAAATTTTACATGGTGTTGAAAAGCTTACATGGCATGATCTTATTGGCTAACCATATTGTAGATATTTTTATCACACTCCAATTATTTGATGTTAATTATTTGATAATAAATAAATTTTTTTATATAAAAAAATTATATCAAAATTCATCATTTTTTCTCCTCTATAAATAGAGACTAGTTTCACTTGATTTGGATACCCAAAAAAAATTCGATCATTTTCAATATAATAATATGATAAATATTTAAACGATAATATTATTATAATCTAATCATAAAATTAAAAGGATAAATAAATAAGATTAATATTTAGATAAATATTTAAATAAATTTTATTTAAAAAAAATATCGAAAAAGAAATTATTTCATCGTTATTTTTAATTATAAACGATAATCTTATTATAATCTAATCATAAAATTAAAAGGATAAATAAATAATAATAATATGAGATAAAAGTAGTGGGGTAGGGTGTTGAATATTATTAAACAAAACCATTGTAGAGTGTAAAATTTGAATGTGTGTTTAATTATTATGTGGAAGAGAGATAAGATGATGTGGAGTGTTGGGAATTGAAAAAGAGGGTGTTTAATGTTGTGACCATTGTACATAGTCTTAGACCAAGTTAATAATTTCAGAACTGAGAAGGTATTTTGTATATATTTTCACTTAATTGTGTGTACATTTATTACATAAAAATATTTTAATGTGCTAGAGTGATAAACACTAAAGCCATTAAATTTGATATATTATTAACTTTTGTTATGTAATAATAAACATTTTTTTTACGAAAGTGCATATATTTTCAATAATTGTTGATGAAATCCACTTAATTGATTTCATTTCAATATAAGAAAAGTCATAAACTGATAACTGTATTGGTTGTGAAAGAAGAACATAAGTTGTTGAGACAAATTTATCAATCGATGACATTACATGAAAAAATCTATATACATGCATTGAGAAATTAAAAAACAATTATTAATTAAAAGATCAAGAAAACTATGGCCAACAATTATTTTGCCACTCAATATTCTTCTCTGTACTTATATCTATTAGCGTCAGCGACCATTTAGTGTCCTTGTCTTTTTTCACTCTCTGTTCCAATGCTGAGTGTGTAGACATCAATAATTTTCAATGTAATTATATTTCATAGTGGTAAATTTTTTTCAATGTTTCAATAATTAATTTAGGTTATATTTTATTCACAGGGGGTTTCATACAATTTAAAAAATTTACAGGGGTTTTTAGGCTATATTTTTCACAGGGGGGTTTTAGGTTATATTTTTTTCACAGGGGTTTTCAGCCAATAAAATATTTCACATGGGGGTTATTTGTATTTTGCCCTAATGAATAATGAATAAAAGTAGACATGCAGAGATTTTATAGTTGATAATTTAGTTGAGAAAATAAAATAATTGTATTTAAAAAGGGTTTTAAAACAATTTTCTCAGATTTCTTATTCACACAAAAAGGAAAAGAGAAATAAAATCAAATTAATTACTAAAACAATTTGCCCTATTCTAGAAAATAGTAATTAATTACGATTTGGTTATGGATTATGTTAGGATGTTGTTATATGTTGTATATTACGGACCCATATTTAGTATATATAATATGGACCTTCTTGTACCTTATATTTTATTAGTTGATATAATACATTTGAAACTATGAGATATATGAATCCAAATATCTATAAAAACTTGTAAAAATGTTGTTAAACTTATATTCCTGTACATATTTTTTTTAAATAATTTGAAAATGAAAAAAGATTCTAAAATTCGAATTTTCCCCAAATCAAAATCTATTGATCTCTTTTTCCTTTTCTAAAAATTATTTACTAATACATAAATTATAACTGTAATCATTATTGTGTTAAAGAAGTGAAGAGGCATCTGGTAAAACAATGGTATGTAAAAGGATTCTTGATTGCTCCGCATGTGTGTGTGTGTCCTATGTTTTCAATTTAAAATTTAAGATTTTGAATGAAAAAATTATAAATTTATTTTACTCAAACTATTTTCATTTAAATTTATTTTTTTTAACTCTAATTTTTAAATACCTCATATAACTATCTATCAGCCATTACATGAATAATTACTTACACTTACCAATTAATAATCACTTAATCCACTAATATTTTTCTCTTTATCATACTTTATAATTATTTATCATATAATATTTTATACATTTGAAATCTGCCAATAACATCACATAATATGATACACTTACATTAGCACTAGCAGCATACAAGCACATTGAAAAATCAATACAAAAACCAAAATCACCTAGCTTCATCCATTTTCAACTGAGAAAACACCTCACCAGCATTAACCTGACTTGCCTCTGAAAAACCACCAAAGGACTCATTCTGCATTTCATATTCCTCACCAACAGACATCTCATGAGAAGGCAACCTTTGAACAACACTCATCTGCAAATCCCATGAAACATCTGTTGTACTATCTTCATATGGCTCCCTATGAACATCACTCTGTTGAAGCCTCAAACAATACTCCAAATCCCACAACACATCGACCATCTCAGGCCTATCACCTCCATTCTCCTGCAAACACTTCTCCACCGTCTCACCGAATTTTCTCAAAGAATTCGGGTTAATTTTCCCCACGAGCAAAGGGTCAACAATCTTACCAAGCTCGCCTTTCCTTTGCCACGTCATCGCCCAGTCAGCCAAGTTGACTTGCTCCCGAGGAAGCGAGTGGTCAATCACGGGCCTCGCACAGACAACCTCGAGAAGCACAACCCCGAACGAGTAAATGTCCGATTTTGAAGTGAGTTGCATGCATCTGAAATAGTCGGGGTCGAGATATCCAAAGCTGCCTTTTACATCGGTGCTCACATGAGTTTGATCGAGTAGGCCGGTTCGAGAGAGCCCAAAATCAGCAACTTTAGCCACATAATGTTCATCGAGCAATATGTTGGTTGACTTTATGTCCCTATGGATTATCGCCCCGTTAGAGCCCGTGTGGAGATAATGGATCCCTTTTGCCGCGCCTATGCAAATTCGAAGCCTTTGGTCCCATGATAATTTCGACATTGAAGTTGTGTATTCCCGAGACTCTTCATTCAAGACGTATAAATGATCCCTTAAAGTGCCCTTTTCCATGAACTCATAAACTAGTATCATCTCATCCCTTTCATCACAATATCCGATCAATGAAACGAGATGATGGTGACGAATACTGGATAGAATCATTATCTCGGTTTGGAATTCAGACAAGCCCTGTCCGTGGCCCGGTTCACTTCTTTTTACAGCAACCTTTGTACCGTTCCTTAGCATTCCCTTGTACACTTTACCAAAACCTCCCTCACCAATCATCAATTTGGGATCGAAATTCTTTGTAGCGTATAGAATTTCGGAAATTTGTATCTTTAAACCGAGGTTTAAATCAGCAAGAGGCGAGCCCGTGACATTTGTATCAGTGGTTCTAGTATATGAACTTCCCCCATAGAGAGGTGCCAATGGCTTGTCAAAAGCCTCGACAGGCTTCGATTTTCTCCTTTTGAAAATGAAAAAGAATGATAATAATATCAAGATAACAACTAAAATCACACCTCCAACACTTGAACCAATAATTACGGGCAAATAATGTAATTTTCTCGAACAATTTTCTCCTGGAGCTGCTGAAACTGAACCCGATTCTCTAATTTGCTCCATGATCTCTATCCCATTCAAAAAAGCAATTAGATTTCGCGAATCACTTCGAGGGCCAATGCTGATATTGATAAAATTCAAATTCTCTGTATCAACCCAACAATCAATATAAAAAGGAGCTGCTAGCTGAAAAGCTATATTGTAAGGATTTATCCCAAAAGAGTAATTATGAATAGAGAGATTGAATATCAGAAATGGATTTATTGCCCGACTAAAAATGTCACAGAAATGCACACGAACCAGATACGTAGCGTTGTTTCTCAAGTCAAAACGCCATGAAAAGTTGAAAGTATTTAGATGACTGTTGTTATTGCTGTTATCGATATTTATTTCTTTGGCAGTGTTGTAAACAGTTTGAGGGGCATCAAACTCCGAGGCTAATCCCCTCTGGTAATTAAGCCTGCCATTGTAAGGGTCACTGTTTCTTGCTGCATACCCATTAACCAAATAAGCATCATCAGGGATCCAATTTCTCAAAAGGGTGTCATTATTAGGCGTAATAATTGGGCCTCCAACATTAATCCTATGAATCACACGCAAAGTGGAAGATAATACTCCAGTAGAATTGTCACTGTCAGGGATGAAATTAGGCGGGGCAAGAAATACTTCAATTGCATTGACAAAAGCAAAATAATTCTCTCCAAGAGGCACGAATTTAATCTTCAATTTTCCAACAGGAATCGTAAGCAGAAACTCTTCAATGCGTGGAAAATTAGAATTACTCCCAAATTGTACGGAAAAATTGGATAAAACCCTAAATTGAGAAACCTCGACGCTGAAGCGAGCATCTGCGAGATTTCCTACAGCGGAAAAGGGAAAGAAATGGAAGCGTACCACATAAGTTCCGTTTTGAAGTAGATCGAGCTCGTATGAAGAAGGTTTTCTGAAGACCCTGGCACTTTGATAGAGCTCAGATGTTAACGATGAACTCCGGTCTTTAACTTTCCTGCTACCGCAGTAAGAGACTGCGAAGTCGCCGGAATTTACATCGCCGGTAAACGTCCGGTCGTAGAGTGTGAGGTTGGAAGCTGAACCACAGTTGATGAAGTACTGTTCAGGCAAAGTATAATCGCCGCCGGAAAGTGAAAGAGACAAAAAAAGGAAGAGAAAATGCAGTGAAAGACGTGAAAATTTCTTCTTCTCCGACTGAAAATTCGCCATGGAATTTTCTTTTCATGGAGGAGAATGAATGAATGAGTGAGAGGATGGGACAGCATGCAGAGTGAACATGTTATTAATAATTAAATGCTTTAGATATTTTTTAATACAGCTGAATAATAATTATAATAGGGTGAGGTTGACTTTATGTTGACTTGTGGTCTTTGTCTGGATTATCTTTTTATTTTATTATATTTTGGATATTAGAAATAATTGAGCATGTGGGTTACGAAATAATTGGATTTTCTGTTTTGGACGTAATCAAATTTGGATTCCCGCTAATTCATGTGACATATACATGAGTCATTATATGTATATATATCAATATCAAATTTTACTAGTCATCAAATAATTTGATAAATTGAGTTATGATAGTGTTATATTTATAAACTCGTTGAAGAATAATTAGTGATATGGGTAATTATCGTTTTATTAGGAACTTCTTTTGCTAAACACTTTATCTTCTTAAAATTAAAATAGTTAGAAGATATTGTACATATGCAACAAATACGTTGCATAATCTTTATGTGATTCAATTAAAATTTCAATATATATTTGTTAGAAAAATAAATTATTTACATATTAAATTTATGTTTTACATGTAAAGTTCTACGTGTACCAATTAATTAAAATTTATAATTCAATAATTTAAGTCTATAAACTAAATGTAAGACATGTATTTAATCGAATACATGACATAAAAATAACAAATACTTATTCGTTTGAAATCGCTAGGAAAAAATGAGATCATTATCAAGTATTATATAAATCATGCATAAATGTAAATATTGATAATTATATTAAGAATTTTTTTTTGCAATTTATGTTGGGTATTTTGGCCTTGCAAATACACTCCCCTAGAATCTACTCTTTGTGGAAACAGAAAGCAAATACGAGAAATAATAATGACACAAGGATTTAACGTGGAAACTCCAAAATCCGGAGAAAAACCACGGGGAACCAGACAAGAAAATACACTATGTAGAAAATTATTACAACTACACAATTCTTCTTCTCACTCCAAACCGACCCTGAACAAGCTTCCCACTAGCAACACTCTCTAACTTAACACCTCAACTCACTATATGATTGAAGAATTAGAGAAAAGACTAGATAGCTTTGTTTTTCGGAATGGTTTTCGAATAATGGACGAAGCTCCTATTTATAGGAGAACTTCGACCACGATTAATGACGAAAATGCCCATACGATTATGTCATGCATGACATCACAATTGCCTACCATTGTTGAAGTTGCCTACCATTTTTGAAGTTGATTTTTCAATTGCTTACCATTTTTGACATTCTTGGCTAATGGACAAAATGTCCAATTAATCCAACAATCTCCACCTTGGACTTTTGGCAATTCCGTAACACTTCGTTGAAGATACCCGTAGCTTCAGCTACTGCAATCATAATTCTCACCGTAGAGAACTATCATGCTCCACCATAAAAGCATAACCACTTGGAATACAGCAATCCCAAGAATTTCAGTTTCGGCCCATGTCGAAAAATACCTTGCTGAAGATTATGGTGCAACTCCCAAAGTTGGCTTTCCAGGGAGTTCTCAGCCCATCGACATGATTTTCCACCACACACCTTGCATCAATGCCAACCAATGCCCGTGTGCAATTGTGGACCCGCTAACATCATACATCCTCTATCATGGCAACCGCGAGTAACAAACTGCCAAAAGGATGTACATGCCGCTCTCAAGCGACATCGAGATAGGAGAAAGTGTTAGCGTCATCGTCAGTATCTCCTCTTACTGACCTGGAACCTTTTGCCGAACCGGCTCCACCTTTTGGACAATTTCTTTTCGTGTGGCCTTCTTCTCCACACTTCCAACAGACAATTTTCCCAGAACTCTTCTTCCTCCCTCGATGAGCTACCACGTTCAAGTTTGAATCACCGTTGACATTTATAACGTTACTTCCAGAAAGCCTTTTCTCTTCAGAGATAAGCTTACCAGTAACATCAGATAAAAAAATTTTATCCTTCCCGTGAATCAATATCGGCTTCATGTGCTCAAACGATCGCGGAAGAGACCAGATGAGTCTCAAGGCTTGATCCTCCTCATCAATTTTTGTTCCAATGGACTCCAGCTCAGCAACAATACCATTGAGAGTACCTAAATGATCTGAAACACTTGTACCTTCCTCCATTTTCAGCGTGTGAAACCGCTCTTTCAGGTACACCCGATTTGAGGCACCCTTTGCTTTGTACAACTCCTCCAGTTTTTCCCATAGCTCCTTCGCCGTAGTGAGTCCATGCACGTTTGCAAGAACATTGTTTGCTAGGTTCAAACGGATTGCACTTGCTGCTCTCAAATCCAGATCCTCCCAATCATCATCGCTCATAGCTTTGCCTGTCACACTAGCCCCGCTACCGGCCGTGCTAGTCTCGCCGTCCTTTTCAGGGACAGGGATGAATCTTCCCTTCAAAGCCTTGTGTAAACCAGACTGAATCAACAAATCCTTGACTTGAACTTGCCACAAGCCAAAGTTGATTTTACCGTCAAATTTCTCCACATCATATCTAACCATATTCGTGACCCTGCTTCCTGACATTGCTCCGTCAGAACTTCGGCGTGTTTACCGCATACTTGAATAGTACCCACTAAGTAAGCCCCCGGAAAGAGAGAAACTCAATCTTCCCCGGACGGAGCTTCAAGGTTCCCAGGACAGACTGGTGGGGTCACAAATGGTCTCACTTAAGAACCAGTCTCCTTTGACAGAACCGCCTTAGACCGTACGTATTCCCACTACTACCACACCAGAGCTCCACCCAGCAAAAACGCGCTCCACCTCAGTAGGACCCGGGCTCTGATACCACTTGTTGGGTATTTTGGCCTTGCAAATACACTCCCCCAGAATCTACTCTTTGTGGAAACAGAAAGCAAATACGAGAAATAATAATGACACAAGGATTTAACGTGGAAACTCCAAAATCCGGAGAAAAACCACGGGGAACCAGACAAGAAAATACACTATGTAGAAAATTATTACAACTACACAATTCTTCTTCTCACTCCAAACCGACCCCGAACAAGCTTCCCACTAGCAACACTCTCTAACTTAACACCTCAACTCACTATATGATTGAAGAATTAGAGAAAAGACTAGATAGCTTTGTTTTTCGGAATGGTTTTCGAATAATGGACGAAGCTCCTATTTATAGGAGAACTTCGACCACGATTAATGACGAAAATGCCCATACGATTATGTCATGCATGACATCACAATTGCCTACCATTGTTGAAGTTGCCTACCATTTTTGAAGTTGATTTTTCAATTGCTTACCATTTTTGACATTCTTGGCTAATGGACAAAATGTCCAATTAATCCAACAATTTAGACCCATACTTCTTATTAATATCTTTCAAAAAAGTTACATAGTTTTCTTATACATACTAGACACACTCCTTAAATGTGTATAACATGGTATTCAAATTATATTTTCTAAATAATGCACATATTTTTCATATCAAAGACGATGTGGTAGGGGTATCAAAAGGACACCCTTCAATTCCTACGTTCTAAAACGTTACTTAAGCTCTTTGTCCATCCAAACCCCCGCTCCACGATTATTTTCTCTAAAACCAGTTGAACAATCAAGACAGTGTTTGATTATATTTTTAGTTGAAAATTATAAATATTATCAGGAATATGTACTACAAAATTAGTGTGAAATTAATAAGTATTTATTTTTGTTTTAAAAAATGGATAGAAAATTATAAAAAATATCAAATTAATAGTGATAAATTGATAAATGTCGTATAAAATGATTGTGTTAGTTATGTATATAATGAATATGTGCATAAATGTTAATAAAATATAATTTAAAAATTATGAAATTAATTACGATCAGAATGTGGTTTTACAAAAGGATTGAAAAATAAAGTTGAAAAAAATTGAATTTAAATAAAAATTTAGTTTATTATATTTATTTAAAAATTTGTGACACGAATACTCAAAATAAAATTTAAAAGAAATCCATTCTTCAAAGGCAATCCACATATAGACTAACTTTGTTTACTTTATCATTACAAAGGTGGGTCTTTTGTAAAGGAACGTTGAAAAGTTTTGAAATACGCATAGAAAACATATATCCGTTTGCTTTTCATTATTTTTGGGGTTGCTAGTGAGTTTTGGTGTTTCCTCAGGGACTGAAGTGCAAATTTTGCTATAAAGAGAAATTTCCTATTGTAGCAACAGATTTAGTCACAGTTTGAAATTAATGGTGCTTGGGTTTGAAGATTAAACAGAGGTGTAAGTACAGAGGGGACAGAAGCAAGCATCAATCAACAGATCTGGCCTGCTTTTCTTCGGTAAGATTTGTTTTGATTATTCTTTTAGTTTCACAGTTGCGTTATAGAACTTAGCGTTAAGTATTTCACCACTTTGTGTTGTTGTTCTAGGGTTGTTTTCTAGCATGGAGAATGAGTTGGGTAATGCGCCTCGTTTCAGAAAAATTCCTCGCCAGTCCTTTTCTAATTGCTTTCAAACGGACACATTGGTGAGTTGTAGTAGTAGTTGTTGTAGGGTTATGATGTTGTTTAATTTGTGATCTACATTATTGATTTTTCTTGCATCCCTATAGCGCCTTAATTTTGTTTTGGGCATTTTATTATTCTAGGTTGATGAAAACTTGGAGCAGTGGCCGCATCTAAGTGAGCTTGTCCAGAGCTATGGGGCTGACTGGGTTAAAGATGAAAGCAAGTATGGGCACTACGAAAGCATTGGCCCCGTCACTTTTCGCAACCAGATTTTTGAGGGGCCTGATACAGATATGGAAACTGGTTTGTTTACACGCGAGTGTTGTTTTATCGTTCTATTTTTTTCATCTAGAAAAAACCTTACCAGTACATGGTCGCATTCTCTTGCTGGAAGGTATTGCACTGGATTACGTTAGGACTCCATATCTAAGTAACTAGTTTATTGTTCAAAATAGCATCCGAATTCACAGTAGCAGTATGAATACGAAAGGGTTTTCACAGGATTTGTTCCTTGAATAGCGCTGTGAGATAGCCCTCCTGCACATTGGAGTTTCTATGTATTACATCTGAATACAATGATTGCAGCTTTTATACCCCCCCCCCCCCCCCACACACACACCAAACCAATGTTTACAATGCTAGATACACGCACGATACTCAGGGAGCTTATCTGGTCACTTTGCAGAAATGGACCTGGCTAATGCCAGAAGAGTCAAGATGCACGATTCAACTGAAGAAGAAATAGCCAGTACATCTGGTATCTACGATTCATCAAATGCAGAAATTCGGAAGCACTCTGTATGATATCTTCACCACAATCTATATATATATATATACTGTTTTCTTAAGTCCTTTTACATTTTCATAAATGTCGTGCAGCATCTTGGAGAATCTCCACTTCCAGCATATGAGCCCGTTTTTGATTGGGATAATGAGAGATCAATGATATTTGGTCAAAGAACCCCAGCCACTAACATATTTCAGTATACCAGGTCTCTCTAACGTCATGTGTGAGTTTGTTCACGCTTGTATGCATGCGTGTAATCTCTGTTGCACTCACATCCCCTCCTTTTTGTTGTTTTGTGCATTCCTCATTTCTCATATTTTTTGTTGTTGTAGTGGGCTAAGGATTGCAGTGAAAGTGTTGTCCCTGTCGTTTCAAGCTGGATTTGTCGGTGAGTTTGTACTTAAATAGTGCGCTTGTATGTCTAGTATCCAGTTTCATCTCTTCCCTTTTTTAGTTGAGCTATTTGAGCTATCAGATTTTCCATAGCTGAAACACTGAAGTTTTCTTGTAGAGCCTTTTAATGGCACAATTTGTTTATACAATAGGGAGAGAAGGGAAAAACTTTCTGAGGATTTCTATTTCCATGCCTTGCCAGCCGAAATTCAAGATGTAAGCTATTCTCCTTTTCTGTTTTTCCCTCATTTTTTGGTGGGAAATTTTGGGGAAGTGAGTTTTTTCCTCTCTCTCATGTTTTATTATTATATTTCTCCATCGCATTTGCATTCGTATACAATTACAAAGTTATATTAGATTTGCTCATTCTTATGTGTATGCTGCCAGACAAGCAGTTCTACTGAGGCTCGTGGTGTTTTCCGGGTAGATGTTCCATCAGCATCAGTTTGTTTGCTTGTCCAGTTAGAAAAGCCTGCTACTGAAGAAGGTGGAGTGACTTCATCCGTTTATTCCCGTAAAGAACCAGTAAGCACAGGCACATCTTAAACTTGTACTGATTATTGTCACTTTTCAATATGTTAGTTGATTTAAAACATTGCTCGTCATTAATATGATACATCAATTATTATTCTTGTACTGACCTTAAAAATATTTTTCTATTCAGTCGACATGTTTTTACTAAATGAAACGGTCTGTGTGCAATGTTATTTGATTCACTTATCACTCAGCTTTTTTCTTTCTCGATGGCATAACAGGTTCATCTTACTGAGAGGGAGAAACAAAAACTCCAAGTCTGGTCCCGAATCATGCCTCACAGAGAGTCCTTTGCTTGGGCAATAATCCCACTTTTTGATAGTAGTGCTACTTCGGCTTCTGGCGGCTCTGCTTCCCCTAGCAGCCCACTTATTTCTAGCATATCAAGTTCAAGCTTTCAAGAGGGTGCTGGTGAACCAGCCACAAAGATCACATTGGATGGAAAGCTCGGCTATTCAAGCCAAAACTCTGTTGTGGTTGAAGTGTCAAATCTAAGCAAAGTCAAAGAAGGCTATACTGAGGAGTCACTCCTGGTACATCCCATTCCCATGCTATATTTGCAATCAAAATATTTCTTAATAAGGATCCCACTTCACCTAGTTTTCATTTGTACAACCAAACTGCTAACTTTCACTTCCAACATCAAGATTTTCTGACTTTTTTATTAAATTCTCTTGGTCTTATTGGATTGAAGAATTAGTTTAATTTTCTTGGTTCAGATAAATACTTTTTGTTTTGGCATTTGGTTTTAATATATGAACAATGAATCAAATAGTGTTAAAAAATGATTAGATGAAACGTTAACAAGTGTTTTAAAAACGTGGTCACGCGCCAAGCAAAACATTTAAATATAATGCAGATGACTAAAATATTTTTTTTGCTGAACTTGTTTATGCAGAAAGCTGTAGATTTTTTTTTCTCAATTTACTATTTTTTAACTAATAAGTCAACCTAAATATAAATGCCTAAATTTACTTGTTTCATTTGTTGCTGCTATTAATATTTTTGCTACACTTGAAAATAATCTCTTTGATGTTTGTTCTCCCACATAACGACCCAATGTGTGCTGTTACTGATTTTTTCCTATTGTTAGGATCCTAAGCGTAAGATTCATAAACCAGTCAAGGGAATCTTAAGATTGGAGATTGAAAGGCTCCAATCTGGCCTAGTTGATTCTGAAAAATCTTTGGAGAACAGAACTCTGAATTCTGATTTGACGGGTTATCAAAATCTTGTTTCCGACCCTGCTTTCACAAAATATTCCGGTCACATAGCTGATGGACAGCAAAATATCGAATTGGATTCACGTACCTCTGATAGGATAGGGCTGGATCGAAACGGATCTATATCTCATGGATTAACAGATTATTCCACTAATGATGTAAGTATTCAACAAATTGCTTTATCTAATAATGACTATTTATTCTATGAGAGGTTCATGTGGAATAGCTTATCCAAACTTTTGTGTGTATGATATGTCGTCAAGTTAATTTTGGTTTTTTCCCTCACTCAGATTAAGCCATATTGTTCCATTTACAGTTCCAGGCTTTTGACTTTCGGATAACTTCGAGGAACGAGCCTTTCTTGCAGCTTTTCCATTGCCTTTATGTGTATCCTTTGAGTGTTAGCATGAGTAGAAAAAGAAACTTGTTCATTCGAGTTGAACTGAGAAAGGATGATGCAGATATCCGTAAACCACCATTAGAGGTAGATTTCTTATTACATGCTATTGAAGCAGTTTTATTGGTAGACCAGATTTGTTGTATATGATTATTCTCCATCAGGCAATGCATCCCAGGGAACCAGGCATTGCACTTGGGAAATCAGCTCATACTCAAGTTGCTGTTGGAGCTAGGGTTGCCTGCTATCATGATGAAATTAAAGTTTCTTTGCCTGCCATTTGGACTCCGATGCACCACCTTTTGTTCACTTTTTTCCATGTTGATCTTCAAACTAAAATTGAAGCTCCAAAACCTGTAAGTGCTATGATTCTTATTACATCTCAGGCAGAATTACTTTTATTCAGTATTCTTCTACCTTTTACAGTAACAAAGACCCTGCTCAAGTCAACCTTATAATTGTCTTCTACTTCAGTATCTTCCCATCTGCTTCTATTTATCTTGTTTAACTGTATTTTCTGTTTATGTACTTCATTATCATGTCCTCTCATCAGAAGCTACTGTGTTGTCTATCAATCGCAGGTGGTTATAGGATATGCTTCTCTTCCTTTATCCACTTATGCACAGTATGTACTTGACCATTCGCTGGTTCTTGTTCTTTTCTTTTTAGGAAGATAAACTTGCGTCCTTGGTGCATATAATTCAACTTCTCAACTTATATGATCATAGCCTATATATGTAATTTTAATAATTAAGAAAACAACCTGATGAAGAAAATGCATCAATGAATGAGATTCTATCATTAGATTCTTAGGAATTTGTTAAGAGGTATTTCTTGAACACATTTTCATTTTCTTTTTTAACAATAAAAGATAATATTTTTTGAAATGTCTGTAATTTGTAATCGACTATGACATTAGCTTGAGATAGGATATACAAATCACTAGACAAACATGTTATATTTTCAATTTTATTGCAGGTTAAAATCAGAGATTTCATTACCCATAATGAGGGAGTTGGTTCCACACTATCTGCAGGACAGTAGCAGGGTATGTGGAAAGCAAACTTGCATCTTCTTATTTTTATGTATCAGTGACTTTATGTATATATATAGTTTGTTTTTGTTTTCTGTAAACAACTTTGGTAAATTTCTCTGTAACTCTTCTATAATTTTGCAGGACAAGGTGGATTACTTGGAGGACGGAAAAAATGTATTTAGACTCCGGCTACGTTTATGTTCATCATTATACCCGATAAGTGAGCGGATTAGAGACTTTTTCCTTGAGTACGATAGACACATTCTCAGAACAAGTCCACCTTGGGGATCTGAGCTTCTTGAGGTCTAATTTTGTAATCTTGTTCATTTTCCTCTGTTGAACAAATGATCCCTGACATGCATTTTTGTACCTTTCTACGCAGCCACTTATACCATCATATGTGGGATTTTTCATTCACTAAAGCTTTCTGTACCTCTTTTAAATGCCGTACATCATAAAATGCTCAAGTTATCTTTACGACCATGATTGAAGTAGCCTTTATCTTCTTGTCACAGAGAAAGTCAAGAATTAAGATTTTACAAATGCAATGATAATCTTTGCAAACAGTGTTCTTAATGCCTTGAATGTTGACTAAGCGTTTCTCTTTGCATTGTAATAATATGTTCAATTATTTTTTTCAGAAATTTTCTGTATGGATGTTTTAATGCTGGATCTAATTTATGCCATTGTAAGATTCAAACTCTTCTGATTTTTCTTGCAGGCAATTAACAGTCTGAAGAATGTTGATTCAACAGCTTTGCTTCAGTTTCTTCAACCTATATTAAACATGCTTCTCCATCTCATTGGGAATGGTGGAGAGACTCTGCAGGTAAATAGATATAAGAGAACTAGGATTTTTACGCCCAGTTTCTTCTGACATGAGAAATTTTCATTGAAGTTATTATCTCGACTTGTTCTTTGTATGCTTCTAAAATTATATTTCAGCAGCATTATATTCATTTACTTTATGTTTCCCACACTCAGGTAGCAGCTTTCAGAGCTATGGTTAACATTTTAACAAGGTATTGTTTATGACTATACTTATACATATATCAAACTCTGTTCTGCTGTCTCCATCACTCTGTTACATGTGCATCATTGGCATCCAGTATCATCCTTTTGTGACTGTAATGTTGTGTTTAATAGGGTGCAGCAGGAGTCAGTGGATGATGGCGAAAGAAATCTTTTCTTGGTGAACTATGTTGACTTTGCTTTTGATGATTTTGGGGGCCGTCAACCACCAGTGTATCCTGGTTTATCTACTGTGTGGGGAAGTTTGGCCCGCAGCAAGGTAATAATGAGGCTGAGATTCCTTTGTGTTAGCTTTTAAACGTAGCATTCTCAAAATAAACCAAATTGAAGAAAATTTAGCACTTTTAATGGTCCGAAGCCTAGAGGTATTTACTAACCATACACAATGACAATCAATGCCCAACAGATCTAGTGCACTTATATATATTCTCTATCATTCAGTTTGCTAAGTATAAATTTAGGAATCAATTTGGGGAGCAAGGTGAGTCCGGGCATGGAAATTTTCATACTAGAAAGAATAAGGTATACCGCTTGTTCATAGAGCGGGTAAGCATAAAAACAAGCTAATAATTTGACTATATGCTTTCTCTTAAGTATTCTTTCCCGAATCAATTGAATTTGCTTTATTTATCATTTTTTAGTTGGTATAAGTTGAAATTATTCAATGTTTTCTTCTGGACTTAGTTTTTAGCTTTCCGAAATGCTTAAAATTAGCTTCTTTTTGACGCTTTGGTGTTGCAATTATGATGGTGTACTAGGGTAAATTCATAAATTAACACATGTTTTTAGATTGGTTACATGATTTGTGAACTTAATCATCAAATCTGTGCAAACTTGGCTCTGAAACACATTTTCAGGGCTGTCTTGGGACCTTATGATGAGATTTTAGTTGCCTAGTTACAGAAAACTAACCATTGATTGATACCTATGTTCAAAAAGAAAAAGAAAAAAAGCAGCAATCAGTTGATACTTTCTTTTATTCCTTGATGATTTATATCATGCTACAGTTGATAAATCTTTACGTTATGTTATCAAACTGGTGCTCATTTTCGTCTGCTCCATGATTTTGAAATTTAGGCTAAAGGCTACCGTGTGGGGCCTGTTTATGATGATGTATTGGCTATGGCTTGGTTTTTTCTCGAACTCATTGTCAAATCAATGGCACTAGAGCAGACTCGCTTGTTCTATCATAATCTTCCTTTAGGTAATTGCTTATTGAGAGCCTTTTATTTTCACTATATGATTTTGGTGTATTAAATATTCCTCCACATTTTGTTTAGACAAGAAATAACCCGTGCTTTGATAAACAATAAATTTTAGTTTTATAGACGCTTGATTCTTCTTTCAGATTGTAGAAAAGCATTTAACCTATGTGGTGGATTAGTAGTTACACTTGAGGATTGAAATTCTTTGGAAGTCAAAGATTATTGACAAGGGGAGGTCACTATAAAATTGTTATTTTCAAGAAAATTTCTGCTTTCATGATTTATTTCTAATAGAAGCAGAATAACTTGCAACACTATTGAAATTAGTTCTGTTTGCTGAAATTCTGAGCCATAATTGACTAACTCTTACATTTTACATATGAATGAATCACATGGAAGTTTCAACTGCCATGTAGTCTCAATTTCGGTTTGTGCATGCAAGTTATTTATTTGATTAGATGCGTGCAAGAAGTCAATAACCAAGTCCATCTGGAGCAATGTGCGAGACTCAAATAAAAAAGTTAAATTCTTTCCTTTTGCACACTGTACTATAGTACCTGTGTTCAATTTCAGTTTGCATATGCAAGTTAATTGTTGGATTAGATTCTGCAAGAACTCAATAACTAGCTCTGTGTAGAGCTATGCAGAAAAATCACGTAAACAAAGAAACAAATGTGTTATCTTGAAGCTCTTCAATGTCCTTCACTTGTTGCGCAGAGGACTTTTCCAACATGGTTCGGTCCACATATCCATTGTACTGACTTAGGAAATTTGAAGTGATAATGGGAGATGACTTCTAATGAAATCTGCACAAATACTGCTAAAAGATGAAAATTGATTTTTGAAACTATTTTTAATGAGATTTTGTCAAACAATTGAAATTATATACAATTAACATTACTATATGTTTAGATGAAAATAGATATCTAACGAGGCACATTGGGTTTGAGGGAACTCAAAACCACCAATTGCATTTATTTATGGGGCTCAGAAGTTACTGAATGAATCCCAATTTCATGTTAACTTACCTGTCGCAGATTTCGACTTTGATGGATTTTCTGACACTGGTATATATCTGAGAACATAATTTTACCGTGTCAAGTTTTTTAAAGATGCCTAAGGTGCATGCTAATAATGTGTTAGAACAAAGATGAATAATTAAAAATGCTATGGATGACGGTTGCAAAGGCATATCCAATTTCTTCGTGGTCATGACATTTGAAGCTAATCAAAATATTTTTGAGAAAGTGCGAACGAAAATGATGTACCTTTCCAAATGTTTGAAGTCTCTCCAGCAATTATTGGTATCTCGATCCATGTTCTCATGTCGATGCATATGTAAGCTGTGGAGGTTTTATGCATCATAGGGAAGTGAACTATTGTCACGGATCTGCTTATGGTCCGGACATAATATCAGAAAATGTCATAGATTGCGACCATTCCTTCTTGTATAGATTTCTCTCAAGAGACTATTGATTTCTTGATCCATCTACTCATGGAAATATCTACATGAAAACGTAGTTGATTTATCATATATATTTGGGTATATCAATAAATTCCAGAGTTCCTATAAAGTTACTCAAGGTCTAATCATTTGAATATGCGTGGAGTTTTAGATGAGAACTAAAGAGATACCTAGTACCATTTCCATTTTACTAGCCAAAGTGGTGGTTAATGACATTTCACATGCTTGTTTAACTCAGCGTGAGTTCCAGGATCTCCTGAAATCAAATTTTTGTTTTGATTTTTGTCTTGCAGGAGAAGATGTTCCTCCAATGCAGTTGAAAGAAGGTGTTTTTAGATGTATAATGCAATTGTTTGATTGCTTGTTAACCGAAGTTCATGAACGTTGCAAAAAAGGTCTAGGGTTGGCCAGATATTTAAACAGTAGTTTGGGTTTCTTTTGCTATGATCTTCTGTCTATAGTCGAGCCTCGGCAAGTTTTTGAACTGGTATGGATACTACGATTTCTCGAATTTGTGGAATTATACTTTGTTCTCCATGCTGTAACATTTCATTAATATAATATGCTATATATGCTCAATAGTTGTCATTTAGTCTTGTATCAATCATGGGTAATATACTAGCAAATATTTTCCTGAACTCGAAGGAGACCAGTTGAAAATGCACAAACTGTGTTTTATAGGATGTATGGTTGTAGTTTATCTTAAGACAAATGCTGATATAGCAAGCAATATTTCGATTTTTCTTTGCCCTCTCTAGTTCCAAAGAAGGGAACCTGTTATTTACTGAGGAGAACCTATTTGCTAAGTGAAACAACAAAGAAAGATGAGACAACAAAGAGAAATTGTACTTTTGTTACAACACCAGTGATGTTAGTCCATAAAACGTACATCTAGTCCATGACTTAGAGGAACTGGGAGTGGAAGAAGCTTTTATTGATTTTGATTGGGTTCTGAGTGCAACATACAGAGTGGCTGAGTCGCTTTTGTTGAATATTATATAAACAATTTTATGCTTCCCACTTTTTATAAGTAAAAAGAGGTAAAGGGTAGAAGAGCAACAGGGTGCAATAAATTTGCAAACACAATCTCTTGATCTCTACACTGGTATGCACTTACTAAGAAGTCAATAAGCTTTGGTTTTATATATTGTTAAATGTGAAATACCCTCCAGGAACATGGGCTTGCTGGTGGTAGTTTAAATACACAGTACTAATGAAGTGATACAGATGAGTTTTTACATGCAACTTGAACCTTTTAACCTATCCAAGAGTATCATTCTGCAAGTACTTTAAATTTCTGGATCTCTAACTAATGTGGCTCATCTCACCTTATGAGTTCCTTTCTATGTTTTGAAGTCCAGTTTTTATGCATTGGTTGCTTTGAATTCTTGTTTCCCCTTTTTTCATTTGTTTGTTTTCTTGTCGTGTCAATTTATAACATTGGATATTTTCTTTCTATTGGCAATTTTTCCTAATGTCTAGCTCACCTATATATAAATAGCTCATCGTTATTTTATCTCACAAGAAAGAAATGTAAGAGTGCTACCCCTACGGAGGTCTATCTCGTGGATGTAGGCCAAATGGCTAAATCTCATATTTTTCACTGTGTTCATTCTCTTTCTCTCTTCATTTATTCACCAAATTTACATTGTCTTTCTCTTTTCACTTCATACACCAATTCACGTAACACTGCTATCTAATTTCTATAATTCAATGTTTTTGTATGACAAAGATTTATATTGTTTTTATTGTTTTATAGGTGTCTTTGTACCTTGATAAGTTCTCTGGGGTATGTCAATCGGTGCTGCATGATTGCAAGCTTACATTTCTTCAGATTCTATGTGATCATGATCTGTTTGTGGAAATGCCTGGTAGAGACCCGTCAGATAGGTAAATGGAACTCCTTATATAGTCTGTGCTGTGTAGCTTCTTTGAGTACTTGGTTTCATTGCGCTGTCATGCTGTGAGTGCTAGCTTAAAGTGATACTCAACGATCGAAGGTCCCTATCATGGTGGGATCTAGGAAACTTCTTCCAGTAGTTCTAGGAAATGTCAAGGAAATCAAGTTTTCGGATTTAAGAATGTGTGAAGTTGGTGGTATATTATTTTGAACAACAAAATGCTGAAAGTCTAACATAATCTTGCACCTGGAAGTGTAGGAGTTATCATCTGATGTTTTGCACAGAATGCATCCTGAACATGGATTTAGTAGTCATAACTGGATTTGCGGATGAAACAAACCAATGTGATAGGACATTAATTATATGAAATGTTTAAGACAGACAGAGGAAGCTAATATCAGAAAAATATAAAAAAATAGAGAACACAAAAAAAGTTTGCCCCTAAATTGTAGACTACATAGATATTTAGAAATGAGGCTTTATAGTTAAGACCTCATAGGATCTGAAACAGGGGAAGTTAATCATGAGTAACATAGAAATCAAAGTGCATGCTTGATTTTAATTTATGCAAAATAAAAATACACCCGACCATTGGGTGGAAAAATTGATTGCTTGCTAAATCTGTCCTTTTCTTTCTTACTTAGACCGCATACCCCTTATATACATATTACTGCTGCATAGGCGTCGCTAATGCTGGCAAACTGTGCCCCTTATATACCCTTAGTATGCATTCACTTGTGGTTTTCTGGATGGGTGATAGATTGAAGTAAACAAGAATTTTGCTAGCTGTGTTACTTGTGTAATAACCATATCAAAAATGTGATGTACTTGTCAAAACAAGTAAATCACATATTAGGGCGAAACCATAGATACTATTTTTCTTTTCTTTTTTGCTTGATCATTTCACCCCCACCCCCGTTTCATTTCTCTCCCTTTTCTCGTCTACCTCAAAGATTTCTTGTAGCTGCTTTAATTGACTCGGATTATGGATCGAACATGTGCATAGTATGTGTGTGAATTGTTTCTACATATTAGCAAGAACCGTGAGCATTAGTTGGGACAAGTTGTATATAGGTAAAGTTCGCACAAGTTATTCTAAACCAGTATATTTTGGTGTGGACGCTTCAAATTGAGTTGATTTTAGTTTGTGTCAGATGCTTCGCGGATAAAGTAGAACCTTGAAAGGTTTTTCATTGGCTCCAGTACTCCAGAGCGAGATTGTTTCTTTTTCATGTTTATAAATGTTCACTTCCATTATCTCTTTTCCCTGAATAGTTTATGTAGAAAGTTCCTGTCTCATAATTTTTACAGCAACTATATAGTCTGGATGTTTTTCACGATTATCAGAATCTCGTTTCATATAATACTAATCCTAATTGAGTTTCAATTGAGTTTTATCAGGACTACCTTCTTTTGATGCTCATATATGTCTCATGTGTTGCCCTTATATCACAGAAATTACCTCTCATCGGTTCTTATTCAAGAGATTTTCCTCACTTGGGACCATGAGGATTTATCTATGCGTGCCAAGGTGAGTGCAGTACCACATAATGGTTAAGAATATAGAAGATTACTGTTCTTAAGTGTATTTTCCTCCTCGATGTACGCTATTTGATTTAATTAGTTCACTTCCTATGAAAGTTTCCTAAAATCTTATATTATATTTTGATTATTTGTAGGCGGCTCGAATTTTGGTGGTTCTATTGTGCAAGCATGAGTTTGATGTTCGCTACCAGAAGCTAGAGGATAAACTATATATAGCTCAATTATACTTCCCTCTAGTGGGTCAGGTGTGGAACATTATTTCTGCTTGTCTATGTTCATCATTGCGGTTGCAAACTGCAGATGCTATGCTTGTGCAAAATACTTGTAATTTTATCCAATGAAAATTAGTTCTGCTGTAGGATATTTTTTTGGATGCTATCGATGAACATATGTTGTAATCACATGTCGCATGATAGTACTCATATGTGGTAGGCCTGGTTATTTCATGTTTTTAAAAACAGTAGCTCACTTTTTGCAAGTTCTCAATCAAAATGTCAGTGCAGTTTACTGCTACCATCATCCATCTCTCTCTCTCCTCCCGTAAAACATTCATCTATATTAGGGAATTTTATTAATTTAGCTTTTGCATTATGCCTTCACAGACTTGAACTGGGTACTGTAGTTTCATCATTAGAATTAGAAATTCCTATTCTAGCATGCAATGGTCCATCTGGAATATTTTCTATATTCCCAAAGGTGATAAAGCTGGTAATGATTGTTGATATTATAAGCTGTAAAGTATCATTTTGAGTTAGAAGGGCCTTCTGTCTAGTGGAGTTTAATTTCCTTATGGTAATTTTGGCAAAAAAGCAGAGACATTAACCTTATCTTTAAGAATTCTACATATTCCACTCTTTTCCTTTTACTTTATGGCATAATTTTGTTTTGCACTCCTTATCGGATATATTCTTATATATTAGTTAGTTCTTACATATTAGACGGGTGTTATCCTTTAGATTGATTTCTTGAGTTAGAATCATTCTAGCTCTAAACTCTTGCTAATCTGGTTTCTTCTCACTATAAGTAGATATGGAGACTACTTATCAAAGGTGGATGTTCTTGAATCCCCTTGAAATTTGTGATACGACTTTTGCTTTTTTGGTTTTGTTGGATTTATAGTTTACGACTGAATAAGTCGGATATGTATAGGTTTTTCTTTCTGAAACATCAAATTGACCCCATCGATTGAGTGGGTCAGATGAGGTGCCACAACGAGTATCTAAAAATGTTTTTCATATAAAAAACCTTGGAGTCCAAACGAGGTAATTCACTAACTAGTTCTTGTCGATTAAGGCTCTTTAGGGTGGCAATCATGCAAACTTGATGGGGTAGTGTAGATATTCCCCAAGGGGCAACTGAAGTCAAGTCATTTAATTTTTCCCGGCAGATGATGAAATTAAGACAGAGGCATGGGATCAGGAAGATGCACAAATATAAGGCGCTCTATGGGAATATGTTTCATTGTTATACACTAGTAATGCAAGCCGTGTTTATGACTTGTCACTAGAATTCTTTGGGGTTGAGCAAGGGAAAAAGAATGTAGTGAGGGTTTTCAAGGAACTGAGTGAAGTTCCTCCAGTTACGACTGATGTCATTGCAAAAGCAGAGGGAGCCAGTTGCAATCGCCAGTTCCCTATCAGGCCTGAAGTTGGGTTTGAGGCCTTTAAGGCTCAGATCGAAGGAGTCCCAAGCTTCCAAGCGTTACAGAAGTTTTCTCGCTGTCACTGCTCTTTAAGGGAGGGTTCCACTCCTTAGGATGGTAGTGTTATCGGTCTTTCACAACCCATTCTATAGTGGTTGTCGACCTGGTTTGAAAGGTGTTCATGGTCAACCCCGAAATGTTCTTATAAGAAATAGATTTTATAATGGCATATCACGAGCGGTTAAATAACATGAAAAGCAATAATTAATTTGTGTAAGCAGTTTGTCTAAGTAATGTTATACCATCATGCCTCATACATCAGGCATGCTTCATTATTCTTTCCTAATTGATGATGAATATATGTGAACAAAATTTTATGTAGATGCAGAAAGGTAGGGATATCTGAATATGGCGATGCTTTCTTCTTTGGTTTTCCCTTTGCTATGTCCATTGTTAATTTCTTTCTCCATTCTTACAGATACTGGACGAAATGCCTGTCTTCTACAATTTGAGTTCAAGCGAAAAACGTGAGGTCCTTATTGCAATTTTGCAAATCATACGCAACTTGGATGATGCCTCCCTTATCAAGGCTTGGCAGCAGAGCATTGCACGTACCAGATTATTTTTCAAACTCTTGGAGGAGTGCCTAATTCATTTTGAGGTTGTATAGTTATTTTCTTGCTCTTTTACTTTTTTTGACAAATTTCTTGCTTTTTGATATGCATTGAAATGATTATGGTTTGACAATAACGACTTTTATGGCAAAAATTGCATTTCATCACACGTTTTTGGCTAATTCCCAAGCCATAAGAAAGATGACAGTACCTTCTGCCTGTCTCCTGTACCATAAGATTTAAGTGTATATGCCAGTGGCTCCTGCAGTGAAGTTCTCATGCTTGTCGATTATCATATTGTTTGCGTGTTGAAGGCATGATCACTTTGAGGAAAATTTATGGACATTATTCCTTGCTTTTATATCTCGTGAATCTGTCCTAAACCTGAGAGAATTATATCAATGTGTACCACATGTGCATAGTTCTAGTCTTTTGCTTGTTACATTTTTTTCTGCTGGAGAAAACATCTAAATTTATCCTAATTTCAATTGTCTTATTGAGCAGCAGCGAGGACCTGATGATAGCATGCTTATGGGTAGTAGTTCTCGCAGTCCTCTAGGAGATAAGCCCTTTACTGCAAAGTATTCTGATAGACTTTCTCCAGCAATTAATCAGTATCTTTTGGACGCTGCACGCCAAGAAGTTGGAGTATGTCATACCATTAAAACTTGGTTTGCTTTTAATGCATCTTCTTTTGTAGATTTATATCTTATATCACTTCTTTAAGTGCTTAATATCTCAAATGCTTAATTGACAAAGCCTCAGGGAACACCTGAAAATGGATATCTGTGGCAGAGGCTCAACTCCCAGCTAAGCTCGCCTAGTCAACCATATTCCTTAAGAGAAGCTCTTGCTCAGGCCCAATCATCAAGAATTGGAGCTTCAACCCAAGCATTAAGGGAATCTTTGCACCCAATCTTGAGGCAAAAATTGGTAGAATATTTGGTTGGATTTAGATAGCAGTTGTCTTTTCACTGTTGTAGTTAGCATCTTTAGTTGCTTATAAGGATAACAAAATCCTTCATTTTCTTTTCGGAGTTGATACTAGAGAATATTCTTAGACATCTGATGCATCTGTGTTGTTTCAGGAACTTTGGGAAGAGAACCTGAGTGGTGCTGTCAGTCTGCAAGTCTTGGAGATAATTAAGAAATTTTCAGGGGCTGTAGCATCCCACACCATTGCTACTGATTATGGGAAACTTGATTGCATTACATCTATATTTATGATAGTCTTCTCTCACAGCCAACCACTGTCTTTCTGGAAAGCTCTCTTTCCAGTATTCAATAGCATCTTTGAGCTTCATGGAGCAACACTAATGGCGAGGGAAAATGATCGTTTTCTAAAGCAAATCACTTTCCATCTTCTTAGGCTTGCAGTATTCCGGAATGAGAATATTAGGAAAAGGGCAGTTGTTGGGCTTCAGATACTTGTTCGGGTAGGCTTGTCATTGTACCTTGCTCAGTTTTCTGTTATATGTTTTTCTTACAGATTCCATCTGTATTTCCTTTCATGCTGCCAAAATTTACCGTTTTCCTTTTGCAGAGTTCTTTCTCTCACTTTATGCAGACAGCTAGATTGCGGGTTGTGCTAACTATTACATTATCAGAGCTGATGTCTGAAGTCCAAGTTACTCATATGAAATCTGATGGAAGTCTGGAAGAAAGTGGTGAAGCATGTCGTCTTCGAAAATCTATAGAAGAAATGGCTGATGAATCAAAGAGCCTCAACATACTAAGAGAATGTGATCTTCCAGAAAAGGCTCTTGTTGCTACTCGTGAACAATCATCAGAGAACTACTGGTCCTGGTCAGAAGTTAAAGTCCTCTCTGACAGTCTTCTTTTGGCCCTTGATGCAAGCCTGGAACATGCACTTGTGGTATATCCTGATATCCAAAATTGCTGCTTTACATGTTTCACAACTTCTGCAATTAAATAATGTAGTGCATTGATTTCATTTTCTTTTAGGCGTCTGTGATGACTCTGGACAGATATGCTGCTGCGGAGAGCTTTTACAAACTCGCAATGGCGTTTGCACCTGTTCCGGATCTTCACATAATGTGGTTATTGCATTTATGTGATGCACATCAGGAGATGCAGTCTTGGGCTGAAGCGGCGCAGTGTGCTGTTGCTGTTGCTGGTGTAGTGATGCAGGTCTGATATTGTACTTTTTAACTTTCAATGATTATCACTAAGGAATCCTTTATTTCTGTTTGTAAACTACAAAGCAGACAATATAAGCCTAGATGTTTTGTTGTTATTGGAGCTGTAGATTATATTATATTATCAGAAAATCTCTATGACATTTTTTACTAGAATAAATTAGTCATTCACGAATGGTTATAATGTAGTCAGATAGCGCTAATTCTGAACTCATCTACCAAGATTCAGCTAATGGGAATTCAAATGAGGCGTGGATGGCATAGGAAATGAACCCTAGTAAAAGTGACGAAAAGCAATTAAGTAATAGGTCATATTAGACATATATTGCTCTTCATACTAAACTAGCGATGATTTTTCGTTGGTACATAGTACATACTATACTTTAATCTCTGATCTCTCTTGCATCATCTGCACACTAGTAGGAAGAACACTTTATATAAGTAGTATAGATTGATATATGCACAGGCTATCTAACTTTTATAACATACGCAGTAATATAAACTTATATACTGCATTTGCATTACCATGGCTTGCAGTAGTGTAGCACGCGTAGCAAGAAATGTGCATGTGAACTTTCCTGCTTATGCTGACATGAACCATTTCTTAGGCTCTTGTAAGTAGGAATGATGGAGTATGGAGCTCTGATCATGTGTGTCAATTGCGCAAAATATGTCCAGTGGTCAGTGGTGAGATCCCTTCTGAGGCTTCAGCTGCTGAGGTGGAAGGATATGGTGCTTCAAAACTTACCGTTGACTCAGCCGTGAAGTACCTGCAACTTGCAAATAAGCTTTTCTCTCAAGCTGACCTCCATCATTTCTGTGCCAGTATCCTAGAACTCGTTATTCCTGTTTATAAAAGCAGAAGGGCTTATGGACAGCTGGCCAAGTGCCACACGATGCTAACAAACATATACGAGTCAATTCTGGAGCAGGAATCCAGCCCCATACCTTTCGCGGATGCAACATATTATAGGGTGGGATTCTATGGTGAAAAATTTGGGAAGCTCGATAGGAAGGAATATGTATATAGAGAGCCTCGAGATGTAAGGTTGGGTGATATAATGGAAAAACTTAGTCATATATATGAGTCAAGAATGGATGGTGCAACATTGCATGTAATCCCGGACTCTAGGCAGGTCAAAGCTGATGAACTGCAGCCTGAAGTTTGCTATCTGCAGATCACTGCAGTGGATCCAGTTATGGAAGATGAGGATCTAGGAAGCAGACGAGAGAGAATTTTCTCGCTTTCTACTGGGAGTGTGCGTGCACGAGTTTTCGATCGATTTTTGTTCGATACTCCATTTACGAAAAATGGGAAGACTCAAGGTGGTTTGGAGGATCAATGGAAACGGCGTACAGTATTACAGACCGAAGGGTCATTCCCAGCCCTAGTGAACCGCCTACAGGTAACCAAATCAGAATCACTCGAGTTCTCTCCTGTGGAGAATGCAATTGGGATGATTGAAACTCGAACAGCAGCACTACGAAATGAGCTTGAAGAACCGCGCAGCACCGAAGGTGATCAACTTCCACGTCTCCAAAGTCTGCAAAGGATACTTCAAGGCTCCGTGGCTGTTCAAGTGAGTAACTAGCCTATAATGTTTGGTGTCTTTACTTTTGGCTTGTGTTTTCTGAAATGCGAATGTTTTTACATGGTTGCCATGATTTGTTCAGCTGTATGTATAATTGTGTATAATTGAACTATTTTTGATCACTATTACAGGTGAATAGTGGAGTCCTGAGTGTTTGCACAGCGTTTCTTTCCGGCGAACCTGCTACAAGGCTAAGGTCACAGGAGTTACAGCAACTGATTGCTGCTCTTCTTGAATTTATGGCTGTTTGTAAGCGTGCTATTCGTGTGCATTTTCGATTAATTGGGGATGAAGATCAGGAATTTCACACGCAGCTCGTGAATGGCTTCCAGTCATTAACTGCAGAATTGTCTCATTATATCCCTGCCATTCTTTCAGAACTTTGACATGGAAATGCCTTTCTTGTTTCTTATTTCCTTTTATTATCTGTTGTTTTATGTTCTGTAGGACTGTATGATTGCTTTATTTAACTTGGTTTTATGGCTTGTAATCATCTTTCTATGCTCTGCTGATTTGGGTGCTTATTCATAGGGCATTGTTCATGAAACTTACAGGCATTTGAGATTTTGGTGGGCTTGCCCTGTATCTATATATGACTAATCATTTAGGCTGTGTTTGAATTGAATAGCTTGGTTTTGGGGTAAAGATTTTGGAAAAAAAAATTTAAATGGCTCCATATTAAGGGCATTTTAGATCCACCAGAATGACTCAAATGGAGCTCAAAGACGTGGAATGAACATGAAAATAAATTCTTAATTTTGTTGAAGAAAGTGTATTATAAAAACTCGCGTGAAAATATTGAATTTATTGGCTTGTTAGGATGTATTTTTAAGTGTAAGTGTGTAGATGGGTGCATTTTCATACTTTCATGATCCAATTTTTATTTTTTTTCCCTCGAAAAACACCAAAACAAGCCGAACCCAACAATGCATAACCCTGTGATCGCCTTTGGTTATTTCATCATTCTCGTCAATATTGTAAAACAAAGATATACCTCAATATTTTCCCATAAATGGGCAATTACATTTACAACAAACAGAGTCTTGACATATATGATCATAAATATTGTCAACAATTAAGCTTCAAACACTGGTTGTGGATGAAGGTTTTGACCTCAGAGACGAGCTCCGAAGACTCAGGAAGTTCGGAAAAAATGTAGAAAGCATGAAACATGGTCGGAAAATGGACCAAATAGGCCTCTTTGCCGGAGCTTTTGAGCCACTCATAGTACCTGATTTGCCAGTCTTTGAGGGGATCAAAGGCGGCCACCACCACCATCGTGGCCGGGAAATTGTCCAATTTGGAAATATCGACAGCCCTGGGCCCGCTAACGTTGATCACCTCATGGTCACGGTCTCCATCGGGCATGAATGCTTTCCACATCCAATCGGTTCTCTTTATTGACACGATGATATCAACTTCTGTTAGTTCTATCTCCGATTTTGTTCGTTCTTCTCCTCCGAAAAACGGTTGTATAGCCACCACTCCAATTACCTTCACATCCATCATCATCAACACAAGAAACATATAATACATTCTATACTTTGATCATAACACAATATGTATATGTATATATATATATCCTACATATCTTTTAACTTCTCATTTTCAAATCCCAGAAATCTACTTGATTTTATGCAAGCCAGTCTCATGTATACTCAAAAGTCAAAACACTGCTGTCGTTTTCAATTCTCAAACCACTTCAGTAAAATAAAGAGAGAACAGATATGAAATTTCTCATTTACAGTAAAACCTCTATATATTAATAATGTTGGAATCGGAGAATTTTATTAATTTATAGAGATATTATTATATCGATAAATTAATAATTTATTAATTTAAAGAGGTTTTAACGTATATGCACAGTTGACCTTCAAAGTTCCAAATTCTTTAAATAACTTTAAGTATACATGCATAGTTATTGATGAAAATTAAGTTAAAATACAAATATACTAGTAGAATTCCATGAACACAAACTCACGTGGAAGTTGGAATGGCTTGTTTAAATTAATTGGCTTTGGAAAATACAAAAATATGGTTCATTGGACTAACATTTGTGCATTGAATCATGGATAGAAGTCAGCACTATATATTTATCCATTGGAATCTTGGTAAATCACACACAAAAATGGCCACTCATATATATATATGGATTATTTTTAATAATTATTAATTTATAGTTTCGTCGGGACCAATATATCTACACTGGGATCTCAAAAAAATTATTATCTTATAATTTTATTGATTGGGTCCCAAATTTGTACTGGTCCCAACTTGGGACCGGACAAATTATTAGTTTTAGCGAGGTTATTAATTTATCGAGTATTAATTTAACGAGGTTTTACTGTATATTATTATACTTTATTTATATTCAATGGGTAATGTATTTTATTTAAAAATCTTTGATAATTAAGTTAATGATCAGTTAGGCAATAGGGCATGCTAGAAATAAATGAATATTGATGGCCGGCCACACCACGTAATCAATGCAATAGTTGAAACTGAAGGAATAATAATGGAGGTAAAGAAAGATATGCAGGGCTTGCCTTGAGATGAGTAAACTTAGACTCAGAAGCGCGTTTAGCAACGTGGTGGGCCAGATTCCCGCCGGCGCTATCTCCGGCCAGAAAACAACGCGACAGATCAGCATTTCCCGGCAGGAAGTGAGTCTGATCGTCGAGGAATTTGAGGGCGTCGAATCCGTCTTCGTATTGAGCCGGATACCGGTGTTCTGGGGCCAGACGATAGTTGACAGAAACAACAACAGCAGGAATCTCGGCGGCGAAACGGCGGCAAACGTCGTCGTAGGCCTTGAAATCAGGGGCCAGATACACAAACCCGCCTCCATGGAAGAAAACCACGACTGGGAGTTTGTCGGACGTGGTGGCCGCTGCAGGGACGAAGAGCCGGAACCAGAGTTTGCGAGAGGCGTCGACGATGATGTCGGAGGTCTTGACGCCGTTACGGGGTTTGGGACAAGGGGGCGACTTGAGGCTCAAGGCACCGAGGAAGCGGAAGAGACTGCGGTTAACGGTGCCGTCGGAGCGGCAGGATACGTCGGTGACGGTGTTGAGAACGAAGATCGTCATTCGCGTCTTCCATGGCAGCACTAGACTCCCCTGTTGCTGTTTTTCCATCATGTCAGTAATGGGCAGATAGAACATGTGATAATATTTATTTGGAAAATTTACATACTGACCCCACGCGTATTTTGTAATTACTAACCCCCCCCCCATGTTACATGAAATTACATAAAGATCCCTAGTGCCAAATGTTTCACAATTACACCCCTTCAACATCTCAAAATTTTTACAATTTTACACACATGTAGATCTTGTAAATGGAATCTTGAAAGGGATGTTGACGGAAGATGAAAGATATTTTTGAAAATTAGATATAAGTCAGAAATTTTATATCTGTAATTTTCACTTTTAAATTATTCGCTATTAAGTAGAAACAAAAATAGATAAACTTTATCGGGTTTCAATTTTAGAGAATTTTATAACATATCGAGTCAACGGTTCATAGGTTACCCATTTAGAGGTAAGATAGATATGCTCTGTTTGTTTATGTTTTTTAGATAAAATTTTGAATTTTTATCGAAAATTGTGTATTATGGATATTCGTGTGAAAATGATAGTTGTTTGTTTATGTTTTTAAATATAAGTTGAAAGTTGTAAAATATGTCAAATCAATAGTGATAGATTTATGAATGATGTATAGAATAATTGTGTTAGTTGTTTATATAATTATTATGTGAATAAAAATAAAGAAATATAGATAAAAAAATTATAGAGTATGAGAGATAAAGTTAAATAATTATTGATTTTATTGGTAAATGTGTGAAAGATTGTAGATATGATAGATAGTTCGTTATATAGGAGATTAGAAAGTAGAGTTGAAAAAAGTAGAATTTGGATGAGAATTTTGTGTGTTAAGTTTATTTTGAATTTTGTGATTTAAAAAGTTGAAAATAGATTTTAAAAACATAAACAATAAAACAAACAAGGCCATAATTTTCAGCTTTCACCATAAAATAAGTGACTTATACTGAACCAAATGTGTTGTACATTTATCCAATTGAGACCATTATTATCTATATAAATTACTATGTGGGTGCTCCATTTAGAATAAGATTCATCATCCTAGCTGGTCGGTTGTGACATTAATTGAACTCCTGGGTAATGAGAATGCAATAAATAAATAGTTTACTAATTCGTAGTTTTGGGACCTACACAGAGAAAAAGGAAAAGAAAAATCAAGATGCATTAATACTTCCAACAACTAACTACATTTTCTTTAAACACGTTAGTAAAGTACACAATTGGGAATAGGTTTAGCAATACATTAAAGCCATCACGTCATTTCAATTTTCAACCACATTTATAGTTGTCCCATATTACTGTAAAGGTGTAGCATAATGGTTTAAGGCGGGTAATTCTATCACAGTCCCACCCCAATGCAGCCGGTCATTCTGGACCATACATTTGAGGCGGGGCTGGGTGATTTTTTACTCCACCACCCATACAAAAACCACCCACCCCACCCCAAATTTGTGGTCCAGAATGACCGGCTGCATTGGGGTGGGACTGTCATAGAATTTTCCGGTTTAAGTCTATGTAACGCAGGTAATCAAATTTTCACTTTCTCTTTCCTGCCACATTAGATTTCCTACCACATTCCCTATCACATTCCTTTCAACTCCACGGCAGCTAGTCAATTAATTTTTTTTACTTTCTCTTTCATCCACATCACTAATTTTAATAATTAATTTTATAGTTACAATTAATTTTAATAAAATTAATTTTATAGTTATATTCATTAATTAAATATTTAAAATATTTATTTTTTATAAAATATTAATTTTGAAATTATTGAAAACGTACAAGAAAATATTAATAAAAAGATAAATAAAGTACACGATTGAACAAATTGAAAATTGAAATGAAAATATGGAGTAAAAACCTCGAGAAAAAATTGGTGTCCAAATGACACAAACTTATGCTCTATTTATAGAGCTTGAAAAAAAAATAATGGTGAAAAAATAAAAAATTAATTTTGCATAATTAATACTAAAAAAACGATTTAAATAAAAAGGAGGAAAAAAAAAATAAGGTTGGGACACATGGCAGCATCCCATTGGCTGACTTTTATTTCCCTACCAAATTCCTTGAAGTGAATTTTTCACTTCCCCAAAGTTTGCCTACCAAATTCCCTACCTGCTAAATCCTTCCCTTCTATTTCCCCACCCATTTTCGCTCCATTTTCCCTCCTGCTGTACATAGCCTAAAGGTGCCAAGTGGACCGGATTTTGGACTGCTTGATATTGGGCCAAACGGGTCAGCCCGTTCTAGCCCGTTTTGGCTTATTTGACTATTTTATATATGTCAGTCGGACAATTATAATAGAGTCCAGTTTTATAGTTTATTTGAACATGTCAATAAAAAGTATTTTAACAAAACTATCATCACCAATAGTATATAATGAACTAGATTTTTGAATTCGATGTGTTATCAAATTTTCTAATCATAATGGCTTTTTATTGTATATGTTTTTCTCAAAACGACTGGAGAGTGAAGTAGGAGTTGATATGTCATCAATGCCAACTTCACTTTTATGTTACAGTTTGATATCAACAAATACATTCATAGACTGATTTTTTATTTCAAATTTGTGTTTCATTTTCTGTTTCATATCTTTAAAAGTTGACATGTGTTAAAATATTTACATGTGTTAAACATCCTTTAATAAGTATATGTGTGAATTACACGTGTCAAACATCATATGTTCATATCGAATAGAAAATGAAACACGAATTTAGAATAAATTTTTTTATTCCATCTAAGTATATATCCTTTTATTAATTAGCTTAGCTATGTGTATGGGGTACTTCACCTTAGCCTACTTAATTCATAAGCCCGCACCTACAAAAGTCGACTGTCAGAATCAGAAAATACATAGTATGAAACTAACAACATAGAGAGTATATTTCACTAATCAAGATGTGTAATTGGGTGGCTGTTCTGACCGATAAATTCCAATAGGAAGACAAATAAACACAATTTATGATACTTTTAGATTGAACTTGTAATTAGAAGCTGATAACATTAAGCATTTTCATAGTTGATATACACAATACATGCACTTAATTAATTAAATGGTAAAGGTAAAGTTAATTTGTTTACTCATTAAGTTTATAATATGAATTTCATAGGGCTTGTTTATTTATGTTTAGATCTCATTTTTTAAATTTTGTATCACAAAATCTTAAATGACTTTATCATAAGATATCTTCATTCAAATTCAATTTTCTTAACTCTAATTTTTCAATCTATCTATTTAACAACATATCAATCATTTCACATATTAGTCAATCAAAATTACGAAATATTTTATAATACATCGAGTCAAACAGATGCGATATGTTATATAACACACATTTGAGATAAGTGGCTTTTACTATTTCTTTATTTAAATACATAATTATAAAAATTATCAACTTAATCAATTAAATCATCATAAATCAATTAATTATCATTAATTTGACATATTTTATAAATTTTAACAATTTTTTAAATTCATAAACAAACACTCACCAATTTCACGTATATTTCCAAAGTTTTATCTAAAAAAATATGAACAAATATGATCATAATTATTCTATATTTATCTGAAATTATATTAAATAAAATAATCAACTCTTGGGCTCCCATAATCCTTGGTCCCAGCCAGGCTTCTTTGCATTCTTTTGGGTTTGTCTTCCTTCTATAGCCCAATGGGCCTATCACAGTGATCTGGGTAGAAGTTGAAATTAGGGGACTAAAGTACAAACATAATAAACTCTTAGGACCGTTTCTGCAATTTACTCTTTTTTTAAATTAGTTGCGAAGAAGTAAATCTGCCATTAGTGTATCAAATATTTACAGGATGTTAGGGTTCGAGGAGAGTGGGAAGCTGTTGAGACTGCTTAATGGCGGAGATGAAAGGACAATTGAAGAGATCGTGTCGGATTTCAATTCCCAGTTTCCTCGCTCTCTTCACTTCTATGCCTGCTCTGCCCTAGATTTCCTCACAGCTAATTCTAGGGTTAGGGTTTTGCCCCTTATGCTACAATTTCTAAGCAACTGCGTAATTTCTGTTTTATTTTCAAATGATAGGATGGGTTTTTATGTTATTGAACAATCTATTTAAATTCGGTGCTTAGTTAATGTTGGGATTTTGATATATTCTAGAATTGGATCAGGTTTACAGGTACTGACACTGGACCTGAATAGTTTGTTCCAAATGTTGCTCAAGTTTTGAACTTGAAATTACTAGTTAGTCAATTTTGGATTTATAACTAATTCTTGTTCGTGTTATATAGCAATCAAATAAATGAGTAAGTATTGGGTGAATCATGCCTAAATTTGCAAGATTAGCAGTTTTGAGATATACCTCATTTCTGTTGTTGTGTTTAGTAATGTCATATCCTGTTGGAAATGAAATTTCATATCAGTTAATCGTTTGTTTTTCAAAAAAGTTCTTTTTCCATACTGCAAATAAGTAGCAAAATTGCAAAAGGCAACAATTTGGCATTTTCACCTGAAGTTCTCAATCATGTTGCTGCAGGAAAAACTTCTAAGTCCAACTCAACGGTTGATTGCTTTTGCAATCATTCATCACGCATATGCGTCTCAGCAGCCTTCATCAAACCCTTTCATTGCCAAGCTTGTTGATGTAAGTGTAGTGTGTCAATTCGAATATTGATTTGCAGCAGTTTATGCAATTTCCTTCTCACTTTTCTGTTAATCGTTTGGGCCGATCATATAGGATCAATATCCTTTTTTTATTGATATTTAACACCTTCTAGGGCTGTGTTTGGTTTCCACAACACTAGAGGTCCTGGACATATGAAAACAACCACTGGAACTGTTTAATTAGTTTCACTTATATTCCCTTCATTGTAATTGAGTTCCGCCTATAGCTTCACAAGTCTACCCCACGTCTTTTCCCAGTTTAAGTGTTCTGCTAAAGAAGAAGTTACAATAGAAAATGGAGGATATTAATTATCACTATTTTACTATTTATTTTTTGTAATTACCTTGGCAATTTATGATTTCAACGTGCTTAAATAATTAAAAGTTTTTCACAAAAGTTGCTTTTTAATTCACCGTGTTTGGTGTTTTTCTTTTTGCTCAGTTAACTTGCTCTACTGTTTAATATGATGTGGTCTCATCTCATTTCAGCTAATACTTACCTATTAACCAGCTTGCATTTTTATATTGTAGCTCATTTTAATGAGTTGATGGTATTGATTTCTAAGGATCAGTGGTAGTTTTAGCTCACAGTATACTCCTTGCAGGCAGCATGTGATGATGAAGCTGAAAAGTATGAAAGGGCATTTGTACTTCAATTATTAGGCTCTTCCAACATGATGAATAACAGAGAGGTTTAACTGCTATATCTCTTGCTGTAGTTTCTGACCCCCACAATTTACTATTGTTATGTTGGCTGGCAACCTCCCCTCCTTTCCCCTGACTCATACAGTCTAAAATTGAGTACCTATAATCTCTGGCTATGCTTGTTTAACAAAACAAGTACTTGCTTGAAACTTTCCAAATAGTTCTGACGACTTTTTTCTGGCATGGCGACAATACTCTAGTTGACTGCGGGGCTATATTGTTTTTCCTGCTATAAAAGTAATTTAATGCTCTCATTGGAAAAAAATATTACTCTAAATGTAATATCAAAATCGTATGAGTTAGAAAATGTTTTGGATCTTCCATTATACTCAGTTCTTTACCCAGTTTCATGTAGTGATATTAGCTTCTTCATGCAGTTTCTGAAGCAATCAGCAGCAGATTACATGAAAAATTTTGATCTTTCATCACATGTAAGTTATACATATATCGCGTTTTCCATTATGTGTCAAAGGTCATTGCTTATAGCCAGTTGTTTGACCAGTGGAGGTGTGTTATCTTGGTGAAAGTCTCATTGAAGATCATTTATATTTTATTATCATGTGTCTTGAGATGATTGTTTTCTATCTCTTTTGAACTTCTAGACATTTCCACCACGCGAGCATATGCAGCAGCAGTACTGCAGCAAAGTTCAGCCTGAACCATTTAAATTCTCATTCAAGGACAACTCTGTGAAAAATATAATACCTGATCCTGATGTGCCTCGTGGATGTAATAGTAATTCGCCCGAGTATGACTCTTGCTAGTGAATTCATGTGCTGTTACTGTAAATTCGTAGACTAGCATTCATCCTGAACAATTTGTTTCTATTAATCTATGTGTGGTGCTACATCGTGGTATTGTTGGGGTCATATTTCAGGTTTGATGCACAACCTGGAGTTACATCTAAAATTGGCTCCGGGAATAAAGATGAAACTGTAGCTGGGTTAATGTCGTCTCTTTCACTGGGGGGACTAGGTCCAGAATGGATCAGGCCGTTCCCTCCTAGGCTCCCCGTAATGGATGGAGAGGTAACATGTTCAAGTGCTAAACATCATTATCCAAAAAGTAGGCATCAGCTGCGACCTTGTGTGAAATTTACGTGTCAACATAATTTGTCCTCGTTTTGAACAGCTGTTGTGGCTGAACCCTGATATGAATCATGAGCTATTATGGGACTATGGGATGTGCGCTGATACTAGTAGAGGAGCAGCAGTTAGAGATTTAATAGCAAAAGCATTGAAGGGTGCACTTGTTCCTGCGCAACAAGAGGTACCATTTTCTTGCTGGTCTTTGGATAATACTACAGCTTGTTGGAATATAGATTTGGGATTGAGCTATGTTCGCCTTACTGTTAAGACAATAAATTTATAGTTCTAATCATGCATGTGCATTTGTATATGTGTTAGTATGTGTTATATAAATATAGAGATTGGGATATAGACTCAGATATAGATATTGCTTCATGTTTGATCTTCTGAACTGGGAGTTTGATGTGAGGCTTTTGTGTTTTGATTTGTAGACCACACGCTCAATAGTCTCTTGATTTATTTCTAGATTGATTTCTGAGGATTAATAATCCGAGTGAGAGCTTCTTATGCATTTTTGATGCATGCATTATGGCTTTAGAAATGACAAAGTTATAGATGAGATGAGATGAGAAAATAAGAATGTTCTTTTACATATATGCTACCGAAATTCAATCGATTAAACTACATGAACAATTTATTTGCCTCTAACCTCTGAGTTATATTTTTCTCTTTTTGCAAAACAGACTTTGCTTTCTTAGACAGTCTGGGTGGATCGATGTTGTTGTTTTACCTGGAAGGATTATTCTCTGGTGGTTTGGTTTGTCTGATGTCCACAGGGTTATTGCAAAGGATTATTCTTTTTGATGCATGAATTACATTGGAATAGTTTCCTGTGGTTATGCCGAATTGAGAATAGGTTGAGTAGGACATTATTTAACCCTACATGCATCTTTCATCGTAAATCTATTAGCTTATCATGTACGTGAATATCTTTTGTTCGTTTAACTAAGTTACAAACTTAATGCTATCTGTATAAATGTGGTTAACTTTTTTACTTTCCCAGCAAGTTTTGGTGGAGTTGGCAAATGACCCAAAGCTTGTATATCACTGTGGGCTGACACCTAAAAAGCTTCCAGTACGTCGTTTGTGAATATATCTTATTCCCACAATGAAATGTGGTTCCATTTTGTTTGTTTGTTTGTTTTCTTAATTAAACACAATTTTGTCAGGATCTAGTGGAGAACAATCCTATGATTGCGGTTGAAGTTCTCATTAAGTTAGTGAACTCAGCTGAAATATCAGAGTATGATCTTGTTCATGTCCAGAACCTTGGTTTATTTTGACTGGTGCTTTAACTTTCTTTTTTAATTTTGATTTTGATTTTGCACTTCTCTCTTTTTTTTTTTTTAACTGTCAGATACTTCACAGTTCTTGTAAATATGGAGATGAGTCTTCACTCCATGGAAGTGGTGAACAGGCTGACTACTTCGATTGAGCTTCCTACCGAGTTCCTACACACATACATTTCAAACTGTATAAGTGCTTGCCAGGGCATCAAGGTTCACACATATTTTTTATTTCTGCTCTCTAATTAAACATGCTCATGAACTCACTGTCTTGATCATTTCATATTAGTGACCCCTTGTTGTTTTCGGATGTGTCCTTTCCAGGATAGGTATATGCAAAACAGGCTTGTGAGATTGGTTTGTGTCTTTCTGCAAAGCTTGATTCGAAATAAAATAATTAATGGTAAGCCGTTTGAAACTGAGTTTGATATCAGTCAGATGGAATTTTTTGACAAAATTGTGAATTACAACGTGCCCCTTGTTAAATGTTCTCCCACTCTTTGCACCTCATTATTTGATGAGTAGCTATTGGAAGTTTAGTTTCAACTTAGATTTTTAGTGGAGACTGTTTCCATTTTCTTGTCTTTTTTTTGTGATGAGATTCCGGTCTTAAATCAGGAAATCTTATGAATTCATTAATTGGATTTTATTGGATAATCTGTTGTGATCATCATTTCGTTTTAAGACGAAAGATTTAAGCAAGTTAGGGGAAAGGAGTTGAGCAGTCGTGAAGTTGGAATCGGTTTGACCTGGTGTTTTGAGATGGCGGTGATCTTTAACATAATTGGTTAACAGAAAATAACACAAAGTAATTACGAACTATCTTTTTTTTTTTTTCAGAATTTTGTAAGGTAAATAATGGATTTTATTGGAACAGAATGGATTTTGTAGTTGAGGTTATGTTCTGCAGCATTTTCACGTGTTTGTAAAATGGTTGTGGTTTTGCAGTTCATGACATATTCATCGAAGTCCAAGCATTTTGCATTGAGTTCTCCCGGATTAGAGAAGCAGCAGGATTATTTAGGCTTCTTAAAACCTTGGAGTAGATGTTCTCTTAAACTCACTCCTCTCCTGTCAACATTTTAAGTTTAACGATATATGTATATTTTCTCGGTTTTCAACACTATCTCCTTTGTATGATGATGATGATGAACTAGGTTTTGGTAGCAACTTTTAGTGATGGTTATAATTTAATTTTTATGACATGAGAAATTGCAATATATTATTGGCAGGGTTATCAAAGCTAAGTGGAGACTGGAGACTTATTGAGCTTGATAGTTGATGAGGAACTAACTAATTGTGTTAGCCTCACCCTCTTCATATTACCTGAGAGGTGTTATCTGAAACTGGCTGATGGTAGCTAGAAAAATCTTACAATATTCATTTATTTATTTATTTTCTCTACGAAAACGTATCTCTGTGATTTCATTTAGGATAATTTAGGGTCCAGTTGGATGCTAATTTCATTCCCAAAAAAAAATTATTCAGAGCAAAAAATTTCAAAAAGTTTCAATTCTTTGGTATGTTACAAAGAAAAAGTTCAATAAAACCTCTCAAAATTTTAGATAATTTTGAAGAAATTTTTGTAAGAAAAGAGGAAAAATTACTCTTACTATTCATAATTTGATAGTTCACACAATCGATTTGTAAGATTTTTTTTGATTATTTTTCAACTCCAAAAATCAAATTAATCACATATTCTAATGTAAAATAATGCAACGTTCAAAATAAGATCCATTGTGGCTATTTTTTGACATCTAAAACGATGATTTTGACTAAATGATTTATTATAAATTATATTCAAATAATAATCTCAATAATTTTTTCACAGCAAAAAACATATCACATCAACCATAATCATTACATATTTTTCTCTTAAAAATTTCTTTCAAACACATATCTCACAACATATTTCGGGCCAATTGGATGGCACGTTCATCTACGAAAAAAAATTCATGATAAAAGTAAGAAAAAAATATTTTTAGGAGTAAGAAATATGATGTGAGATTTGTGTTTGGAGAATTTTTTAAGAGAAAAATATGTAATGATTATGGTTGATGTGATATGTTTTTTGTTGTGAAAAAATTGTTGTATATAATAAATCATTTTAGTCAAAATCATCGATTTAGATGTCAAAAAATAGGCACAATGGATCTTATTTAAACGCCGTATTATTTTACATTAGAATATGTGATTAATTTGATTTTTGGAGTTGAAAAATAGCCGGAAAAAACCTTATAAATCGATTGTGTGAACTGTCAAATCATGAATAGTAAGAGTAAATTTTTCTCTTTTTTTGGCAAAAATTTCTTTAAATTATCTAAAATTTTGTGAGATTTTCTTAAAGAATTTTTTTGTAACATACCAAACAATTGAATTTTCGTAGTTTTTTTACTCTGAAATATTTTTTTTGGGAGTAGAGGTGACTATCCATTTGGGGCCTTTTTTATTCTTAAAAATATTTTTTTCTTACTTTTGTCATGAAAAATAATTTTCAGAGATGGATATTCTATTCAATTGGGCCCTTATTTACAATTTTTATTCAAGTAAATGATTTCATATATTTGAGTATTTTCTTAAGAGGAAAATGGGATCTAAGTTCTGAAAAAAATTGTGATCTAATGAAAATGACTGAACATAAGTGACAATCTTGACTTTTATCATATAGAAGGTATATATAATGAGATGAAATCATGTTGTGATCTGTTGCTGTCTTAGTGTGTGTAAAAGGTATAAACAGTGAATTTAATTAACAACAGTTAGGCACATAAAATTACCAAACAAAATAACCATGGCATATATATTACACTATTTGACATAAAACACACACAAATTTGATAATAATACAAATATAGTGCTTTAGACAATCTCCACACAAAGCACTATTTATTCAAATAAACACACACCTCATTCAAGCAAACCACAACACAACTTTGTTCTTCTTCATCAAATAATAATAACAGTATCCAAATTGCTAGCGCCTGAAGCTCCTGACCTGGCGCGTGGGGCCCTCTTCTTCATCTTCTCCACCGAGCTTAACCAGAGTATATATAGCTGCCCCTGCAAGTGCCCCAAGTGTTGGCGCCAGTAAATATATCCATATTGATCTGTAATTCCCTGCTGCTAATGCTGGCCCCAGAGTTCTCACCGGATTCATCGAAGCCCCACTAGATGGCCTGCATATTATCACTGTTATTCGACTATAATTTATCTAAGAAACCCATTCATGATGAATAATCATGGTTTGATTATACATTTACACTCACCCAGCCACAAGTATATTAAGCATAACAGTAGCCCCCACTGCTATTCCGGCTAGCTCTCCGACCTGTGCATACATATTTTTACATAATTTCAGTTCATGATTTCAAGTAATAAATAGTAATAATTACTGATGATGAGTACTCACTGCGCGTGTATCAGTGGCCACAGCCGTTACAACAAAGAGAAGATTAAAGGTGATGAGAAACTCAAGGGCAAAAGCCTGGCCGGAGCTAACCGACGGGACGGTGACGCCGCCGGACATGAAAGGATGGAACACGCCTTTGAGGGCAAACGAGGCGCAGATTGAAGCAGATACCTGAGCAGCAATGTAGGCCGGGACGTGGGCCCAGGGGAAATGACGAAGAGCTGCAAAGGCTATGGTGAGTGAAGGGTTCAGATGGGCTCCGGAGATATGGCCGGTCGAGAGGATGACTATCATCACGGCAAGCCCAGCACAAGCGGCGTTGCCTATCAGAGATTCTACTCCGCCGTACTTTTGGTTCACAATCGGCCCGGCGGTGGCGGCAAATATCAGGATGAATGTCCCTACAAACTCAGCCCCAAGCTGCATATATATATATATATACATATATATATATATATTACATAATACAATCAGTTTCAGCAGTGTAATAACTCATCATTGAATGTAATAACTTATTTGTTAGTATATTTCACTGCATTAACTTGTAATAAAGATTTCAGTGGTGCTAATTCTGGTTGTCTTTTCATGCTCAATCATGTATGTATACACATATGTTGGAAGGAACCGTATAAGTTGAAAATAATTTAGAGTTGTATCACATCTATCACTATTTATGCAATTATTTCATGTTGCTCCAAACAAAAGAGCATCTGCTTTTCAAAGTCTGTCAAATGTCAATTCTAATATAATACACACATATATATGATTTGTGGTGGCCCCTCGATAATTCAACTCTCGAAAAATAATAACTATAAAATGAGCTAATATATGATAAAATATGCATATCTTAATATATAATTCCCTTACAGCTAAAAAAAGAGCAATTTTTAAGAAATCTGAAAATTGTACATAAATGTTCTATAATTAACTACTTCTAGATATTATAATGTGATTCAAAATATTTTTTTAACACCTTATATTTTGTAGAACATATCGAATCACAAAAGTGTATAATTACCCGAAAGATTTAGAAAAAAAGTCCGTAGTATTTTTGGAAGTTCACCAAAAAAATTAGCGGCGTTGCATTTAAACCCTAACGGAATGTGCTAATTGTTTGGACTGAATTAAACTTTTTTTGCTGTTAAATGTAAATTATTCATTATTAGTTGCTGAATTATTCAAAAATAAAAATTCTTGAAACTCAACTACGCATGCAAATCACTGTATTTTTTCATCAAAAATTTATGGAATAATCAAATAACAATTATTAGAGTGAAGAAAAGTACCTTGCGAGTGAGAGAAATGTCCGGTCCAGAGAAGTCTGTGATGAGACAGGTGTGCGGTGCACCCCACGTCGGCGCGTCCACCGGCAGGCACTTGCACCTTGGCATCGACTTCCGATTGTAAGAAAGTGAGTCCACGCGCATCGACGATATCAGCGGCGTCGGTGTCCCCGGCGTCGCCGGAGCCGATATCGCCGCCGGCCCACTCTCATAATCCACCATACCTGCTTCACTAGATAAACTGTCTTTCTTTTTTTTTTTTTTTGTTTATAATTCTTTTGATTATATTACTAGAAACTGAAAATTGGATAAAATTACATGATTTGCAAGCTTTTTTTTAAGGTTTTGGCTACACGGGCTTCTCTATTTTACCCAGATCGATCACAGCTCAGGATCCTAGAAGATCATGCATGAAAAACTATGGCTATTACATATATATATATTGTATTTTTTGAGGATTAAAAAACTAGAAAAAGTTCAAGTTACATGCTTTGAAGATTTTTATTAAGGTGGGTTTACGGAAGATTAAAACCCAAGATATCCAGCTTAATCCAAAGGCAAGATATATAAGATGGAATTATGAAACTTGTGTTTTTTTTTTCAGAGATTCAAGAAATTTTTACATAGTATGAAAGGATTTCATAAATTGTGATCAAGAAAAGCAGAAGATGATGAATGATGGATCCAGGATTGAACCAATTAAGAAGAAATGAGAATTGAAAAGAAGAGAGTGTAGTGGTTGAGTTAAATGCAATCAGCAAACTTTGTTTTTGTTTTATTGAGTAACTTACTAAGCTATCATCGAGCAACGAATATAAGGAGGTAGAAAGGAACTTTATTGAATTAATTAATAAAGGGTTTTTTCTATTAAAAAAAATAAGTAATGTAAATTACGTATTTTATAGATTTTAAGAGAAACCCGTTAATAATATATCTGAGTTTATTATTAATTGATTATACAGGTTAATAATTAACTGAGTTTATTTATTAACATATTGAATTTTTCAGGTGATTTAATGAAATTTAAAATTTATTTTACTACTTATTTTTTAAATTAATTGAAATATTGAATTAATCGAACTTATCACATATATATTTTGAGAAATATATATCATCGAATTTTCATTTCCATTTAATTTAGAAAGTATGGGATTCAATTACATTAGTTATTGATTCCAACTTCAATCACTCTTACGTCATCACTAATTTCCCTGCCCCTCCTTTTAAAAAAAAAATAATCTATTTTCTTATCTCAATTCTCAAAGTTCTTCTTTATACTATTCACTCTACATGTTTGTTATCAATCTAAATTAGTCAAATCATAAGCAATAAAACAATTTACAATACAAATTGTCTACGCATCACATCTCATTGTCCTTAACAAATTCTTATGTGCATTAATTAATACATAAAAACAAATTATATTTTAATCATTTTAATTATTGTATTAGATGTACGGACTCGGATTACTTTTTGATATGTCCAAGTTAATTGACCTTTTCTAAAAATGGATTTTAAACTACGTGACATAACATATTCACAAGATTATTAATTATAATTATTGTGTCAAATTTTCTCAATCAAATATTTAAGGTCTTGTTGATTTAAAAAATTGGTTACAAACCTTGTGAGCTTAGAGAATAAATAATGAAGCAATTATATATATTAATTCAAGTTCTCTTAAAAATGTCTTATAACTGCTTATTATTTCGATTTCTTTCTTGTCCAAGAATGACATATTACAAATGCATTATGAGATATTGATTAAGCTTACAAGTTGAAGGAAACAAACAAAAAATAAAATTATCTCATGTTTGTATTTATTTAGACCTATTTTGTACTTTTGGGTTTCAATTTCAACCCATATTTTTAACTTTTTATAATAATAAGTCGCCCTACCAGTGTCAATAATTCATTAAATAAAGGGCATGATTCTAACACTACAAAATACAACCATGATCTTTTTCTTAAAACAATTTATTAATTTAGCTTAATCACATAAACAAAATCTAACTCCCTATAATATATTCGATCAAAAGTTGGTCTCTATTATTAAATAGGAAAGTTAGGAAAACTAATTTTCACAGCCAATATAAGCATAATTATAATTAAGACTTTCTTTTTTTCTTTTTTAAAAAATGATTATGATAAATTTATCTTTAATTTTTTTATGGAAAAAAAAATATAATTATTTTCTTAAATCATCATGCATGGGTGATGGGTCCATTATTCATTGAAGTTACTTTTGAAGCATGAGATTGCATGTCGAAATCCAATAATTTTGGACCAAGAAATAATAATAAGTTTGGCAATGTGCTTCGACATTAACATTCATTATCTTTATTATTTCTAATGTATGATGATAAGATTGAGTGATAAAATCAGACCCTTTATTTCACTCAAAATCACAAATCCATAATTTGGAAAATTAAATAGATAATATTATGCAAGGATTTGTTTGTACTATTAAATGAAAGAAAAGCTATAGAAGTGTTCATCCCAATTCCCAAAATGAAAAAAAGGGAAAGTTTGTATAACTACTATATATATTTATATATTAATCAGAAATAATCTATTTCCTATTTATTTGTGGTTCTAGAAAAAGGTTATAATAAATCAGGTATTAAAATATTATGAAGTTGCAAAACAAACAATGCATTGGTGGATCCGGTTTATGAAAACATTCTTTATGCCCTATTTTTTCCAATAAATTAATATTTCTTTTCAATTTTAGCTAAGCTTATTAGTGGTTAGAATGAATTTGGTATCTTTTGGAGCTGTTGCCTCGAAACCTACTTCCACATGCATGCACATAGTAATATATATATATATATATACGTATATATATATTATATATATTACACTTAGCATTTTCTTTTTTCTGATTTTCTTTATCCCTTTTAATTATTTAATTTCACTCACAGACATACTTATATATAATTATATATGTTCATGTAGTCTTGGAAATTATCATGGTTTGATTTTGGCTGACAGCTGGAAAGAAATATATATATATATATATATGTATAGTTAGTAATTAACTAACTAATAATGAGGTGTTTCATACTTTCATTTGGGCAACTATATCAAATTATTTAGTTTTTGTAATATTTTACGTGTATATATTATCAAATAATCTTTTTTTTCGAACCATTGCTCCTATCTAGGAATGCGAGGAAAGACAATGTTACAACAAATTAAATTTTGTAGAGTTGGATTGTTATAATTTATTGAATTATGTGACAATAAATGAGGAATTTTACCAAAATATACCATCATCCAATAATATATAACAAGCCGAATTCTATTGAATTCAGTTTCTTATAAAATTTTGGGCATCCATAAATCTACATTATTTGCTTTGATTTTTGTTACGTCGATTTCGAGGTTTGATAGTTGATGCTTCCTTAGACTATGTACATCCGGAAGGCAATTTGGGGGGGAAATGGAGGGAAAAAAAAAAAGGAGTGATCCAATGGGAAGGGAATGTGGAAGGCAAAATGTGAGAAAGGGAATTTTTCCCTTTGGTGAAATGGAAGGCAAAATGTGAGACAACCAATTGAATTATGCCATGTGTCACTCTTTATTTCTTTTTCTTCTTTTTTCTAAATCAATTTTTTATTATTAAATATGCAAAATAAAAATAAAAAAAAATCATCATTATTTTTCTTTTTTCAAACTCTATAAATAGAGACTAAGTTTGTGTCATTTGGACACCAAATATTTTTAGAAGTTTTTACTCCATATTTTTATTTCAATTTTCAATTTAAAAGTTTAACCTTCAATTTCCTTCATGGATCCTAGAATAAAAATTTGGCAAAAATTTGGAGCAACACTCAATTAGATCCAAATTTCAAATTTTCTAAGTTTATCGATGTTTGTTGTGTTTTTCTTGTACGTTTTCAATAATTTCTGAGTGTTCAGCTTATTATTTGTTCAATAATGTACTTTGTTTATCTTTTTATTAATATTTTTTATACGTTTTCAATAATTTCAAAATTAATATTTTATAAAAAAATAAATATTTTAAATATTTAATTAATAAATATAATTATAAAATTAATTGTAAGTATAAAATTAATTATTAAAATTAGTGATGTGGATGAAAGAAAAAGTAAAAAAAAATTAATTGCCTAGCTGATGTGGAGTTGAAAGGAATGTGATAGGGAATGTGGTAGGGAATCTGATGTGGCAGAGAATAAAAGGGAAAAATTTGCCTACCGGATGTACATGGTCTTAATGTGCAAAGCAAAATATATTAATAATCGAAACAGCTTTCGATTATTCCAAGTTTACTCATATTAACTTGTTCATGACATAATTAATTATTTACCCTTACTTTCTTGCTCGTGACCATGCAATTATACCATCTTTATCATGTCTATTTGCACCAAAAGACAATTGCACTAATAACGAATTAAAAAATTTGTTCTATATATATTTATTTATTTAAAAAATCTTTTAATTCTTCCATTATTATTTTTTTTTTTGCAATAATGAGGATAGTGCCTTCCTGAAAAATTCTATAATACATCAGATCCAACAAAATCGATATATTATAAATCACATATTTAGAGAAGTATCAAATATATAATATACGTCACACCAAATTTATTAGACCCGATATAATATAAAATTATCGAACCCTTCTTTGGATCTCCGATGAGATAAATAAAAGGTACTATACATTGATAAAAGTTGTGGACTGAAAATAAAATGATCGGACAAAATCGCAGTGGAGGTCTTCATCGGACAGGGTTACAAATATGTAATGATGAAATATTTAAATGATTTCAAATCTTCACACATTCCTGTGTTTTGAGTGGACATATTAGTTGACTATATCAAATTGGAAACAATTGATCATTGGGCTTTTTTGATATAACCCCCGAGGTATGTAGCTTTGGCAAACAACCCCCTGAGGTTTGAAATTTTGGTAAACAACCATTTTTGGTTAGTTGACCGTTAGTCAACAGTTAAGGATATGGGCAAAATTGTAATTTAATAATTCCAAACAAATATATTAATTTTCAATGTATTTATTTGGAATTATATTGAAAATAAATACATATTAATTTTATTAATTTTATTTATTTGCAAAATTGTAATTTAATAATTCCAAACAAATATATTAAATAAATATATTAATTTTATTAATTTTATTTATTTGCAAAATTGTAATTTAATAATTCCAAACAAATATATTAATATTACATTGAAAATAAATACATATTAATTTTATTTATTTGCAAAATTGTAATTTAATAATTCCAAACAAATATATTAAATAAATATATTAATTTTATTAATTTTATTTATTTGCAAAATTGTAATTTAATAATTTCAAACAAATATATTAATTTTATTAATTCCAAATAAATACATTGAAAATTAATATATTTGTTTGGAATTATTAGATTACAATTTTGCCCATGACCTTAACTGTTGACTAACGGTCAACTAATCAGAAATGGTTGTTTACCAAAATTTCAAACCTCGGGGGGTTGTTTGCCAAAGCTACATACATCGGGGGGTTATATCAAAAAAGCCCATTGATCATTTCTGCAACAAAAAGTTATAGAAAAATGTGATAATTTGAGGGCACTAATCAAATACACCTCTACCAATAATTCAAAACTCTTCAAAAAAGGGTTTTGATTTTTGCAAGTCATTAAAGGTGTGTTTGGATCGAGTGATTTGAAATCTATGGATTTCAAATTCATCGACAAATCAATTTAAGTTCGTTTGGATGATGATGGATTTCAAATCCCTCGCCATTCATTTTAAGCTCTTTTCTTCACAACTACGGTGGATTTCAAATGACACCATTTTAGGTGTCATTTGAAATCCTTCCTCCAAATCCACTCCTCAAATCAAAATCCATCGATCCAAACGCACCGTAAAAGAATTTTGGAATAAAAATCCATATTCAAAAATTAATATTGACACTTTATGGAGTGGACAAACATTAAAAAATAAGGTAAGATTGCGTAAGAAAAAAACAAAACACTTGAAAAAAGTGGTTAATTTGACCATGAGATGGCTTATAATCATTCTCAAACCAACTTTAATGTAACAACAAATAAGGGTGTGTTTGGTTGAGTGGAAAAGATATAATCAATCACATGATTATGATTTATGCCAAGCAATATATTATGTCCTTCACTTTTAGACCATTCTTTTCAATATTGTAATGGGAATAATTGAACCTTTTTTTACATTGGTCCAGAAGTTTCCATACCCACTTAAAACTCTTATGGGATTTTGTAGGGTATTCTAATAATCAACAAAACAATATTCTCCATTATCATTAATTATTTTGTAGGGTTCATGAATATATTTATATATCAATTTTTATAATTAATTTTGTATTTAACAATAGAAAGAGAGATTAAAGAGAAGCTTATTAGTGTGAATCAAATGGGCCAACAAAACTCAAATATTCACATATGGGCCTCAACAGAACATATATTTTGGGCTTTTTTGATTTGGGCCTGACAGTTGACTTCAGTTTCAAACAGTTTAAGCCCATTTTGTTAAAATTCTTCACAGTTAAAACCCTTCTTCCTCCTCTTCTTTAGTCTTAGTCTGGTTGATTAAACCAGGTAATTTATGCGCATTAATTTTTTTCATTTATTAATTTACGAGATTGTTCTTCCTTATTCTTGTTTCTTGTTCGTTGTAAAGGAGCGGAATTTATGTTATGCCCTCATTTTCCTAAGGACTAATTTTACTGAATTTCGTATTGTATGTATGCTATTGTGTGCGTTTTTTATGTCACTGGTGGGAAGGTGAGTTTTTTAGGTTCGACAGCGAAACCCATAAATTTTATTTGAACGTTGTTTATATATAATCAAATATCCTCTATATATAATGCAAAAAGTTGAAGGTAGTTGACTTGATACGTAGATTATACATATTCTCTGTTCTTGATCTTGTAAATGAGTGATGCGAGAATGCTGCTGCATTTCAGTTATGTTACAATTCGACGTAATACATAACATTTTTAGTGAATAAAGATGCCTTTTTTTTATATATATGGTGCTTAGATTGCCACTTGTTTTATGTGCCTATTATAATGTCTCTCTTCCATTTGGTCTGATAGTAGTTGTATATAATGTTGTAAATACATGCAAGAAATAGGCCCCTGCTACAGACTTTTGGCTTTGTATATCTTGTTTTGGGCCAATTTAAGCTTTGTATATCTTGTTTTATGGATTTTGTAATTTCAAATGAATTTAGACATTGCATTTTGTGGAATATTGAAACATGTATAACCTCTATTGATATCTAGATTCTGGAGTGAATGGTCAAGCATGTCTGGTAATCTGACTTTCATGGATGACGAAGCCTCTTCTGGATCAAGGGACGAACCAAATAATATAGACGGGCAAAATAAACATAACACTCCAAATTCAGGACGTCGTAAGAGAACTCGTAAGGCAACAGGTGATGCTATTGTCGATGCCATGTTGGAAATAGCTGCCGCTTCAAAAATGAGAGCTAATGCTATAACGAAGAACGAGGAACGTTTCACAATAAGCAAATGCATAAGAGCATTGGATGAGATGCAAAGTGTTGATCAAAGTATCTACTTTTATGCATTGGATCTATTTGAAAATCCCTCGGCAAGAGAGACCTTCATGGCTCTTAAGGGTGAGAGACGACTAGCTTGGCTTAGCGGGAAATTTCGAGCCTCCTCGAGTTCAGTGGCTGAAGGAGTTTGATGCAATTGGGTCCTGCATTTATATCTCATATCTATATAGACTCACAGTGAGTTTTTTTTAGAACTTTAACTATGTATGTAGTTTGAGTTTTTGGTTAGAAGATTATTAGGCATATGATATATCGTTTAATAGTATTTTTAGCCAATTTCTGATTTGTTATTGCTTGTGCTTAGGGGTGGCAAAATAGGTCTGGAACCATGGTTCCAACCCAATTAAACTAGTTTTGGTTGGATTGATTCCTAAGAAAATTCATTTGGTTCTTAATTTGTTCCATCTTGGTTCCAAGATGGATCCAACTAATTTCAAGTAAGGCCCAAATCACTTGCTAATAAGAACAAAATGCAAGGTATTGAGTTGGGTTGAGCTTGTTTCCCTTTCGGGTTGACTTTGATTCTCTTTTGATCGAGTTTGGTTTCACCTTAGACCCATTTAAGAACCTAACCCATTTAAGAACCAACCCACTGGAACCAATCCAAACCCAACCCGAACCGCCCATTTGCCACCCCTACTTGTGCTTGATGGTTGTGCAATTGATTTTGGATCTTATATTATGAACTAATGGTGTTTATGTGAATACATTCATGTAGTGTTGCATCACGCATGCCCATATTTCAATGTTATAGTTATAGTTTAATGAGCAGCCTTCTCATAGGATGCTACATAACACAGCAGGTGTCATGATAGAGTGATAGTTGCTATTGTCTTTAACATGGTTGAGAAGCTTTTGCTGATAATTCTCTGTATCTAGCTTAGAACACAACAAGTACATATAAAACCCGGCTAAGAAATTTTCGAGTATTATCCGGCTTTGGAATAAGAGACATACCAAGTTCCTCATATCCAAAGCTGTATTAACAAATAATTCGTCAAACTAAATACATCAACATACTCAACACGACGATATTCCTCAATAAATATCTCCAAGTAAACTCATCTTTTGCAATTTCTCAGCAAATTGATCTGGTTTCAGAAAGCGTTATGATAACTAACTAGCACAACCGATTTCAAGGGGAGACCTACTTATGTAAATAACATCCACAGCAGCACAATCAATCTATTAGATGTCAAACAAATCCCATTCCCAGGTTTTAGATTAAATATAAGAACTTAACTGTCTAATATGGGGAAAGAAACTGTGCCCGAATAAGATGATATTCTCTCCCACCAATCCAAGCACTATTTTCTGACCATGATATGTCTTCCCACTCTACATTCTCCTCCAGAACCTGGCCAAAAAGTCGAGATGAATACATAATTCATATTAACGATAACATCTATCCATACCACTTGTTCGTCATCGATGGGAATATAACAAGAACTTTAGGCATAAAACATGGAAAAGTTCATCACAGTCATAATCTACACAACCATCCAATATGAGGATTCAAAAGGATCAAAGGGTTCAGAGCTTAATGTACATCAGCAGGATAGAAACAGGCAAGCAAAGATTACCTCCAAATGTTCGATAGGCAGAGGAATCCCAACAGTCTGCATAACTTTCTGAAGAAGGGGTCTTTTACACCAAGACCATCGAAATATATCCACAACAGTGCTCTTACCATCAACCAAACTTCTTTCACCATTAGCAAGATGTGAGTTGTAGGTCTCAGTTCTTCCCGTTTCCATTCCAGAAGTATGAGGTGCTGTTGCAGTCTTGCTTGCCTTCTTTCCATTATAGCAAAGCTCATACCTAAAGATGGTTTGATAAATGAGAGAAAGAGAAGTGGTCCTAATGCTCTTTTCTTTACATCATTGTGAACAATAATAAAACATCACAAAACATGGAGCAAAATGATCACGTTGGAAAGAACTTTGTAAAACTAGGAAAATAAAATAGCAGTATCCAAACCCCATGAACCATGACATATACGAATTCAAATACAAATGTGGCGATAAAATATCCCCTTATGCTAGGGTCAGATTTTTTAAAAGCACAACATGTTTGAGCGACGACGGGAGTTAGAAGGTCTGCAAAGTGCAAAACAGTGTAAGCAGGTTGCATCTGAGAGTGGTGAAGACAGACTGTGAAGCTAGACAAAAAGAAGATTATAACATAAAATCAAACAAATGGGAATGAGCACGACCAAATGATGCACGGAAGAAACACCTTGATCTATTATTTCTTGATTTTAAGGAATTATAAGTTATTAATAATTGTTCTAGAATAGTTGAACTCTAAATTAAATTTAATTAACCTTTCTTAGATCATGCCACACATTAGTTTCTCAAAGTTTAACCAATTTAAATTTTTAAGGGAGAAAACTTCAATTCATAAATTAAATAAATTGTGAGTAATAGCTTTCCTAGCTCATATATATATGGATCTTACTCAACTGAAGAACAGGATGATCCAGACTATGACATACATCAGTCATGGTATCTAAAGTAAGAAGGCAGTAAGTGCATAAAGCTTTCAACTTCCAAATGAATGCCACAGAGTACGTCCACTTAGCTTTCTAAGCAAAATGGCACCCAAACTACCATAAGAAAGGAATACCAGCAGACCAGTAAATACAATCTTCTCTGAACTCAAACCACAATAGTGAATCTGGTTGGTTACCTGCGGGAATGAGTTTCTACATATAAAACCTCTCCCTTCTTTAAGCGTGTAGATGTATAGAGGGACGCTGTTACGTCTTTGTCAACTACATCACTCATGCTATATTTAAGCCTAGGAATAAACAAGAAAACAAAAATAAGGGGAAGATCAAAAGAAAAGTGTCATGTACAAGTAATGCTCAAGCTGAATAATACATATCAGCTAATAATATACATGTCATGCCAAATCCCAAAAGCACTATAGATTCCTTCAATTCAATTTTTAGCAGGTCAATAGTTGTGAATAAAATTGAACCTGCATGAACAGCATGTTGTGATACTTAGACAAGAGATTCTAGAAGAAGATGTTTGCAAGTGTAAAGTCATACATACTTTTAAATATCTTCAACATCTCAAAAATGTTGGGAGAAAACAACCAACATTTTTCAGCTTATAGAATAAGCAGCAACTGCAAACAATGGTCCTTTCTCCTAATTTAAAAGTATTTATTGGATCAAATGTGAAAGCACAAGTGAGAAACCTGTTTTTGGCTAATGATGAAATGGAAACATTGAGAGACTACTCGCCTTTGAAGTAATGATTTTTGAGAAACATAGGAGGAAACTGAGTCTTGTTAGAGATTACAGAAGTTTTGAAATATTAACATCAAAATCATTTTTGGAGTTTTCCTCTACACTCTACAGCAAGGGACTATGATTCAAGTTTGTTGAAAACAAAGCAGAGAGTATGAGTATAAGCATTTCTCACTTAACAAATATCAAATTGAAATTTATCATTATATATTTACCTAACTGTGTTGGAAACTTTTTGTTCAATTTTTAATAAAAAAGGAACTTATAAATTAAACTCGAAATCATAAATAAAATGTATCACCGCCACAAAATTGCAAGGCTTATAAGTCAGAAGCGTATGCAAATCTAATTCCTAGATCTTCAGTTTTTTTGGTAATTATAACTGTAACAAGGTAACTAATTATTATGCAAAAATCAAGTCCTAAGAAACTTGTTATCACCAAAATCATTACCAAAACTATGTTTTGTTAATTTACTAGGAGAATGTTCCTATGAACTCATATTTTACTCATTGTTATAAAAACTTCATTCTGTCTTTTCTCCTCGTCCCTCATTTTGTAAGGACTAAACAGATCCTTAGAAAATAGATTGCCCCACATAAACACAACACCACAATAACAGAATGTTGGTAACTAATTTTGTATTCAAAGAAATAGTTTTCAATTAACCAGCTTTTGTGCATAGAAGTCCACCTGCTATCTTTTACACTAAGATCTTACGGTTTTAGTGACTTTGGAGTTTGGACCAAACTATCGTAGGCTTCTGGATTAAAAACTAAGAAATTAGTTTTTCTTAGAGACACTTTTCTTCAGATCTTAATTAATTGATAACTCGTATTAATTAACTTCATTTTCCTAATTTTAATTTTAAACTTCAATTTTAAACTATTCAAGATGAGTTCCACCAAGTAAATGAAGAGATGTAGGAAAAAGAAAAAGTAATCAACTCATCAAAACAATCTTGAGAAGAAATATTGATGAGTCCTCTAGTTACAAAGTAAAAAAAAAGGAGGTGTAGAACTTCATGATACAAATTTGATAAGTAACTCAACTCACTACTGATATAAGATGATCTTGTTATATATTTAACTTTCCAGCGTGAAACAACTATCCACTGTAACACTGGAAAACAGTATCTAGGAAGTGAGAAGACAGATTATTGAGTCACCAAATTTACTGATGGTGAATATCTGACAACTTACACATGCACATGAACCGGTTTATTTGAATAACAAAGGGGCTCACAAATAATATTAGCACTTAATGAACTACAGGAAATTAGATGAAACTTAAGACTGTTCCCGCTAAAAGATGCCATGCAACTTACCAAGGCTCAAAACAGAGGTTGAACTTAATTCCTACTTCACCCAGAAGCCTTTGTTGACGTAATGCATTCTACAGAATTTGAGGAGGGGGTGTTAGAAAAAGTTCATCTACTCATATGGGAAACTTAAAAAATCCATAATCATCATACAAAATAAAGGAAACAACACGTACATCTCTATGTGAATAAGCAGTACGTGAAATCATGCACAAGTTGATCTACGAAATTTAGAGGCCATATATTGGTTGGACAGTGGGGAAGGGAAACCGCCGAATTCAATGTTAACACTTTTTCAATTTGACTAATATGGAAAATGAAGGAAACTGGAATTATATATCTAGCACATAAATAGAGGTTAGACTTTAACATATTACAGAAATGGTAAGAGTTTTGGTGCATAAAAGACATTTTTGCTGCAGACTCCCTCAGTTAAGAACATAGACAGTAACGAATATGACAGTGAGAACAGAAAGAAAAAAAAAATAGCCGATACTCCCACTGGTGTTTGAGAGGCTATTAGAGAGATGATTGGCATCTGGCTCAAATGGTACTCTAGTATCATTATATAATTTAATTAGTAAAGAGGTACAAGATAAATTCTTATAATTTTCAAAAACTGCAAATCAGCAATGTACGATTAAGATACTAATCAGTCATAACTGTATGGTCTTGAGACTGAAATTCAAAATTTTATAGCATCAAAAACTGTTAGGAGCCTGTAACAAGCAGCATAACCGAGAGGTACTTATCTGCGCACCATTTGGCATATGTGACTGTTTGAAACCATATAGCAATTAGTGAGGTTTGCAAATAAATCAGATGGAGCACATAAATAATTTCAGTCACTTTGGAAAAAGCAGCTTATATCACAAATTCACGCTCTTCGCATATCCAAGTAAGAGCACACTGGCTATTTGAATCACTCCTAAACTCGAGCATCTTAACATAGTTACATGAGTGAAGTGGAGCATGTATTTGTGTATGGTATGTTTCTATTTAATATGTATATACATGCAAAAGCAAAATCTTCATCAAAGGGCAAATACCGAAGCTGCAGCCCTGGTAGTCATTGTGCGCTCCTCTGCTACTGGAGTAAAAGTAGGATCCATAGATGACGAATGTGTAAGACAAGGCTCAAGTTCTTCACTACCACCTCCTTTCTGGAGCATATAAAAGATCACAAATGTCATTTTAAAATTGACAGCCAAAAAGTATTTACACACTAAAAAGGCCAGAAGGTGCATATGAAGCAAACTGGATGGAGTATTGGGTGTTGAAGGAACAACAAATTGTATTTGAAATACATTTCTAACCTGCACAAAGCAACAGTGCTCGACGCGATAACTGCAATCAACTGCAGCTTCCCATGCACGTGAGCGAATGTTATTCCTCAGTGTAGAAATGTAGCCTTTAAGAGTTTAAGGAAAATGAGTCAAAAACACACAAATGAGGCACAACACAAGAAAGAGATTGTCAACTGAATTTATGCGCTACAATCATACATTAGTCAATTTTCTGTACTATTTGTACTCTAGGATGTGATGCTTTCACATAACAGACAAAAGATACATCAGCGGCATAACAACAGGCTCTGAAGTCTGAACATACAAACAAGTGAACAACCCAATGACACGTGATGATTGTAATCTAAAACCATTTAAATGCAGAATTCAGTATGACATGCATAAAATACCATATAGGCATAGAGCGAGAGTGGAAAACTCCAGTACACGAGATGTAACCGATGTTATGAGCATCCAACTTACAATTTTCAAAAACAATTTACATGGTCGGAGAACAGGAAGTAAAGAGATTTTCACAGATGTCGCACTAAAATGTAGTAGAAAATTATGAGAAAGGGGGGGGGGATGCTCGTCTAACGACTACAAATGACTCACTGGTTGTGACCTAAGGCTAAGCAACTTATCGAAAAACAAAAGAATTCTGAACTAACTTAGTAAAAAGCAGGGCATTTTATTTTCTAACTAACGGAGCTATATAAACCCCTCCCCCAACAGCTTAACTTATTCCCTAGAGAATAAGATAAAAAAGAACATTTGAGCGCATCAATTTCTAAGTCCAGTATTATGACATATGGAGGAAATCTGTTGAAAAGCATAAGTACTTCATTAGAGACTGGATACTTTATGGACATACCCTTTTGTGGAGGCAACACTCTGACAGTAGCCCGTAGCTCCTCAGTGGCAGATGGAGGAGGAGAAGCAGAGGGGCTACAATAGCCTGTATGCATAAGAACTAAACAGCAGTGTTTTGTATAAGTAAATGTACCAAGCCCTATGGGGATTTGAAGTCAATTGGTTGTGTATACTAGAGCATAATAACACATACCAGCCACTAAATCAGAGTCAACAGTGTATATATCTGTTCCCCACAACTGCCCACCTCTTACCTGCACAGGGAGCATGGAGCATTTAAAGAGCTCAAAACACAATTGTATGGGTAGAATAATGAAAAGATTTAAAAACAAAACCTGTATGCATAGAGAGAGAGATTCTCAGGCAACCCAATATCTTTGAGTAAATATAATATTGAGATGGAGAACATGGTAGATTTCACACACACGACGTATAGACAAAGAGACGGAGTATTAACAGTCAGGATGATAAAACATATAGCAATATTTACACCTGCCTTGGTACTCATAGTTACACACATAAAACATAGACTAATATGAATTCATAACCAATATGAATATGCCATAAAACATCCACTTAATACAATAAGAGGCATCATGTTAAAAGCGTCATCAATTTTAAAACTCAAGAAAAAATAAATGAGCTATTTTATGGGCACTGTACTTAAACATTTCGTCTTCTTCTCAATACAGTTGGTAAATTTCTGCGTATAGATATTTGACAAGGGAACAGGATGTCTAATAAGAAATATTTGAATCTATCTACTGCTTCGCCCTAGCACACAGGCCAGAGTATCCATCCTCAGTTGACCTGACCAAACAACTCCTAAGAAGAGAAGATTAACTGGATAAAGATGAAAAATGAAGAGAAAATAGAAGAAGGTTGGTAGCCAGAAAAATTGAAAATCTATGTGCAGTGAAGAAAAGAAAGTGAGTCACATTTTGTGGTTCCGCCAATAATCCATGTGGGGTCAGATTTCAGAAGTATTTAATGGACCAATAGTAGAAACATACTATCATTCCTAGATACAATACTGCATAAAACCCTAACAATTGAAAATGATTCCTAGCAAGTTAAACTATATCTAAAATATAGTAACAATATATAATGCCAACATAACACTCCATATACCGACCTACATCATAAAGTTCCAAACATCATCCTACTACCTAGAGTGACAGGATCCTAGTCAAACCTAAGTCGTATAGTGACAATACTCAAACCTAATTTTGTTTCGTCTGAAGATGGGGAAGTGAATTATAAGAACATAAAGTTGCAAAATAATTTTTTTAAAGAGATTACCATTTATAAAAACCTAAGCCGACAGATTTCGAAGATTCAAATATAGAAAAAGAAGAACAGCAAAAGGCAGCTAATATATGATCATCTTACTTGGCTATTAGTAGCGGTAACATGTTCAGCTGGTATCCTGATCTCTAGAGTAGGACCATTGTGAGAGCCTTCGGAAGCTTTATCAGTTTGCAATAATTCATATTCCTTCCACAATTTTACAAGTTCTTGCATGCACTCGCCAATTTTATAAACAACACAAGACACATCAGCCTTACCTGCAAAGATAACTTGAATTTAAAAAATAATATTTTGATACAAAGCAATGTCATAAAGACTCGGTCAAGTACATCATATTAGTACACTAAACAAGCATTTGCATATGCAAATAACCGAATTATAAAATATACAAAACCAGGACATTGTCATTGAAAAATTGTATTGCAACAACATGAGGATTGACAGGGAAAACATCACCCCAACAACATCCAAGCAAGTAACATGAGGCAGCTTCTCAACATGCGAACGAAGTTCATGATAGACATGGTAAAAACTAATTGCAAAACAGTGATTGGACATGGTAGAAAAAACAATTTAAGAAAAGGAGTAGAAGTTAAACAAAGTAACATAACCATAATATGATTACATGCTTGGGGTAAATAAAACTCAAAATCATGCTTATCTAGTCCAAAGAGCTGCACCCGGTTGTTCCAAGATCAATTTCTCATATTACAACCAATATACTCCCATAGTTCAGAAGCATGTGAAGATTTGTATCATATTTTTTTCAACAAACTACAATGAAAGATAATAATAAATAACACTTGAACCCACCAGTCTTTTACTCATGATCCTCTCACTAATTAATACCCTAAGCAAATACTAAAATCAAAGGGGAAACTTAGAAAGAGATTTGTTCAATAAAACAGCCACAGTATTTCAAATACATAGTCCCAAAAAATAGTTTGTTATAGCGAAATGTTAGAATAACAAAGTGTCACGTAGATCAGGGCAATCATGGAATAGAGGATGTAAAGGGAAAAAACTTCCCGTCTGACAAAACCAATCAAGATTTCCTGCTTAAAAAAGCAATTTGGCTGCTTACCTTGTGACCTGCATAAGAGTTTAATACAACGAGAAAGAAAAGTTAGGTGAATCTTTACAACCAAAATCAAGGAACACTACTCAGAACATTGCAGTATTCGCATTGAAGATGAACATCCAAGAAAGTGGAAACTGATAAGCAAAATCTAAACAGCAATTCTTATAAATGAATCATGCAAGAATCAAAGAGAGCCAGAGAAGAGAAACAAGCAAAGTAGGGATGAAGGAAATGAAAGAAGATGGATCGTACACATCCCATTTTGAGGATAGAAATGCATAGATTCCAAAGTGTGACAACTGATCCTTCTCCAGCATTTATTAACATAATTTTCATTCAAGAAAATAAAATACACCTTTAAGAGAAAAAGAAGAAAGAAAAAAAAGAAAGCAGAAAATTTATTACCCGTTGCCAAACAATACTACTTCCATGCCTGTAGATTGTGATACCTAACTTGGTGAAGGAGATAAGTAGATAAAGGCTTTAAAAGTTTATCTATAAGTAAGTGTGTCTTTTTTTCCTATTAGGAGACTTAATTTAAATAAGTGTTGCCTCAGTAGATACATGGCTGCTTTGAGGAAGAGACAAAAGTCGATGGCAGACCATGAATAGGAATTTGTTACATTGTTTACATTAATTTACAGAATACAAATGTTTAGAATGCGACATTCAAATGTTTATTGAGAAAAAACAAAACAGAGAGCCATACCCTTCATTATTGCTGCCCCTTGGCCGTCGCATCCTCTTTCGCTGCTTAACTCCTGAATTGAAAACTTCTCTTTCCCGTTCTATACCACCCTCAGCTGATTCTTTTTCATGATGCCTACTTCGTTTGTCAGGTCTCTTTGGTTCCACATCAGCATCCCTTTCCTTTTTCCTCTGTTTCCCGGTATCGTGATCTTTCTTCTGAGGTTCGAGGGTTGGACTTTCATGCTCGACATATTTCCCGGGAATGTCTACTAGTTCTTTTTCAATGTTGGAAGCCTCTTTGTCAGATCCATCCCACAACACCCTCTCCACATGATCCTTTTCAGTTTGTTTTTCTTTCTCTTTGAAAGATTCTTTCTTTTCAGTTCGCCACCTCTCGGACTCTTTTTCTTCCCTTACTACTTCTTTATTCTCATTACTGCTATTACCGGGTTGTAAATTGTTATGCCGATCACTTCGTTCTTTATCCCTTTCACCCCAATCCCAGCGTTTCACTTCTTTCCTCTTTATATCTATGTCTTTCCATTTATCATCTTCTTTAATATCAACTTTGTTCTCCCCAACCGCTTCACGAGCTTTAGCAAAGTCCCTGTTGTCAACATGTAAGCCTTCCTTTGCAGCATCAGCAGGGCCATGCAAGCTAGTACGCGATGTATAGAAAGTTTCTGAATTCCCTACAGGAGCATCATCATATTGTTTCACACGATGTTGTTCTTTCATATCTTTCCAATTCAACTGGCTATCAGATCCACTGCCACTGCCGTTGCCACCATCCTCATGCAACCTTCTGTTAGGAGTAGTACTCATGTTTCCAAACTAATTTTCAAAGAAATTAAAGTAAATGTTTAGCAATCAGATACGGGCACATTATATCAAAAGGTCATGTATGTGTAAAATCTTTCAGAATCAAGGTGTGTGTCTATATATATATATATATATATATATATATATATATATATATATGCACACATATATTTACAGCTCTTAATAGTTAAATACTATCTTCCCATCAGATTAGAGATAGAAAGCCAAGGGGCAAACGAATCTTCCATGATAGAGTTTGATACTTTATTTGGTGGGAATTCAGATGGAGGCACACAAATATAAGGCCCCTGACTATCTCCATCCATGGGCTATGGTAACCCTCATAATCATATGTTACATTCTTACCACGTATAATATTAAAACATTTCAAATTTGGCATACTAAAAGGTGCGAACAAAACGAAACCCTGTCAAACGCCCTTAACCACCATCACCCAGAGGTGGGGGCGGGGGGTAACAGAAAGAACAATGGCCCATTATGAGGTGCAAAATTTCATTAACCAGAAAATAAGAAATATCTGAAAACCGCCCAACACAATTTGTAAGGGCTATACATAGTAAAGGTTTATCCAACAACCAATCATTCCCAAACCCATATACTACATTGTATAAGATTTTTGAAAGTTCACATATCCAGGAGAAAAAACTTAGGTCAGAACAATGCGTGCCAAACAACAGTGTTACCGTTGCCATTGATACCAATTTCAGAAAATGATCGGTAGGGCTATGCGTGCAAGACAAGAACGAACAAAAGGCTCTGGTGTATAACTCATTAAGCAATTCAACTAATACAGGCTACGATCCAATCATAATCTGTAACAATCAACAAATTTGAATAACGAAAACTACAATTAATTCAGCAAGAATGAAAATGAGATGTATGTACTTCACCTCTTTAGCAGTTTATCGGCGTGCGAAGAACCCTATGGAGAAATTGAGAGGGTTTGGAGTACACCGTCACCGAGTATTGCTGTCCTGGAATTTGGATGTAATAAAAATATTTTCCCAATATTTATAGATGGTTCGTAAGGCCTGTTTGGTTTGGCCGTTTTCATAAGTTTTCTTTCTCCGGCTGATTTAGCTTTTCCATATCAATTACATGCATGAACTTCATGGAGCACTTAACGGCTCGGCCCGTTTGACATCACTACTTTGCCATATATTTAATAATAAACTTTGATCGGAATAAGTTTTGTTTAAGTTTTGTTTGGTAAATTAACTTCATGAATAAGTGTGATGTTCACGAAAAATCATGGAGAATCGTATCAGATTTTGAAAATAATTATGCGCGGTATATGATCCTTGTCATGTTTTTGTTAGCCATTTGAACACATCTAGATATTCCTCAGAAGGTTTATATTCTTTAACGATTACTTAGATCTCACTATCTAATTACTTCTGTAAATTAAGTGTGATGCTGACGAAAAATCATTGAGGATAGTATCAAATTTTGAAAATAATTATGTGCAGTATGTGACGCGTGTCATGTTTTCGTTAGCCGTTCGGTATCTAAATAACGGAAACTCATGTAGATATTCTTCCGAATTTAAGAAAGTTTGTATTCTTTAATGATCACTCAGATCTCGTCGTCTAATTACTTTAATCATTTATTGTTCAGAAAAATCTATATCACATCGTGACACATTTATGTTTCTATTTCAAATTATTTTAAAAATCCATACGATAATCTATTTTTCCTTAAAATATATTTTTCTCAACTTTTCTACTTTTTAGTGTCCTAAACTGCATATCAATCACCATATTCAACATTTCACTTCACTCATAAATAATATGTGTTATTAGATACCGAGTTGCATTTACTTTGATAATATTAAAATTTATCTTAGTTCTCAAATATAATACTCGTCGGTAGGAGTAAGTTCAAGTGAAATTAATATTAATGATGGTGTGCAGGTGATAATCAGATAGTGTTGCCAAAGACTTGCTTTATTGGGTTAGAGGCCCATATATGGCCCAAGTCCTTTAATGTATTTATTTACCATATACCAAACCTAACTTACAAAATTACAAATTCCTCATATTTTAACGACTATTCTCTTTTAAATTAAATTTAAATACATGATTAATAAAATATTAATCTTGATTTTCAACGGTTCGATATCTATCCATATCTTACTTGGATAATTGCCATCCTATTTTTGCTTTTATTCATCTATATTTGCAATTTTGCACCAAAGTATTGCTTAAAAAATATGAATTGCAATAGAGTGACGTCATAGAATTGGGCCTATAAATAAGCTTAAGAAAGTCTACCATTCTAACGAAATTAGTTTCTATTATTATCATCTACAACAGTACAAGAATATGAAGCTTCCACTTTTGAATTTATGGAAAATATAGCCATAAAATTCTCTGAGTCTGATCCTCCATGAAATTTGTTGTAATTTGTTTTCTCGCAGCTGATTGATCGCTATACCTCATCATCAATCAAGATATCCGCCTGTGCTTTTGGTAATTCTGATTCTTAACCCCTTTACACATATATACAATTCAATTGCCTCAAAAATGGATCCGGAGCAGACGTTTATCAGGGTTCAGGAGCGATTTTCTGAGATGCTCACCCCAAAAATCAGAGCTAAGCTCGAGTATTTCTTCCTATTCTTGGCCATAACCCTCTTCTGTATCCTCGTTGTCATGCACGCCAATTATGTTCAACAGGTTCTTCCCCAATTTTATTTATTTGTGTTTTTCAGTTTCGAGTTATATAGGCGTCAAATTCATTCGTTGTAGCTTCATCAATTGTGACTGACTATGATTAAATTCTTGAATTGAGCGGTGAAATCAGCCGGGCTGTTCGAGTGAGTTTGCCAGTGTAAATTTGTCAGATGCGCAGCTTATTCAGATTAAGGTATGTGATCATGTTGTTTCCTATCATACATAGCTGACTTTAGAGTAGCTGGTTCAACTGAGATCGATCTCGGATATGCTGCTGCTAACTCTTGGGGAAATAATGCATGATGTTCTGTCTATGTGATTATGCTAGTTAACTGCAAACTTACGCTACTCCTTTAACTCATTCTTGCAGATCACTAGTGCTGGCTTGTGGTCACAGAATGAGTCTGTCTATGATGTGATGGACATTCCCGATGCAATAATTGATTCTGAAACTCAAAAAACGAGCGAAGTGGATGGAAATGGTTCACCTCTTTTAGCCTCAAAGTCGTGGTTGAGTTGGATAAGTGCTGACTCGAGAAGGAGAAAATCTCTGTTAGAATTTTGGAAGTCTGACAATGATGTTTTGGAATCTCCACGAGAAGTTTCCTTTAGCAGTGAAAGCCTTAAGCCAGCATCTGAGGATGTGACGGTGAAAGTCAGTAAAGATGTATCACGCAGCAGGATCTTTATTTCGCCCAAAGAATCTCTCAAAGCTGCAATTATTCATGTTGGCAAAAAGTGGCATGGGCGTGTATCTTTCTTGCTGAGATTGGCTAGGCGAATTCTTGGAGGTTTATGGGTGAGAAATATGACAATACGAAATTTATCGCAGATCCTGCTTATATATGTTTCATTTCGTCCTTTTCTTTCCTTATTGCAAAGAAGAAAATGCAAATCATGTACATGGGGTGGTAGCAATCTTCCTTTTCCCTTTTACGCCTCTGGAGTGTGGGAGAAAAGCTGGACAGAGTGGATTTGTACTTATTGGTTTAGTGTTTTAGTTAGTAATGGCCTTGATGAAAGTTCTGAATGCTTTTTAAATTCTCTTATTAATTAAGACTCTGTCTGCAATGCAGGATATTGCTGGTATAAATTTGAATTTTAATATTCCCAAGTGGCTAAAAATCACGCGTTTGGACAGGCTCAACTCCTATGCAGGTAGCTGCTATCTCAGTATTTCAAGTTCAATCAAACATTCACCCAATAGTTAGTAACAGGACAATAATATGGGCTTGTGTGGCATTGTTTTCATTTCCAAATCTCATTTCAAGTAAACAAATGTTGAAAACTGAAGTTTCAAATTTGTATTGGTTTTTGGGCTGAGAACGAAATTATGTTCGGATGAATTCAATATTGTGTGAATTTATGTACGAAAAGACGCGATGAGAATGAAAATATGTTTGGTGAATACTTTTTTAAGATATTAGTAGAATAAATAATTGTCACATTGATTTGACATAAAGAAACCATGATTTATATTTTATAATTACTGATGTAATTAGCTATATCAATAATAGTGATATGATAAGAATTTTTAGTTTTATTTGAATACTTATACCACTATGACCCACTAATAAGCACAAATTCTTCCATTGGGTCTGTGAAATATTAAACACCTTTTACTATCATTACCTGTAATAATTTGTATGTGAATACTAATTAAAACAATAATGTAGTTTAACAAAAATTATGCGCATATCTGTTGATGTTTTTCTTTGCATATGTTTGTTTAACCAGTTTAAATGTAATATAGAATTTTTTCATGATATACATGGTCAATGATTTATATAAAAACGTACTTAATAGTTTTCATTTGAGTCAGCACTCAGCACTGTGTAAGAAAAAGGTTGGTACTTCAGTATGAATATCTGAAAATCAAATTCTAATATGATTATGAGTTTATTTAGACCAAGGGTTGTTCACATGCATTTGAGCCAGATGTCATGATTTCCGTGAAATGAGACTTGGGATTTGGAAAATTTGGTTTAAAAAATGATCCCTATTTTATGCCAAAAAGGACGTTTTGTCAGATTGTTGTCGGTGTTTGATGACTGAGTTTCACGTTTATTGGGTTGAATTCTCAAAATTTGGGAATTAGAAATCAAGACCATGCGAAGTAACTTGGGCCAAACATGTTTTGTGCTCTCAATTTTTTTTTGAGAATTAGGATAATTTTATCCTAATTAATGCTTTGACCACTATAATTATATACCCTACGAACTTCCAAAGTGTTGCTAGTGAAAATTTCGTTTATGTGCGGGTGGCTTCTTTGTACGCAATGCAAGTGATTTTGCTTCATAAAATGTAGCGTTGTTTTCTTGATATCAGTTAAAGCTTCATTGTAATACTGTTATATGATGTTCATTTTCAACCTTCATCATTGTTTATAAAAGCTGTGATCCTCACAATTGACTGCAAAATAAACCACAATACTGAGAAATCTGTGCTTATTGATTTGCAGCTGAAAATTATTCACGTAAGGAATGAAACCCTTATGCTACAAGACCTGATCTTGTTTCGTTGCCTTTGTTTTGAGTTTTTCTTGAACCAAGTCCATCTATACATTGACCTGAATTATTGAAGTGAAAGTTTGTTATTATACTCAAGTCACTCTTTAATCTCAGATATTGTTTGATGTTAATATCACAGTGCAGTGGCTTGAAAAGAGAAGTAATGCATTTGAACCAGCTTATTTGTATACCATGGAAAAGGTATGGTTTTCTAATGTGTTAATTTCGGCTTTGTTGATTCCATAGAATATTTTCTGTTGTGCTAAAGCATAAATTTGTATTGAACTACTATTGATTTGGTAGGTTTCTTGTTTAGGGTTATTTCTTATTGCCTGAAGAAGCCAGATCAAGGCATAATATTCGTACCATGAATATCAGCATTTCAGCTCGTCATAGTTGCTTTGGTAACAGGTAATGTTATGCAACTCTCTCATTTTCCGAGAGGAGAGAGATTTTTGATGTCTTGAGCTGAGTTCCTGATTTGCTTTGAATGACGCCACTGATTTGATTTTTCTTCTAAACATTCATTGGAATTTATGAAATGTTCTATTGAATTCTGCTGACACTATTCGCTATCTCATTAAACAGTTACTCAATTAAAATTAACTATTTTCTTGGTCAGTCAAACAGGTATAACTTCTATTTTCTATTTGTTTTTAGCTCCAAAATCATGTTGCATAACTATCTAGAAAGGTAATAATAGAACCACCCTATTGATTTCTGTGGTCATTGTTTGATGTATTAAGTATGTGATTTTGCATTCTGATTTTGTTTGATTTGCACATCAATTTCAGTTCAGTCGATTCCTTTTCACCCAACCCTTCTCCATAACAGAGCCACCTATGAAAATTCGGATAACTTACATTCTTTTGTTTTCAAGTTCTGACATGAAAGTAAAAAGATATTTGTTGTTCAGATGGCAGCAGCTACTGATAAACAGGCTTGTAGGGTACGACACTATTTTGATAAATAGTTTGTTGGATTATCCTGGGCAAGGTATCAAGTACTTCTTTCTTTTTAGTTACTTCAATTGTATATAAATTGCGTCGTTAATTTCAGGTCATCCTTTTTATCATATATCCTTCACAATTGACATACTCATGTTTCTTTGGTTCTTTCTCATAACTTTAAGAGTGTATCAAGGGTCTTCCTTTTATTTGATCATGTAATCGACACAGGTTTAGATTTAAGTACATGAGCCTTTCATATCGGATTTGGGTTGCTCATGGAAAATCTTTTATCTCCTTTTATAATTTCTTATTGATTTAACTTTATTGCAAAACTCAGCCAATTTTTTATGTTACCTGCACTAGTATGTGCTAATCACTCTAGTATTCATGCCATAATTAATTTGTGAGTTCAATCAAATACATTAGGATGCTGAGCTCTTTGATTATTTGTCATCAGTCAGGAGTATTACCTTGCTCTTGCTTCAATTTTTACCATGATATAGTATAACCACAGGCGGTTGTGTAGAGTTCAGATTGCTCATAACACTATTTCTATATTCCCTTTAGTTTCCGATATATTAAATTTTTTTCCGAAACAAGCCAAGTTATTGTGTTACTTGCACTAGGATGCTAGGCATTTATTAGCGAATTCATAATTAATTTGTGAGTTCAATCAAATAGTAGGAGTCTCCTTTGTAATTAGTTTTGTGTTTCCATAATTCTAATGTATATCTTGCAACTAATGCAGGTTACCTTTATAATTACCAAACAAAGGAGTTTTACAATCTTACTTATGCTCATGAGCAACCTGAAAGTTCTGCAAAATTTGGAGGTTGAACACTTATTTTGTTTGTTATTTATTATTATGCTGTGCTCACTTTTCACTTGTGTGTATCTGATTTTTCAACTGTTGCATATATAAGTATTTAGTAATAATATATACATTTGATGGTTTTGCTGAGCAATTAAATGTGAACTAGTTACTAGCATTTTCATTACATAAATTCATCCTTAGAATTGAATATTTCAATCTTTTTTAAAACCCTCTTGATGGCTTAAGTCAAGTCGTATAACTCTATTAGAGATCATTATCTTGCAATGGTGCTGATTTCTGGCAATCAAGCCACTACACTGACTTAGGTGCAAAAATGGCGTTTTCTGTTGCTCCACCTCTCTCGCTCTCTCTTGACTCATGCTCACACATATGGTGTCCATATTTCTCACATTTTGTCGATATTTGCATTTTAATCCCTTCTCTCAATACAACAAACAAAAACCACATGCCACAGGAATGAAAAAACTTTTGGCCCGCTTTGGGACATCAAAGTTAGCAAAAGATTAGAAAAAACTTTGTTGAAGGTTAGCAAAAGATTGATACATTTAATGATCCGTAGTCCGTGGAAGGGGTTTTAAGGGCTGCTTTAAAGTTTTAACCAATTAAAACTGGAAGAATCAATAAGTAGATATATTAAAATCTTGTTTTAGTAATGTGCTACGCATAGTTCTTTTAAAATAATAAAGTACTAATTTAGTCAATACAAGATAAACGTATAAAAAAAAATATCTTGTATACAAGTCCAATGCCAACTTTCAAATATGTTAATGTTGTATGTGAGTATGTGTGCATGTGTATGTGTGGCTGCTTCAACAAGGGTAAACTTTGTGTGTCAATGTTTCTTATCCAGCGAACAAAACGTATTATTAGTTCTATCCCACATTACAAAATTTCTCCAGAGACATCTAGTTCAAACATGATGTTAGGACCTATACTATTACAAAGTTTACTTATCTGAAATAATATATTCCCTCGTTAAAATCTGATTTAATTTAGTCTGGGAACCAGCACGCTATAAGAACAATTATTTCTTTTTCTACCTGGTACATAACGAAGGCTGGGTGCTTATTTTACTAGTTCAGCTGTTAGCTGACTAATATGTTTTAATCGTTCGGTGAAAGATAATCAGTTTATTTATGACTTTGACAACCAAGGTACATCAAACGATTAGTCGGCTTTGCTATTAGCTATCAATGCTTTGTAATAACTTTGCTACATCAGTATATCAAATGTTACTAATCTTCAGACATGTCAAAGCCTTATGAGAAGGAATATCTGATGTGGGTAAAAGGTGACTCTTCTTTTTGCGTGCTATGTTTTGCAGACTATCTTGTGACCAAGTGCGGCGTGCTAATGATGTCCCTCTTTGTTTTCTTCACAACCACAATGTCAGTTTCTTTTACATTGAGAGAGACACAGACTCGTATGCTGAAGTTTACAGGTTTGTTTGGACAAATTAGCTGGTTATTTTAACTAACAATCCCCAACTTAACTTATGTAATGCTGAATCCCATAGAATGTCTTCAGTTATTTAAAAGTGGTATTGTATCCAGAAGCCATGCGATTGTGCTTGCATCATCATGAACCTGTAACATTTATATGAAATCAATGTACTTGACTCTCATGGTATGCTGTCACAATGAAGATTCTATGGTTGGACATTTATTGGAACACACAACTGTCTTTAAATTAAGGGAACATTATTTTTTCCTTGAAACTTTAACTGTTGGGTCATCCATAGGAAAGTTTGGCTTATCTAACCTGTCTTAATTGCCACATCCTTCTCTCATTTTTTCACAGTGCAGCTCCACCATCACGCTCGGCATAGGCTTCCCACGTTTCAGTTGATTTTTGTGCATGTAATTGAATCACTTGTTTTTGTACCGGTTAGTATGGAAACATTTTGCATTATCTTCTCCTCTTTACCCTATTTTGATCTGAGTTTTATGGCTTCACTAACTCAAGGCCTTATTCTTTTCTCCAGATAATGATTGGAATCCTGTTTTTCCTCTTCGAGTTTTATGATGATCAGCTGTTGGCCTTTATGGTTTTAATTCTTGTTTGGATATGTGAGCTGTTCACACTCATCAGGTTGGTCTCTATCCTCTATCCTCCCCACCCCCGACCCCCCCCCCCCCCTCCAAAAAAAAAAAGAATAAGAGAGAGAGAGAGAAATAGATAAAGCAAAAGAGGCCTGTTGTAACACATTTTTCAGAACAGAAAGAGTTCCTTGTGTCATTTCTTATCGAGCTTTGAAGTAACTAAATACTAATAAAAGATAGCCTTAGAATAGTCTATGAGAACTGATTCCCATTGGTGCTGTTAATTGGGTAGTTATAGAATAAGAGAGAGAGAGAGAAATAGATAAAGCAAAAGAGGCCTGTTGTAACACATTTTTCAGAACAGAAAGAGTTCCTTGTGTCATTTCTTATCGAGCTTTGAAGTAACTAAATACTAATAAAAGATAGCCTTAGAATAGTCTATGAGAACTGATTCCCATTGGTGCTGTTAATTGGGTAGTTATCCCTCACTATTAGTTCTATGAGATAGAGAATCTATAAACTGATTGACCTGGTGTAAAAATTACTGTCTTCTCCTTTAGATTCGGGTAGGTCAATTACTCATGAATGCTTTTCTATTCCCCTCCCCTCCCCCCCCCCCCCAAAAAAAAGAAAAAGAAAAAGAAAAGGTTAGGCCTAGAAAGAAGAGATAAGTCAAGCCTCGTAAGCATGTGTGCAGAGGTAGTGGCGGTGGGGTTTTGGAATTTGTTTAGGCTGCTTTGGTTTGTCTTTCCGTGTAGTCCTGCTAAACTAGTTGCTCACACGGCCCATTTTGCGCTAATTCATATTTTGAACAAACTCACACGGCCCATTTTCTGATAACATTGTTCTTGTTTTGCTTGCAGTGTACGCACACCAATATCAATGAAGTTTTTCCCCCGGTTCTTTCTGCTCTACTTTTTGGTGTTCCACATCTACTTTTTCTCATATACATACGGTAAAATGTCAATTTCTCAATTCAATGTTCGATTCTCCATCATTATCTCTCTCTGACATGCCATCCTTCTTGATTGCAGGCTTTTCTTATTTAGCTCTTTCAACCTCTGCAGCATTTATGCAGCACCTTATCCTCTATTTTTGGAATAGATTTGAGGTACTGCATGCGCACATGAGTATATATTGTTTTTCACTTCCTGGCTGTTTAGTTTGCATTTTAGAATTTAAATGGAAGTTCGTGATAAGTTTTATGGAAGGTTATTCGTACAAAATTGGTGTGTTGAAAAGTACGACATTCATCAGATTCTGTTCGATCACATGATGATTTAATACTGCAAAGGGAAATGATACACATTACTGATAACCTATAAATAATGTCAGGTCCCCGCTCTGCAAAGGTTTATGCAAAATCGGCGGTCACATTTTCAGCAACATCCAGACTTCCATATTACATCCTCAACTTTTCTTGCTTCAACACTACGTATCACAAGATTAAACACGAGGAACCCTGGGCCCACCAACCCAGATTTGGCCACCGAAAATGGAGTGCCAAGAAACATTGCAACTGGATTCGCTGGTCCTGAAGAAGAACAACCCAATAACGAGAATCCAGGTAGGATAGGAAATCCTATGGATATTGGAGGACAACCTGTCCTTGGACAACCTGAGGGTGGGACTATGAATTCATTTAGTTCCCTATTGCTCTGGATCCTTGGGGGAGCTTCTTCAGAAAGCCTCAACTCATTTCTTTCGATATTTAGAGACTTCAGAGATCAAGGTCAAGTTTATGCTGCTCAACCTCCACAACAACAAAATAATACACCAGCACAGAACAATGAATGATGCTGAGAGGTCGTAAAATATGAGGTAGTTAGTTCCTCATTGCTAAAATGTAGTTATTACCCATGATTTTGTGAGAGAGACTAGTATAGTCCTGTGTTGTACAGATAAGTGATTGGTATTGCAGGGTTAAGAACTATATAAGATTTCGTTATGTGGGCAGACAAATTATGAACGATAAGCGTGGTCTTAAACTGCCTCTTAAATTCCAAAATTTCAGCCAGGGTTGAAAACTGTATAAGATACACTTATGTGGGTAGAAAAATCATGGTCTTGAATTTCCTCATAAAACATTAAATTTCGATCGAAATTTTGTATTTCCAGTGGTTCAAAACGAAATTTTTATCAAATTTGTTTTGATATGAAAAATGTTGTATGGTGACTTAGATTCACTTATATGGAGTGCATAATTTTATAGTGGAACAATGCATGCTAATGCAAGTTAAGTTTTGGCAATTTCTTGGTTTGAGCCATCACCATTTGGTTACATCACCACTTCTCTTATATGGGAGTTGGCATACAATCTAACTTAAAGAATCACCCTCGTAAAACCATTAAATTGCCTAAAATCCACGCGTTTTTATTGTGCCGGGTTGTGGACCCAGCCCCCTACAAGCGCCAAAGACCGTTGGATCATGCCACGTGTCACTATCCAAGCACCATGTGAGACACAAGTCTACACATTGTGCAGACTTATTAATACCACAATTATGACTGATCGTAAGTATTCAAGATACAAATTGAGGTTATTTTCAACCTGTTTATTTGAACTATATAAGACTTGATCTTCAAGTTAAATACATGCAATTTTATCATTTAAGGACAGTCTATAATTAGTCTGTTCTACACAAAACGTTGCCAATTTGGTTCGAGTTAGTTATTGCACATGCACACAAACACAATTCGCTAGTGCTAACTAACAATTTATGGAACATGAACATAGTGTTAGGTTAGTGTTAAGAGTTGATAATTAAGCAAAGGGATAGACTCTTTTTTTGACTAAACTACAAAAGGGCACAAAAAATTGAAAATGGTGGTGTCCTGCCTTCTAAGCAACAAGCAAGTGTGCTATTACTAATTATGAAGCCTAATATTCCTTCTAATTGTCTGGTGCTACTAGGATTTAGTATGATCTACTTCACTAATCCTATAATTAGACTTAAAGACACTGTATGGAAATAATATTAATTTTTATATCATAAGATCGATTGAAATATTAATTAAATAGGGGCTCAACAACCAATTGTGGAAAACCCCAACAGTGCACCTAGTTTATCCACAGTTTAGGGGGGAATATTTAATCCTAATCTTTAACTTCAAGTAATACTGAAGATAATATCAAAGTTATTAATTCTAAAATATTTATCAATAATAATTAATCACATAATATAAAGTGCAAAAAACACCTTCAAGACTAATGACTTAATGAGGGTTTAATATATAGCCATCTTTTTTATTCCTCATGGTTAATTGTTCTTTCTCCTTATTCCAAAGCTAAGAGTTTGAATTCAAGATTTTAAAAAGCTTAAATAGCTCCTTTTTAACATTAATAAATCAAATAAATTGACTGGTAAACTGACATATCTAACTGCACTCACCAACCCTAGTTTCAAACTAAAGAAAATCTAGGGTAGAAGTTGAAGAGGAAATAGAAGCTCAATATATATATATATATATATATATATATATATATATATATATATATATATATATATATATATACTAGAAAATATCACGTGCGTCGCACGTGGTTCACACGTGATTCTTTTAATAATTAACTAAACTAAACTAAAATAAATTATTATTATTCTATCAAATGATTTCATAGTTATTAATTTATTACTATACTAAATAAATTCAATTCTTATTAATCATTTAAAACATTAAACTTGTTTTGAATAAACTTACAAAATTAGAATAAAATAAGTCATATTCAAAGATGAGCCAAATTTAATTGTTAATTTATATTTTTCTCTCAGTTTTTTTAACACCTTATATTTCAAAAATTATGTACATGTATGTTTGCAAAAATTATTTCTTTTATCACAAGTTTCTCAAAGTTAGAAATATAACATATTTACAATCTAATTCATTTTCTTTCATATTTATTATGTTCATGTATAGTTCTTATTAGTCAACATAAATTACATCACATTATTCCTCATAATTTCACATATCTCTCATCAACAATTTTATTTATTAAATTATTATTTTTTCTCTTATTTGATACTTTAAATCACATAATCATCACAAAAATACAAAGCAATAACGTAAACGTCGTTCACAAATATAATTACGCTTGATTTGATATATTTCACAAATCCTTGCAATAGAATATACATATATATAACTCACATTTTTCAAATAATTTTCAAAGAAACTATTTGAATTCCTTTTACTAAATGATGTTCTACTATTAATAGATGTTTTTCTTAACCGACCGTTATTATGTTTGTTTTATCTATTTTTAAACAACCTATTATGTTTATTTTATTGTAAAATAAACTTTTGACCAAAAAGTATTAGTATGTTGTATTAACATTATATTAAAATTTATCAGAGACATCATTCTTCTTCCTCATAGAAATCTATTTTTTTTCAATAATGTTTAATCTTCATTATCATTTTTCAAGATGACGATCGATATCATCATAATCATCTAAAGGCTTCATCCTTCTCGATGACACTCTCTTATACAATCTCTCTGATTTATCACCTACTCTTGCTGCCCCCCCCTCAATTTTTCATCCAAAGATGGTATGAGTACCTCTCTCTCCACTGTTGTTAATTCGAATGTCGCGTCTCTCTCATACAAACTCCAACCCTAAACTATATGCTAACTCTAATCCTAATTCCCCCATCCCAGAGTCGCCAACATATATTACACATTTGACATCCTGATTCTAATCCTAACTCGTTGCCTAACCTCCCGACCAAGTCGGTGCCTCAAACTAAAACCCTAGCCCTCTCATACTACAAATCCAAACACCAACTTGCTCTTCCTTATCTCGGCGATGTACTATGCACAAAACCCTATTAAGTCAATCCATCCTCGAAATTTCACCTACACACAAATCTTGTTGTCGCTCCACTTCTCCAAACCTTATCTTCTGCCCATCTTTCATGGAAATCCTAACTTGCATGCTATATATTTTCCACAACTTCCCACTCATCATTCACACCATAAACTCCTCCGTCTTCCGCCACACTCTCATCATAAACTCTCCTTAATGTTACCAAAATAAACTTAACTCAGACAACTATCTCTTGTAAAAATGTCATTTATACCTAATAATTCATAACCATAATTTACTTGGCTACGTGGATGGCTCAATTCCATATTACTCATCTCGCATCCTTAACTCATGTGGGGAATCTTTCCCTAATTGGCATATAATGCATGGCTATGCATGGATATGTACGAATCAATTTTACTTTCACATTGGTGGTATTCACACTCTAATACCTTGTGTGATATTTATGTGTCAATTTCTTATCCAGTGTAGCTAAATTGCATATAATGTGATGCTAGTGGAATTATTGCTAAATGAACTTGACCACTACAAATCAAGACTCCACATAATTGAGTCCACATAATTTTTCTATACTATGTATGGGTTGCAAGAATTTGATACTTGCAAATATGAGCCCAAAAAATTCAATTATTTTCATTATATTAGTGTTCTTAATTTTGTTCTACTATTTATTTATACAATGTCCTATTAATATAATTAATATAATGAAAGTCCTACTACTAAATAATTTTCTACTGTATCTATATATAATGTAATATATAAATATGTCCACAATAATATTATGTTCATCAAATAAGTAAAAGACAACTAAATGTTTTGTTTATAGGCAGACATTATGAAAATTTAGGAATATAGTTTATTTCTTAAACAGTGTCTGTGTCTAACAACAAATATATTTCTTTTCTTATAGAGATCGTTTTTGTTATATAAATGATTTCTCATTACTCATATCTGTTTAAATAACCTTAGAATGACGTGTCTGCATATGAAACTTATGCAAATTGAACGGAGTTAATTCTTTTTATTGTTGTTTAGGAATATCATATAGGAATGTTACATACATATGTATATCATTATTATTATATTTAGAATTTATTAGTTTTCTAATTTTATTAGGTATTTAAGGTAAAGTGACTTTTTAATAAATTAAATAGAGTGATGATACTAATAGGTTTCTAGTTCAAGTTACTAAAAGAATTATAAAATCGAATAAGGGTATGTATGTCTTTTCATATAGGATGAAATAATTTTATAGTTTTAATTTAATTGATAATAATAAGAAGAAGAATTTATTTTATACATTTAATTTTTTAATTAATTTGATCATGTTTACTGTTGGTGGGATTTAATAATAATAATAATAATTTACTTTATACATTTAATTTTTTAATTTTAAATTTAATTCATGTTTACGGCTGGTGGAATCCCAATTTACTGGTGGAATCCTAATAACAATAATAATAATAATTTACTTTATATATTTAATTTTACTTTATACTTTAAATAAATTAGAGTCCTAATTAAATTGCATTTCTCATCAATAATTTAATTCAATGTTTACGGCGGATGGAATCATAATAACAATAATAATAATTTACTCTATAGATATTTAATTTTATTTTATACATTAAATAAATAGAGTCCTAATAAATTGTGTTTCTCATCAATATAAATTGGAGTTCTAATAATTCAGGTTACTTTATATATTTTATTTTATACATTAAATAAATTAGAGTCCTAATAAATTGTGTTTCTCATCAATATAAATTGGAGTCCTAATAATGTAGGAAACATAATTAAGGGATAAATGCAAATAACCCCACGAAGGCTGAAAACCCCCTGTGAAAAAAATATAGGCTAAAAACCTCCTATGAAATTTTTAAACTGCATGAAACCCTATGCGAAAAAATATAGCATAAAACCCCCTTGTGAAATTTTCAAATTGCATGAAACCCCATGTGAAAAAAATATAATCTAAAAAGCTCTTGTAAAATTTTACCATTACGAAATATAACTACATTGAAAATTAATTGTTGGATAAAATTTGATTATTAGTACTATTAATTAATTTGTAAATTTAAAAATTTTACAGGATATTTTTAGTCTATATTTTTTTTCACAGGGGGTTTCATGCAATTTGAAAATTTCACAGGGGGTTTTTAGCCAATTTTTTTCACATGGGTTTTTATGCAATTTAAAATTTTCACAGGGGGTTTTTAGCCTATATTTTTTTCACAGGGGGTTTTCAGCTAATAAAATATTTCACGTGGGGTTATTTGCATTTATACCCATAATTAATAGTAAGGACGATTATGTCTTTTCACATAGAACGAAACAATTTTGTTATTCACACATTTATAGGGTACATACATATATATGTATATCATGATTATTATATTTAGATTTTGTTCTAGGTTTTATTTATTAGTTTTCTAATTTATTAGGTATTTAAGGTAAAGTGACTTTTTAATAAATTATATAGAGTTATGATACTAATAGGTTTCTAGTTCAAATTACTAAAAGAATTATAAAATCGAATAAGTGTATGTATGTCTTTTCATATAGGATGAAATAATTTTATAATTTTAATTTAATTGATAATATATAATAATAAGAATTTATTTTATACATTTGATTCTTTAATTAATTTAACATATTTACTGTTGGTGGGATTTAATAATAATAATAATTTACTTTATATATTTAATTTTTTAATTTTAAATTTAATACATGTTTACGGCTGGTGGAATCCCAATTTACTGGTGGAATCCTAATAACAATAATAATAATAATTTACTTTATATATTTAATTTTACTTTATACTTTAAATAAATTAGAGTCCTAATTAAATTGCGTTTCTCATCAATAATTTAATTCAATGTTTACGGCGGATGGAGTCATAATAACAATAATAATAATTTACTTTATATATATTTAATTTTATTTTATACATTAAACAAATAGAGTCCTAATAAATTGTGTTTCTCATCAATATAAATTGGAGTCCTAATAATGCAGGTTACTTTATATATTTTATTTTATACATTAAATAAATTAGAGTCCTAATAAATTGTGTTTCTCATCAACATAAATTGGAGTCCTAATAATGTAGGAAACATAATTAATAGTAAGGACGATTATGTCTTTTCACATAGAACGAAACAATTTTGTTATTCACACATTTATATAGGGGTTAGATTATACATATCAATCAGCCATTAAATATATTAAGGAAGCTACATGTCAATGAATAGCAGCTTTTGGTAAATCTGTACAAATGAATTTCAACTACTAATTAAATCACCTTTTCTTTTTTGCTTTTTTTTTTCATCACATCACCATATTCATCATTCATCAATATTACCACTCTCATTATCTCTCTCTAGGCTAAAAAAAAAATAGAAATAATAACAAAATATTTTGATATATGTAGACCTTAAATTAAGTCGAATCATTAACATTTATTATAATCAATATTTTTTTTTTTTGTTAATAATGAAATTTTTTCTACTCTCACATCACATTTAACAATTATCGAGTCACGTAAATATGATAATAAAATCTAAACCGACCCACTGATAATGTAAGCAAAGCAACCTAAAACTAATTAATAGCCATCCCTTTAATGTTTCTTCACTTCTCCATCTCTCTCTTCTAAAAACTATATAAATCAAATTTTCTAAATTTTGCATGCATTATAATCATCCTGCTGCAAATCGTATAATTCCAATATACAAATAAGAAATCACATATCATCATGACCACCCCAAGTCAAGATTTCAACACCAACAACTCAGGTGGTGCAGTGAAATACATGGAGTGCAGCAAGAACCATGCGGCGGCCATTGGCGGCACCGCCTCAGACGGTTGCTGTGAATTCATGGCCGGCGGTGAAGAGGGCTCTCTCGAAGCCCTCAAATGCTCTGCATGCAATTGCCATCGCAATTTTCATCGAAAAATAAACATGCAAACTGGTAATAACAATCAAGCTGCTTGTGTTGTTATAGGCAAAAGTGTTATGGGCTTAGAATTGGGACATAATAAACATGATCATGGAGATCAAGGTGAAGAGGGATTAATGGTGGTGAAGAAGAGATATAGAACAAAGTTCACAAAAGAACAGAAAGAGAAAATGTATTGGTTTGCTGAGAAAGCTGGCTGGAAATTGCAGAAAGTTGGTGATTTTGAGGTTAAAGGGTTTTGTCAAGAGATTGGGATTAAGAGGAAAGTGCTCAAGGTTTGGATGCATAATAATAAGTATCATTTAGCCAAGAAAATTACCACATCTGCAAGTACCTCATGAATCAATGAAATTATATATATATAGTATTAGTTTTTGTATTTCATGTTTGTTTTTTAGGGCAGGAGAGTACAGATTAATCGTAATTTCCAGACTCTATATAATGAATAATTTGTTTTTTTTCTATTGATTTCTATATGCTAATGTTCAGAGCTAAAGGTCCCGTAATTCTTCTGATTTTAATCATGCATGTTGAAATAATTATGAATATGTTGATTCTTTATGAATTTCTCAAATTTTCTGGATTTTATTGCATTTCCTACATTCAAGAATGATATAGTACTTGATTAATTAAAAAAATATTGTATTGTTATTTATTAATGAATGGAATGATTAAAGTTAATTTGAGAAATTGGCTGTGTAAAATTAAGAAAAGGATACTCATAACAGAGAAAGTAAGCTGCACGTGGAAGCTCATTTTTCATATTTTTACACTAAATTTAGATTACATTAGTGACGAGAAATCTTAAATGTTAGCTTATGTTGATTATGACTAAGATCAGAAGTCGAAATGCTGATGTTTTTAACAATTCCTATTTGTCACAAATTGATATAATTCGAGGCGTTTTACATCAGAACCCACAAGTTCATTTCTCAACCAAATTAAACAATCTGCAATGGGTTGCAAAACAGTAATAAACTCAACATCTATCTACTCAAATTTCCCTGTGTGCTAATAAAAACCCTCGTTTTCATTTACGACTCTCTGGTAATAGCAAGTTGTGAGATTTCTGCCAGATTATATCGCGCTAAAACTCAGTGTCAAAGCATGCTACCATGATCTTCGAAACCATAGACCTTGCAAATGGAATGTAGCTTAAGCTATACCTGTAATTATCAAATTCTTTCCTATAATCATATGATTTTTAGCTTTTCCATATGTGTTTCCAAAACATAAATCAGATTGATAAACCTTTGTCACAAATTCTATAAATACATTAGGACGTACCAAATAAGAGCACCAAACTCGAGCATAATTGCCAGAAGGGTCAGTATCTTGTTCCGGACCTAATTCATTTGAATGAGACAAACTTAGATACGAGCAAAAAAGAAATTATTAAAAAAATTGGAAAAATCAATACGTCAAAAGGATCATCACAGGGCACTCACATATAAAGCACAAAAGAGAGCAACTATGATGCTAGCAATAAATACTGCTGTAGCATATATACGAACTGGGTCGAGCATCATTGTTACTTGTCTTTTAGGGCCTATAAGAAATGCTGTGCTGCCACAGAAAAAGACCCAAATTAGACTTTGAATAAATAGAGAGAATTCATGCATTTCCGTGGATCTAGTGGTATGAATTTTCACTAACAATGGCGAAACCAGAAACTTGATGTATGATAGGAAAGACTCATTATATTGAACAAGTAATCAAAAACTGAAATGTGCTTTATATGATTGCAATATAAGGCATGCTATTTTATGATATAACAATCTATTCTCAAAATCAACCACCACAACTAGGGGTGGGCAATCGGGTCGGATTGTCGGGTTCGGGTAGTTCGGGTTTCGGGTAGTGAATTTCACTACCCGAACCCGAACCGATTAAGTCGGGTTTAATCGGGTTCGGGTAGTTCGGGTTCGGGTTTAAGTCGGGTAGTTCGGGTCGGGTTTTGTCTTTCCTATTTCCAAGTTCCAATTTTCAAGTATGAAAATTATTGAAAATGTGTAGAAGTAAGTTAAAAATGTTACAAAAATATATTTTTAAATTGTTCAATGTGGTTTAGAAACGTTAAAATTTAAACTCATAACATACTTTTAAAAATATCAATGAATGAATGGAATGCATATCAAATAGAAAATAATAGCCTAATACATATAAATTTAATCTATAATTGACTACAATTTTTAATTATAGTTAACTACCTATAAATTTTAGTAATTTTTTTTTTTATTTCGGGTAATTCGGGTACCCGAACTACCCGAATTAGCTAAATTTAAAACCCGAACCCGAACCCGAATAACAGGTACCCGAACCCGAATAACCCGAACTCGATTTAGTATCCGAACTACCCGATCCGATTAATCCGAACCCGATCGGGTCGGGTCGGTACCCGAACTACCCGATCCGATTGCCCACCCCTAACCACAACTATGTTCGAGTCCCGTGAGCTAATGATACTGAACAATGGAATAGAGCAATCTACAAAAGCAGCAACAAACATGTCGTTTAACAATGACCAAAACAAGCATGTAAGAAGTATTATCTATAAACAAACCTTCCAAGAGCAAGTAGATTGCCAAAGGAGAATGTAATTCCAAATTTGATGGGATTGAAGAACACAAGCATTGACTGTCAAATAGAACACATGAAGAAAAAAATCAATGAGTCAATCAGTGGCAACAGTATTCTTAAGTTCTCGAATAAGCATCATACTTCATTTGTTGTTCTAACATGAAGGGACAATATTCAACCTTCCATACAGAATCAGATATGAAAACACAAATAACTTCAGCTTCAATTTCTTTTATTCTATGAAAAGAACATAAACATAAATAGAAGATCAAAGAAAACAGGAATAACTTACCAAGAGAGTGCATGTGATACCAGAAGCTAGGCAAATTGCAAACCCATACATCCTCTGCCAAGAGAAATAAACCAAGTAAAAAAAATTGTGAATTTTGCCCATCACGATCATATCTTAAAAACCCATAAAGTATGAACCTCACACCAAACAAATTCAGCACAATGCACGGACTAATAACTTCAAATTCGAAAATGTAAGAGCCTATCAAATGTTTGATAGAATACCTGTTTGGTAGACAGAGTACAATTGCGATCGAAATCACCGATAAAGGAAGATTCTTGCTGCACCTCTTCATCTTCAACTTCCATTCCCACCATCATTTTCATCTTCTCAAATGCCTGGTTCATCTTCTCCATTATTATTATTTTTTGAAATCCTGTTCGAGTAATTTCTCAATTCAAGTATTTATGGTGGTGTATACTGCTTCTGGTAGATCTTATAATCACAAATTAGGTGCGATTCTTATAGGGATGTATGAATCTCTTTCTTTCTTGTTTTCTACAACTAATAATTTCTCCATGAAAGAGATGAATTTCATTGTTCATAGTTAGCTTAAAACTTCAATCTTTAGTCCCAGGTTAAGAATGGAATAATTTCAATAAGACCCTCCTAAAAATAAAATATTCCATCTAAACCCTTGAACTTCATATATCTACAATCAAAACCCAAGTCTCTATATTTGATTATTACACCGTAAAATTGTATTAGTTGCTATTAAATTTGTGTCATTTTTTTTCCGGTTAGTTTATAAAAATTTGAGTAAGGTTGATTTCAGTCACATGTGACGGGTTAGCAATATTTTCAAAATTAAAATGTGCTTATATATATATACTGAATAAAATTTAAATTTCTGACACGAAGTATATCGTCTTTCATTAATTAAGTATAATTTTCTAAATTTATCAAAACTAGGCAATTTCTTCATTACATAAGTATTTTATTATCTATAACTTATAGTATTTCAATAATTGGAAACATGGTACATATTTTTTCATCTACTACTTATATTAAGAAAATTCAACGTGCTGTAGCAATTAGCATTTGTGTGATTTTTTTTTTTTTGATAAAAGTTCGCATTTGTGTGATTACGCGTTCTAAATTGCAGCTTTAAATAACACACCGCTATCGCACCCAAATCTCTTCATATTCTAACCTCAATTGACATTCATACGAGCACAGAGCAGAAGCCCAGAATTTCGTCTTCTTACACCAGATCATTATGGTAACATATGTTTGAGATTCTACTTTACCGTGCCTTGGTCTTGATTTTCGATGTGTGATTTCTGGGTTTTTATCATTTTGTGTGTTTTATGAGCCTACTATATCGTCCTTGTTTTGGGAAAAATCTATGTGCTTTATTTCTTTGATTGTATTCTCGATATGAGATTTCTGGGTTATTCGTATTTTGCTTGTTTGTTTCGATTATTTGATGATAATCCCGTCCCACCTTTTGAAAAATATTATTTTGATTAGTGCCTCTTTTTTTTTTAAAATTAAAATCAGATATGTTTCACTGAAACAAGATCAAATTTTAAACAAATTGGAGTAAGAACATGCTATAAAGCTTTCAGTTCTATGGACATCGAATATGTTATATTCAATCGGGTCAACCCAGTCAACATCTAGAAACCTAACACTTTACTCGTTTTTTGGTAATCCAATATGAACATAAGGTTTGCTGATTGAAAGAAGCTTGATATCCTAGTTTATGGCTTTTTTGCTTGTGTGTGCGTGTGTGTGAGTATACTTTGTAGAGGCTGCTATACTTCAATTCTCCTGGCTCCTATCCCATCAATGCATATGTTTAACATGTTTAACCACTTAAAAGCAGGTTAGAATTTAAAACCTTTTCCATCAAACTTAATATGAATATGGATTTCGGAAGATCGTATTCTTTTATAATGCATCTCAAAAATATGTTTATAGAACATCATAATGGTATGAAGGATTTTTACGGTAATTTCTGAAGACAAAGATTACTTTTGAAGTTATTATTGCACTCGTCATGGTTTTGTGTATCTTTTAATAATCATACTGTCCGATGTTTATTAAACCATTGAAATAATGCTTTTAGTTTCCAGTCTAATTTTTCATTTCAACTCAATTACTCAATCAGGCTGTTACACCAATTATTTCTTGTTTTCGGGCTGCTCTCGATTCATGGGGGTTTGCTAAACTAAGAGAGATGCTGATTTTGATGTGTGTTAGATTGTTATTTTCTCAGTCGTTGTAACCAGTCCATGTATTATAGTGAAATAGGGTCCTGTTTACAAGGTTAATTTATTATTAGCCAAGACATATATATGTTTATTGTCATGTAGCTTCTCCAAATATATATATATATATATATATATATATATATATTACGTTTTAGCGCGTACAAAATGAGATCCTTCGCGGTTTAGCGCGTACAAAATGAGATCCTTTTGCTATATGTTAGGCGACATCATGAAGTGAGATTTAGTGGAGTTGACTATGTTCAAGTCTGTAGATCATTTTGCTTTACAACAGAAACTCATATGATGGATTTCCAGATTCTCTTTATTCTTTGGCTTTATAATTATCTTATTTAGTTCTTTGTAACATCTTTTTGCAGTCAGCTCTTTACAGAGGGATATCAAGGAAGGATAAGCCTAGAGGCCGCCAACATGGGTTGACTCAACAGAAAAGGCAGGAGATAAAAGAAGCTTTTGAACTATTTGATACCGATGGCTCAGGTACAGAACTTACTCTATTGTAAACGAATTAGTTTGATGTTATAATTTTTTTTTATTTGAGTCTTTTCTCTTCAATTTATTCCTTGTAGGAACCATTGATGCCAAAGAGTTGAATGTCGCAATGAGGTATATGAATGTTTTGTAAAAAGTACTTTAACACTTCAATATCATGAAAATAAGAGTACTTAAAATTTACTTGGTTCATTTACAGGGCTCTTGGTTTTGAAATGTCGGAAGAGGTAATTTCTAATACTTTTCTATTGTGTGTTTATTATTAGGAATTGGATAACGCCTACTTATTGACACTTTTGACCAAGAATTAAAAGAAAAACTGTTTTTCTTATGTTACGTGACATTTTGGAATTATTACAACAGGAAATTACTCGAATGATAGCAGAAGTAGACAAGGATGGGAGTGGCGCAATCGACTTTGATGAATTTTGTCACATGATGACAGCCAAATTCGGGGAAAGGGACACCAAAGAAGAGCTCATGAAGGCTTTTCACATTATAGACCAAGACAAAAATGTGAGTTTGAGTTGGTAATGTTATTACATCATAATACTACTTGTTCATGTTGATAACTGGTTTTTCTTCATCCCAATACAGGGTAAGATCTCTGCTGCAGACATTCAGCGCATAGGAAAAGAGTTGGGTGAAAATTTCACCGAGAAAGAGATCCAAGACATGATTGACGAAGCTGATCGAGACCGTAAGTTTTTCTCTATTATACTCGAACTGCAGACTTTATTAGGTGCATTTACTTTTTGTTACTGTTTTGAACTAATTGGTGTTTTCACAAGTTGACACCATTTACCGCATAACTATAGACTCTAATTTAGGGGGTGCCCACGAGACAAACCTGCCCAAAAAATCTCGTCTTGAGCTCGAGCCAACATTTATTGACCACCCAAATGAACCCTGAAGCTTTTTGTACTTTGTCTTAAGTAGGGGTGGCAATTGGGTTGAATGGGTTGAGTTTGGATCGGGTCCATTTGAGTTGTGCTTAAAGTGGGTTGGGTCCAATATCAAAAAATATGCATTATAGTTGGACCCAAAATGGACCCAATAAGGACCCATTATGAATCAAAGTGGTGTAAGGGGTTGTTGTAGAGTGTAAAATGTAGATTATTCACTCAAAGTGGAGAATAGGTTGGACTCAATTTAGACTCAAATTGGACCCAAATTGGGCCCAATTTAAGACCCAATTGGACCCAAATATTATTAAAAGCCAACCCAGTTGGAACTAAAATGTTAAAATCTTGGGACCCTCCCATTGAAACTTAGTTTGGTTTGGGTTCAAATATATGTATGGACTAAATTGTCGCCCCTGGTCTTAAGGTTTCTAATTCGACACGTTTATTTCCTGTGAAATATTTAGGTGATGGTGAAGTCAATTCTGAGGAGTTTATGAGGATGATGAGGAGAACCTCATATGGGTACTAGACTTGATTTTCAACTTGGGTACAATTTTCCAACATCTTACCTTTCTCTTGTGGAGTAATTTGTTTCTATATGTTTACTTTGTGAAATATGTATATGACTTATAGCAAAGTCTGATTCTATTTACTATTAGCATCTCTGTAATATGTTTCATGCATACACTCATTGTAAAATGCTTTTTATATCATAGTATTCTTTTCCGAGTTATGGTAATTTTTCAAATTCATCCTTCGTAATTTAGTTTTCGAATGTGTTGTCTATGTAATTCACCCAAGTTTTATACCAACTTTTAAAGTAAAACACAATTACATAAACTTCATGATACAAAATACACTAAGCTTATACAAACAAGAAATCGTTCGAAACGATCAGTTGATTTTACGACAATTACCCCTAACTTCTCCTTTGGGACCTTCTTTAACATCCATTACTCCCATTTTCACCATAGCCTGTTGGAAATTAAAGAAGAACATAGCTTGGTTCATTGCATATCCCATCACTATCCCTTGAGTTGTCGCGCTATCAGATAACGTCTGGTCCGAGAATAGGACTCCCGACTTCCTCAGCAACGCGATGAAGTAAGCGTTGTCAAAAGTGTTCCTCGTGGAGTCGAATGGTTGCTCTGCGTTATCACCCGCGCTGCATGTTTTCGACAGTGTTTTCGCAAATTGCGTGTCCATGGTGGAGTCTGTGTTGGTCAGTCGACTCTTGAAAGATGAGCATCTTGCAGTTCCAAGGGTGTGGGCCCCTACAAATATCAGAACCCATATTGATTTAGCTGAAGGTTTACTAAATCAAGCCGAGACTCACTTGTATGCCTAACTGGTTCGTAGAATAATTATAGACTGCACTCGGGTCTATCGAGCTACCTACGTACCTTTCAATAGGATCAAGTCTAAAAGTAGTTCAAGTTGTTTGTTAGGTCAAGTTATCTTAGCTCGGTCTATATTATACGTGGAATCGTACTATCAGATTTGCTTAGAGTCGTAAGTCGTAACATGTAAGACGAGTCGCTAGTATTATCTCTCTCTCTCTTTCTATGTTTATAATGGGTTCTATTTATAAGAGTGACATGTTGTACGGATGGTAGAATGATGTGTGGAGTATCGTACATGTATCCAGCGTGCCAGATTGTCTGGATCTTCCGTATATATGACCCGATTCTCAAATAACACGTGGGTTTAGTAGTGTTTTCCAAATAGATACTTCTTAATCAGAGACTTGTGTAAATATAGACAACTTCTCGACATGGGTCGTATGGAACGTGACACGTGGGTACGACCCTAGAGTACGAGATACGTTTCTACACATCACAAATCAGTTTAATCAGAACTCGAGAAGGTAAATCGAAGGCCTTAATCACAAAATACACCGAGATTTGATAAATTAACATAACATGTATATGTAAGTATCTATATTATATATATGATGTAGAAAGATTACCAGATAAAGCAACCATATCTTGAGTAGTAAAGCCACGCTGGCCAAACATCCTTATAAGCTCCGAACTGTTCAAGGTTGGTGGTGGCAGATTAATGGTGTCTTCAATCTTTGATCTTCTTCCATCTTTTCTTCCTTTAGGTACATCATAAACCGGACCCCCAGACTGAACAATACATACATAATTCACACATCAAACTTAAACTCAAACTTTTACGATTATCTTAATAATAAAATCAAATCAATATTAATTCTTACAAAGAAAACAGCATCTCTTGCAGCCAACGCCACAATATCAGCACAAGAAACAACCCCAGGACACATTCTTTCTATCTGTTCTTTAGCTGCATCGATTATTTCATAACCCCGTAAGCTCAAATTGGCTGGCGAATCTTTCTCCGCCGTGTTATCTTTCGTAGAGTCTATCAGTACAGATCCATCACATCCCTGTTCAAACATATATATATATATATATAATCAAAAACAAAGAATGTATATATATATATGGATAAACATGATAATATGATAATTAGTGAGTGATTAATTAATTACCTCAATAAAGCAGTCATGGAAATGCATCCTAACAAGTCCTGCTGCAAGTGTGGGATCAGATTGCAAAGCTCTATTTACAGTGTTCTTTATAATCATCTCAGCAAATGGACATGTCATCATATAGTAATTCATACTCAGCCCATCTACTGACCCGTATTTCGACCCGTTTAGAATCACATTCATTAAGAGTATATAAACTGCAAACAGATTATAAATAGCCATTTTCATTAACGATTGAGAAGAGGGTTTTTTGGAAGAGAAGGTAGTTTTGATTAAAGGTGATGAGGAATGGGTAAGTATATATAGTAAAGATGCATGGGGATATTATAATGAATGGAGCATGCATATAGTAATTTAAAATGATTATCTGTAAATGGGTTTTATCTTTAGAGTTTGTAATTTGTTGGGCACTAATTATTGTCCTAATTGGTCACATTTGCAATAATTAAATTTCAAGTTGACCCCGGAATTTTCACTAATTTAATAATTATAATATTTAAACGTAGTAAATAGTGATTGGGGGGAGAAGAAAGTTGGAAATAATAGTGGCCCATAAAACCCATCCACTTTGATTAGAGTGTGATTAAGATAATCTTATTTTAAGACGTACAAATTGCATGGAGCATGACACGTTATAAGTTCAGGCTTAATGGCCCTAAATTATCACAATATTATATTGCACTAAATTGCAGGTGTTTTAAGTCATGTTTGTAATATATACATCCATTATTGATAAATAATGTCAAATTAAGTGATCAGTGGCTAAAAATATGTGAATGCTGACAAAACACTAATCAAGACAAGAAATGCTGTCCCAAATTGACTTCTCTTCTTTCTATCTAAATAATAATAATAATTATTATTGTAATTTTTGCCTCTCTAATCCAATAGTATTTTGCGTGCAATAGGAGAAATCTTCATTCAAAAAATGTGATTTCTTATTTTAGAATGTTAAATTAAATGGGGGATATTATTGCAGATGATTTTTGCAAATAATTTATCTGATAATACTAAATCTCTAAGTGCAAATTGTGCTGAACACATCCTATTGGGAAATAGAATAGTCCAAGTATGAGCAAAGTTGTGGAGTTTAAAAGGGTCTCAAAAGTCAAAGTGGAAGTGGAAAATATGATATGAAAAGCATGTGCAGAGCTGGTTCCCATTATATACAGCTTTTTCTTCATATATAATATATATCTACATATATACACATACATTAGTGGGAAGAACTTCTTCCCACTCGCAATTCAAGTCTTTTGTTACAATTGCAAGTTGTAACAATATCATCATGTCTTAGTTTGTTACAAGTTACATCCATGGATAAATGTAACATCACACAGTACAAATATATAGGCCCTTTCCAAATCTTTATGCATTTGCTTCTTCATTTATATGTCTGAAATTGGATTCATTCATGATCACATCAATTTCATGGGCAAAACCCATAAAACAATTTTACTAATAAACCTACACAGGGTCTCTTCTAACTAGTGAATTTTATCACCACTTATTTATACTAGTTTTTTGTTTCTGTTTATTAAATTAAACATAAATAAATGCCCAGCAACAATTTCTGCACAAAATTGTACTTAAGAAAGAAACACGAACTCCATCAAACCCTTTCGCCCCAAAACCCCGACAGCTCAATTAACAGTTAGCAAAATCGCAGAGAAACATAAATAAATATTTACAAATTCTATATATGCAAAATGTGGTGAAATGAATGTCAATAGGAAAAGCCAAACATCCACTGGAACTCATCGATAAGGTCCTGTGCGACATATATATACACAAACTCAGTCACCAGTACCTATCAGAAGAGCAAAAAAAAGTTCACAAAATCCCAGTATTCGCTAAGCTCAACACCAAACTCCCTCCATTATCACCTATAACCTTACCTGTCGTCTCTTTCTTGCATTGCCCAATCGTTTTTGTCGCCACAAGTCTACACCTGTGGCAAAAATACTTGGCAGGAACAGCATCAGAATCTGGAATCCCCGAACATCTAGTATGCTGCCAAATTCCACATACATCACATGCCAACATTCTTTCCCCATCATCATCTTTTGCGCCACATAAGCAATCTACAATCCATATTTCCATACCCCTCTCCATTCTAAACCTACCCAAACCGTTCTTTCCCATGAAACGTCCACGAACCCGAACAAATTCAGCTGGCCCTAACAAGAGTTTGATTTGGGTTGATTCATCAATGCCACCATATCCAACTAGCTCATCAGCTTGGAACCTTCTGAACATCAAATAGACATCTTGGAAAGCCTTCATTGCTTCAAACTTAAGGTCAGCAATGGTGGCATCGGGAGAGAGTATAAGTAACTCGGGTGGAGGGTTTGGGCCATTTTCTTCAGGCGGTTGACATGTGAGATCAATCTCACAGATAAGCTGTACTGCATTCTCATTACAAACAGATACGAAACGCTCTGGGTGGTAGTCTTTCACAAACTGCTTGCAATCAAGAATCTTAGTAGCTGAGCCAATAGCAATATTTCTTTTAGCTGGAGGCACATGAATCACCATTGTTTCAGGATGAAGCATGCATTCGTAAAAGTATTTAAGATCCCGCCTAACTCGTTCTTCAGATGGGTGGTAGTTAGCTGTAGAGGTGCTGTTCAAAGACATATTTGCTTGTGTGGGTGCACTTCCTGGCTCAAGTCTGAAACAAACAGTAAAGGTTAACTAATCATAATATTGGACATAGAACAATCAAAATACTGAGAAGGTAAGGACTGACGAAGTTGTTAAGCAGCTAACCTGTATTCCATGGCACCAGAGTCGGAACTGCATCGAGCATTAACAACAATGCCTGGAGCTACCTGTTTCCCCTTGAGTTCTTTAAGGCAGTAATCCAAAAGCTCTGGAGTACCTACTTTGCATACAGCACCTTTAAGAGTGCGCCAACTCACCCAGGTGGACCCACTAACAGCACGCAACACCCTGAACATGGCCTCTTCCACACGTTTTATGTCATTGATGGTCCAAGAACACAAGGTCCTGGACTCAGAAGTTTTAAGCTTTTTGCAAGGAGAATCATCAGCCCTAAGAGAGGAATGGTTGCCTTCTCGAATCAAGCTAATCAAGAAACAGAAGAGATCTCTAATATTTACAAGCTCCTGCTCTGATATAGACTGATAAAACGAAATCAAGTCCTGTAGCCGTGTTCGAGGCTTCCTTCCTTGAGATTGAAACAAGGACAAGGGCAAAAAGGAAAGGTTTTCGACAGCCAAATTATAGTCGTTAAGGGTCAGAGAGAAACTACCAGCACCAAACTGATAGCCCCAATCTCCATACCATGGATGGCCTTTGACTACAGCATGAAGCAATCGAAAATCTAAGCCATTCTTCTTTGATACGTCCATCACACTGACCTTTCTGTTCATTCACGAAAGTGGGAAACTCAAGTTACCATCACATTGTAAAGATTAAACCAACGCTCAAGTCGCAAATACAAATCTACTTTTATAAATATTCAAAAAGACAAGAGTATTCCAACCTGACTCCCAGCATCCTGCAAAGCCGATCCCAAAAGTTCATTATATGACGTCCAGAAAGTAGCCTGGAACCACCTTCCCTGCCATTGACTCTAAGAAGGTGCCCGTAGCCATTTGCATGAACCACACCATGTAACAGATGTGTTGTATTCTCCAACTGCTGATACATCCAATCTTCAACATCTTCTGTAGTCATCACATGGTTGCATGACTTGCACCTGGAAGAATTCAAGTCTTCATAGTAAGTTCATGATTACCAGATACATCACACAATAAGCAGATAAAACTAAGAAACCCACACAGCACCCATGATATTTTACCGAGCTATTACTGCATCATCTCAAGATTCGTAATGAGTTATGAAGTATGAACTGACTAAAGACAGTTATGACACCCAGAGACCGATTTGCAGCTATATATGAGTTTTTACGTCTATTTGTATATGCATATAGATATATACATATACTAACTCTAATAGGTCATGAATCATGATGGATAACCAAAGATAAGAGTAAAAGGAAATAGATTTTCGGACCTGGAATCCGTCAGATGAAGGGCGTCACCACAGCCGGCACACGTCTTGTTATAGCCGGCGATTGAATTACCGTCGGCCTTAATTATGAAATGGTAGCGCTTTGCACTTACTGGGTTGCTACTCCATCCTAACAGCAATCCAAAAATAACAAGATTAAATCAAGTGTAGGACCCAAAAGTATAATTATCCTTACAATGATATAATTAAGAGAAAAGAAAAAGAAAAAAAATGTCCTAATCAAATACTATTTTCTTGTTAACACGCGGCGCAACAATGTTTATTCCTGTTTATCCTGTGAGAGGCGTAAAAGGAAATTTGCCAAGTAAAAGACATCCTTACCCTCCTTCTCAATACTGTCAAAGTCAAGTTAGGGGTAGTACGGGAAAACTCAAATAAGAGTCATGATACTTCCATTTTTTTAAAGAGATATATTTTGGTGTGGGGTCCATTGACTAGACTTTATTACTTCTTTGCTTCGGTAACATCAATTTCACTCTCACTATATATTTTTATTACATAAAAATAAATCAATATCAATATTGAGGATGAATTAAAAGGCTATAGATCACAACCGTCCATATATCCCATTATTGCGCACCATGAGCAATCTAACGGCTCAGATCAATCATAATGAACAAAATATCACACAAACGGCGAAATATTTTGATTTTTCCCACCAAAAAAGATAAAACGTAAGGAGCTAAATTCCTTCTATGTTTTATTTGAATCGGAATTATTATTTACAACAGTAATAATTAAGAAAACAACCGAGTTAGCGCCGCTTAACTCGGTGTTGAAAACTCACCAACAACACGACACTGGTCGCAATAGACGGATCTGGATCTAGCGACGTCCTCCTCCACGACGTCAAGGCAGACGACGGCCGGACCGCCGTCGTCTCCGGCTAGATCGCCGACTCGAAAGAGGACCTGCCACGTCAGGAGGTGCGGGAAGAGAGAGGAAGGGGGCGGGAGAAGCGCGTGCTTCGTCAGGAACGCCTTAACGGTGGTCCTGAACGGTTTAGCAGCGGCCGGCGAGTCTAGATCGCCGGCGGTGGGGAACGTGAGGAAGTCGCTAAGATCAGCGGTAACTCGCCTCTTAACCAGCCTCTTCATCGGCCTTCCGTTCACCACCATGCTTCAGATCTCGGCGCGTGAGGTTATTTTCCGGTGAACTCGTCTCAGATCTAGATCTAACTCCGACCGGTCGGTCAATATCGGAAATCAAAGCAGATAAATACGATTAATAGGAGAAAATGAAAAAACTAGAAGAACTGGAGAGAGAGGAGAAAAAGAGGGAAAAGCGGAAGGGTTTGTTTGGGAGGGGTAAGATTAGGGCTTTTTTGTACTTTTATATTATTTTCAAGTAATATATCCATTGGTTCTCGTGACAATAAAGGAAAATTAAAAGTCGGTCTATAATTAAAGAAAAATGAATTATTATTATCATTATGCCTTTTATTTTTGAAGTCTTTTCCCAATATATTCGCTCAATATAGACCATTGTAAATTGCTTTTATTTAGGATCACAACACTTAAATTTGATATTTTCCCAAAAAAGAAAACTCAATCAACTAATTATTAATAATAAAATTATGGAGTCTGATTTAACTCTTTTGTGTATTTGCGAATTTCTTTCGTCATTAGAAAAAATTAATATAAATTATTGAGTTATGATATTTCTAAAATTGAATATAATATTCTAACCCAACAAAAATAGCAAGAAATTAAATAATACTTAATTTCACAACATATAATAAGAAAGGAAAAAATTACTAATTTAAGCGCCATTTAATATGTAAGGGGTTAGTGGTAAGCTTAATCGCTAAGCCATTATTAATTTGTAAATGATAATACCCAATAATTATGACTAATTATTTTTAATTATTATTGGTGATTGATTAATATAAATAGGAGTTGACGAAAATGACCTTATAAACAGTTTGAAAGTTTGAGTTGTAATTATGTGGGAATAAAAGATTGATAATGACGTGGGGATTGGAAGACTAATAGGTGGGTCAACTTGAATTAATTAGTGTAATCAAAACAGAAAAAAATTATTTATTTATTAATTAAAAAAGGAAAAATAAATTTGTACGAGGCGGTGAAGAGTAGTTGGTGGGTGGGGGAGGATTCTGGATTTGCGCTAATAATAAAACTACAAAAAGTGAAACAAACCGGGTTTGAAAAAGCTCGTGGATATTTAAGAGCGGTTTATTTTCTTTTTCATTAATTATATATAATATATACTAGTGTGTGCCCCGTGTTACGCACGATATATCATTCGATATGGTATTTTATTAGTTGTTAGTGTAACAATTTTTCAATATAACTGTGTTGAATATCATCAAATAATGTCACAAAAATATAATAAATGAACAAACACCGAAATACATGTGTGAAATACATCACATAGCATAGGGTTTAAATAAAATGCAATATAATTTACAAATATATAAATAGTTTATTAATATTTGTTCTATAATATATCATAGCATTAAGATAAGAACTTAAAACAAAGATAATAACAATTTTCACTGTCAATAATATAGTTCATTTCTAAATGATAGGAGTAGTAAAATAGTCCAAAATGTTTGTCAGTTTTACATCCAATATACGCTTTGATCTATCATATTCATGTAGAAAGTGTATTTATCTATCAAATAGCATAACAGTATGCTAAAGGTATATTATAATTATCACAACATAAACTTTTAGATTACTAAATTAAATGTAAAGAGTTTATTATAAAATACAATATATATATCACTATGATATAATGTGGGGAACATTAAATTGTCTTTCTCCTGCTCGGGGCTTCATCTAAACCAAAAATAAAATTAAAGCATAACAAAATAAAAATAATTAGCATATACCAAAAACAACCACATGCCTAACAAACTAAGTGTATTTGATCCCCAGTAATAAATTTTATCACCAATGTACACCAGATCTACATGTGTCAAATATCTACAAATCTGAATAAAAGATGGAATATGATTTGGAATAAAAAAATCATATCCTATTAAAATCTAACATAAACATATGAAAAGTTTGAATTAACGAAAATTTTCATTAATTATTACATCTAATGTGAATAGTTTTGTTATAGTATTTCATTTAGTAGTTTCAAGAATTAGAAAATATTTAAGATCATTATTGTTAGTTATTGTCTTTTTTTACTCCTAATGAAAATCCAAAACTGATTATAAACTTAAACTAATGAATTCATTTGGTGAAGTCACATTTTTTTGCCACTACAGCTGAAAATCTATTTTTCATTAAAACGGAAGGGAAAAGATAATTTTTTAAAAAGTATATTAAAGAAATAAGACATTTAACTATTGAACGATTCAGGCTGGTATTAATATTACTCATAGTATCAAAATTATCAAAGTTGTAATAAGTATTTAAACGTTGAATATCGAATTTGTTCAAACAAATGCAACTACAATCTTGAATAATCAAAATGTTTGAAATTTAATGACGTAGTGAATTATATTTTGATTATATATCTAAACTTACATGAAACTATGATCAAAATGCTTAGATTTTGTTTATTTTGTGTTTTCAGAGGCTTGTTTCTATTTTCATTGGCATTTAAAAATGAAAAGACACAGTTATACTTTATAAACTAAAAGTACATTTTTCAGTTTATATTTTTATTGCCATTTGAAAATGAAAATACATTTGTCTTTCTACATTTACGGTCTCTAATAAACAACAATCACTTTACCCTATCACGTTCATATTTTTCTTTGTCGCATCTTATAAATTGCATATTTTGGTAATAATTGTGTAGTGAAAAAAATCCCTAATCTAAACTCAGCATCCATAGACTCATGCAAATATTAAAACCCAATTTGAATATTTAGTAATTTTTAGGGGTTAGTTATTACTTATTAGTATATATTTATTACGACTTATGAAATACGCATTAAAAATTATAAATATTATTCGAAAAAAAAAGATTGTAAGAATAAAAATAAAAATAGTTTAGTGAAAAGTAATCGAAACTGTGCTATAATAGAGTAGAAGATACTATAAAATTAAAGTGCTGACAATAACATGTGATACAATCAATTGAAAAATATGTAATCAGAAAGAAAAAAAAGTTATTGTGCACAAAAAATTTGACTGAAGGAAAGCATTTCGAAAGGATATTATTTTTCACAATAAAACAATAAAATAATGATAAACATTATTTCTTTAGGAAATTAAGGATTACAAAAATCTACTATAATTTAATTAAAGATAGTTTGTGATGTTATATATGTTATTTCTTGAGATATCAATTAATAAATAATTAAATACATAACATTAGATTTTCATGTATGTAGAAAGTTCATAGAAAATTTTCAAGAAGGTGAATAGTGGATCATTAAAGTGTGAGGCAGATCATCAATGGGGACGACAATGAATGATGGATTGGGGGTGGGTAATATCTTGGTCGAACGTACCCCATCTGTTTTTTCTTTTTCCTTTTTTAATAAATTTGGGAACATCTATGAAAAGTCTAATTAGTAACGTTATAGTAAACAAAAGAAATTATGCCAATTAAAATTTGAGAGCATATTATGATATGTAAATAATATCAATTTTACGGACAGACAACGTCTTTATCTTCCAGACTCATAAAGCTACAAACTTCAACCCAAAACATTGACTTTAACAATTTTAGTCATCCAAACTATAATTTTCATCTACAAATGCAACCAAAAATTTGGACAAATAATGATTAAACTCGCAGAAGTTAGATCTGATAAGAGGAGATGTTTTAACCGTCCATATCGACGATGGGGCTGTACACCTTGATCTTTTGGATCGCCATGAGGAGATGGTAAGAAATCTAGAAAAATCAAAAGAAAAAGTATTTAAAACTGGAAAAATCAAAAAAACAAAAGCCTTAATAAAATCAAAGCAACCTCAAATTTACCAAAAGTTTGATATAAACTCGGAATATTTTTCTTCATTCGCCGTTTCAAAAAGATGGTAAAAACTGGAAAAATCAAAAAACAAAAGCCTTAATAAAATCAAAGCAACCTTAAATTTACCAAAAATTTGATATAAACTCACCGGAATATTTTCCTTCATTCGCCGTTTATGTGTAACAAATTTAGAAAATTCATGGTTGTGTTAGGAGGCGTGCCCCAGATTCGGATTTGATTTGATCATAATGCTCAGCTAATGATCTATGGGTTCGATAAAAATCTTCAACCATGCTGATTAGCTCAGGTCTCTTCTTGTAATACATTTCTGCACGTTGCGCAAAGAAATCTGCATCTTCTTCTATTAGCTTCAGCATTGTCTTTGTTTTTTCATCCAGCTATATCAAGAATTACATGAAGCAAGTATTTAAAATCAATTTGATGAATATCTATGAAAATCGAACTAAATAAACCTGTAATTCCACTCAAAAGGTGCTATTTCTTGTCATGATTAACGCGCGAACTGGAGAATTAATTGAGGACCGTAGGATCAAGAGAGATGATGGGAAGAATCGTAGCCGTCGGATGGGAGATTGGTTAAACAAAATAGCTGGAAAGATGATAACGCGTGGCAGAACATCATTGGATGTCACGGGAGTACGAGGAATGAACGTTGAAGGCTGATCACAAGTTGTTATTTATTGTCTTTTGTTAATGTACGGATCTGGAGATTTGTTTCCCTTTTATTCCCAGATTGTAATGCTTTTGAAATTATGAATGAAAGTAGTCTGTTTCCTTCCCCAAATTCTCTCTTTTTCTCATCTCTTTCTGCTGAACATTTATTATCTTTATCAAACCTAACAAATACATTACATTTGGCCTCAGAGCTTATGTTTCTCGGACCAAAAAAATATGGCGGACTCCACGCGATCCAAGGATGTGTTGGAAAATCAAAAGAAGCAAGAGGTGATGATACTAGAGGAGAAGGGTTTAAGGCAAGCCTCGGAGCAACATTTCCAAGCTCAGTTGGAAAGCTGATCTCTTAATCAAAACGGAATGCAAAGCTCGTTATCTAATCTTGAGAATAGCCAAAGGTTTATTCAACAACAACTACAAGGAATTGTAGAGCAAATGCAAGCATACAACAAAAACAAATTGGTTCTAGGTGAAGGGCTAACAGCGGGAATAGATAGAGGATCTACGTCCTATCAACCTCCTCGAGTTCAGACACCACAGACACCAAACCAACATACGTTCCACCAAAACACCAACCCACCCTTTACTACTGAAAATCAGAATAACCCCACACATGGGGGTTATACTCCATTCCCGAGGGTCGAGTTTCCTAAGTTCGACGGAGTGAATCCCAGGGCGTGGATTCGACGATGCAACCGATATTTTCAAATAGTTAACACCCTCAATGAGGAGCATAAGGTGCAACTCGCAGCTATTCATTTGGAAGGAAAAGCCGAGCTGTGGTACCAAGGATACATGGAGGGGAAGCTCGTATTGACTATGACGCAGTTTGTAAGGGCTGTCTGCAACAAACGGGAAGTATAGCTGAATACTTGGAGAGATTTGAGGATCTCAAATCTCAAATGCTGATTTTTAATAGGGACTTCTCGGAGGAGTTTTTTGTAGCAAGTTTTCTCAGTGGCTTAAGGGGTGAGATCCAAGGTGCTGTTCTAGCTATGAAACCACATACCTTGCAGCAGGCTATTAATTTGGCTAAGAAGCAGGAGTTGACCGTAGACGCCATTGTTAAAAGAGCTTCGGCTCACCATAAATCCCAATACAAACCATACACAAACACTCAACCGAAATCTATGATTCCACCAAAACCCCCTTATAAGAATACTAATGACACCAACACAACCGGGAGGAGGTTATTAACTAGTGCCGAAATGAGAGCAAGGAGGGAGAAAAACCTTTGCTATAATTGTGATGAAACTTACACCGCGGGGCACCGATGTAAGAACCGGCAGCTTTTTGTAATGATGACCGAAGAAGAAGAGAGCGAGTATTTGAAACAGCAGGAAGGAGTGGAAGAGTTAATAGAGGAGGTGGTGGAGAAAGACATGACCATATCGTTGAATGCGATGTCGGGAAACACGGATATGAACACTCTAAGAATTAAGGGGGTAGCTTACAAAAAACATGTCCAAGTTCTAATAGATAGCGGAAGCACGAATTGTTTCCTTGATGAAGAAATGGCTGCGAAGCTGGGATGTTGTCTGACTTCTACTATTCCCATGGTTATTAGCATAGTGGACGGGACTAAAATGATTAGTAGGACCATATGTCGAAATTTTACATGGAGCATACACGGACACAATTTCACATACCTTATAAGAGTAATCAAACTCGGGGGGTGTGACATGGTTTTAGGAGGGGATTGGTTGAGGAAGCATAGTCCGATTGAGTTCGACTATGATAAGATGAAGATCACTATTACACAACATGGTAAGAGGATAACATTGAAGGCCATAATTGAGCATTCGGAGCTGAAACTTATTTCAGCCAAGTTTATGAGCAAGTTGTTGAGAAAAGGCGCTTATGGGGTTTTCGGGCAGTTGTTTTCAGTCACCATGACACCGGTGGCTGAAGCTAGCAATTGTGGAGAAGTTGAAGGACTGTTGGAAGAATATAATGACATTTTTGAAGAACCGAAGGGGTTGCCACCGGATAGAGATATTCAGCACCAAATTACCCTCAAACCGAACATAACTCCTAGAAAGCAGGCACCATATAGATACCCATACACAATGAAGAATGAGATTGAACACATGGTTGGGGAGTTGTTGGAGGCCGGAATTATTAGACGTAGCCAGAGTCCATTTTCATCTCCTGTATTGCTCGTACGAAAAAAAGATGGCGGATGGCGGCGTGGATTACATGTATCTTAATAGTTTAACCATTAAGCATTCTTTCCCTATCCCGGTGATTGATGAGTTACTCGATGAATTACATGGTGCGACATATTTTTCTAAATTGGATTTAAGGTCGGGTTATTTTCAAGTGAAAATGGATCCAAATGATATACCGAAAACAAGTTTCGCGACACATCAAGGTCACTACGAGTTTTTGGTTATGCCATTTGGGCTTTGCAATGCGCCTTCAACCTTCCAATCACTTATGAATAGTGTGTTTGGTGCATTTTTGAGAAAATTTGTTTTGGTGTTCTTTGACGACATATTGGTCTATAGCTCGAGTTTGGAATTACACTTGCAACACTTACGTACGGTTTTACATACCCTTAGGAAGCACCAACTGTTTGCAAAGCGTAATAAATGCAGTTTTGTCAAAACTTCGGTTGAATATTTGGGTCACATTATTTCCGTAAACGGTGTTGCAACGGATCCCACCAAGATAGAGTGTATGCTATCTTGGCCTATACCCAAATCCGTTAAGGCTTTGAGGGGCTTTCTAAGATTGACCGAATATTATCGTAAATTTGTCAAGGATTATGGATTAATTAGTAGACCATTGACCCAATTGCTAAAAAAGGAAGGATTCCATTGGACGGAGGAATCCACGGCTGCCTTTGAGAGGCTTAAGACAGCCATGACCACTACACCGGTATTGGCACTTCCAAATTTCCAATTACCGTTTGTCATTGAAGCCGATGCGAGTGAACGGGGAATAGGGGCTGTCCTTATGCAGGGAGGCAGGCCTATCGCATATGTTAGCAAAGCATTGGGCATAAAGAACCAAGGTCTATCGGTGTACGAGAAGGAGTTCTATGCTATCTTGCTAGCCGTGACAAGGTGGAAGCATTACCTCCTTGGTAACCATTTCATTATCAAAACCGACCAACAAAGCTTGAAACACATATTAGAGCAAAGGGTGGAATCCCTTTTGCAGCAGAAATGGGTTACAAAACTACTAGGCATGGATTACGAAGTACAATACAAAAAGGGATCCGAGAATAGGGCCGCCGATGCCGTCTCAAGAATGGACCATTCCAAAGGTGAATATGCCCATATGACTGTTGCGCAGCCGTCTTGGGTCCAAGAAGTGCAAGAGAGTTACGTTCAAGATAACTACTTTAAGACAATTATGGAGGCTAAGGTGTTGCAACCGGATTCCTATCCTAAATTTTCTCTTGATTCCGGGTTGTTAAAGAAGGGCAGCCGACTTTGCATCGAAAATAGTGGTGAACTAAAACAAAAGATTAAATTAACCATGCATAACTCGGCCTTGGGAGGACATTCGGGAATCACAGGCACATACCAACGGGTTAAATCGATGTTCTACTGGAAGGGCTTGAGAGAAGAGGTGCTAAAGTGGGTTAAGGGGTGTGATACTTGCCAAAGGGCTAAACACGAGCATAATGCATATCCGGGGCTACTTCAACCCCTTGAGGTACCGAAACAAGCATGGACACACATCTCTATGGATTTCATAGAGGGTCTTCCTAAATCCGAGGGTAAGGACACAATTATGGTGATCGTTGATAGATTTACGAAGTATGCACATTTCATCGGTTTATCGCATCCTTACACGGCCGAAGGAATTGCTCGGGTATTTGTGGATTCGGTGTATAAACTGCATGGTTTACCGGTTAGCATCGTGTCCGATAGGGACAAGGTATTTACAAGCCATTTCTGGAAAGAGTTGTTCAAAATTTTGGGAGTGTCCTTGGATATGTCCACCGCCTACCACCCTCAAACGGATGGTCAAACCGAGAGAGTAAACCAATGTTTGGAAGGCTACTTACGGTGCATGATACATCATAAGCCGAAGGTTTGGGGTAAATGGATTTCGTTGGCCGAATATTGGTATAATACTAACTATCACAATAGTTTGAAGACCACCCCTTTTTATGCTCTTTATGGATACCAACCAGCCTCCATGGCTATTGAACCTTATCTAGAGGTTGTGAATTCGGAGGTGAATGATTTTATCCAAGAGCGGCAGAAGGTGACTCGAAGTCTTAGGGAAAATCTCATGGCAGCCCAGAATCGAATGAAGGTATATGCGGACAAAAATAGGGTCGAAAGGGAGTTTGAAGTGGGTGATCAAGTTTACTTGAAGCTCCAACCATATCGGCAAAATTCGGTCTCTTTGCGAAGGCATCTGACGTTGGCTCTTAAGTACTATGGGCCATACGAGGTGATTGAGAGGATTGGTAAGGTGGCATACCGTTTAGCATTACCCGCGAGTAGCATTATCCACCCGGTGTTCCATGTGTCGCTACTAAAGAAGAAGGTTGGGCAGAAGTACACTCCGTCCACTGAGTTACCGGAGTTGGAGGGTGATAACAGTCACAAAATTTATCCTAAAGAGGTGTTGGCTCGGCGTATGGTTCGACTTGGTGATGCCCCCGCAACTGAACTATTAATTCAATGGGAAGGTTTTATGGAGAATGAAGCAACGTGGGAACTTCTTAAGGACATTCGTAGGAAATTCCCAAATTTTGATCCTTGCGGGCAAGGATCTCAAATTCGGGGGAGTAATGTCATGATTAAGGCGCGAACTGGAGAATTAATTGAGGACCGTAGGATCAAGAGAGATGATGGGAAGAATCGTAGCCGTCGGATGGGAGCTTGGTTAAACAAAATAGCTGGAAAGATGATAACGCGTGGCAGAACATCATTGGATGTCACGGGAGTACGAGGAATGAACGTTGAAGGCTGATCACAAGTTGTTATTTATTGTCTTTTGTTAATGTACGGATCTGGAGATTTGTTTCCCTTTTATTCCCAAATTGTAATGCTTTTGAAATTATGAATGAAAGTAGTCTGTTTCCTTCCCCAAATTCTCTCTTTTTCTCATCTCTTTCTGCTGAACATTTATTATCTTTATCAAACCTAACAAATACATTACATTTCTTTTCCTTTCTTCCTACTTATAAGTTATCAGTACACCTTTTTGCACAAAGTAAGTACAGAGCGTAACCAAAATCATTCTGTTTCAAGATTCTACAATCAGATTGATTTCCAACGGCAAATTACTTTTTTTTTTCTTCTTTTTCTACTTTACAAAATAAGTTTTAACAAACAAATATACATATATTAATGAAGGGAGGATTACCTTCAACTGTTGATTGAAGTTGAATTAATCTTGTTGTGACTGTCAAACCACCACCAGTGTGATGATTCCTTCTTTGCCTCCACCACCATTTTTTTTCTTCTTACCTTGTTATGAATAATATTATCCCTCACCCACACTCCTCAAGATATTCTGCTCAATCGCCGACGTGTCGCCGCCACCGCCGCCGGTCATCAGAAGAAATCGCCGCCGCCGCCGCCGGTCATCCGAAGAAATATCAAAAACGTCGACGATGGGGCTGGCCACCTTGATCTTTTCGATCGCCATGAGGAGATACGCATAAATTCTGGGGAAGTTATTGGAGGTAATTGAGATGGGATAATAAAGAAAAAATAATTCTATGTAAAATTTGAAATTTAAAATTTGAAAAGGAAGTTAACTAATAAATTAGTGGGAGTAGTTAAATATGGAAGAACGTGGGGTTGTTCAAGAGAGTTGGGTTGGTGGTTAATCAAATATTTAATATTAAAAAAATGTCAAAAATCAAGAAAATTAGCATTAAGAAAAAAAAACTGTAACCTTGCTATAATAATATAGTAGATATCTTTTACTTTTGCTATTTGGAAATTTAAATTCCTTTTTTATTTACAATATGGAAGATTTGTGGGTCTACAAATAGTAAAAATTGGAAATCAGTACATAATATAAAGTTGCATATAAAATATAGTCCTTTTATAAAGTTGTATTAACAATATAAAGTTTTTCTTTCGTAATTTTATAATTTTTTTTATATCTTTTATTTTTAATTTCACACAATCATTATTATTATTTTACAATAATACATCAAGTTATTTGTTGATTTGATATATTTTATAATTTTTAAATAATTTTTTAAATATAATTTAAACAATTTTCAGTTAAGAAACATAAACAAACATAGCCATAAAATATTTCATCTGAACCCAATAATAAAAATGAAAATTGTTGAACTTCATGTTATATAGGTAATTTTATGTCACGGATGAAGTATACACTATACATTTTGGGGGGGGGTGATTTTTACCACCCATCAACCCTACAAACACGTGGTTAATAACACATCGGGTCGTGTTTTTTTTATATATTTTTCCATGTTATACTTATAAAATCCACCTCTTTTATACAAGGACTAGATTGATCATAAACATCTACTTATTGTATTTAATTTTTAATAAATTGAGACATGATATAAATTGATTAGTTAATATATGAGTTGCATAAAACTATGTGACCTAAGTTTACATTGAATATATTGTGAAGTGGTTCTCATGTCTAAATTAAAAGACACTTAAACTAATTGAATATTTGACAACAAGTACTCATAGTGAGTTGTTTGCATTTTTGCTCAAACATGCAATCCACTTTTTCCACGAATAAAATAGCATGATTTTTTTGATAGTATCAAAGAATTAAAGTGAAATTAACATATTCAATCCAAGTTCTAAAATAAGGCACATTTACTTAATAACTAAATTCATCCATATTCAATAATGTAAATATCAGAATCAGTAATTAATTTAATGTAAATCTACAGTGGAAGTTAAAAATACAATAAAAATTGGCATGACCCATATTATATAAATTTGTAATGTTTCCGGCCATATTCCTTCAACTACTCCAACAACCCACTTAATCTTCAACTACTCCAACAACTCACTTAATGCCTCAACTACTCCAAATCATGTGCCTATAAATAGAAGTGTCATTTGCTTGTTAGATGCATCACAAATAGAGAGAAATACTAAGTGAGAGTGTGAGATTAATAGGTTCGGTTTTTTGTAGTCGAGTGAGTTTGACTCCTCCTGTAATTCTGTTCTTGTTATGAATAGAAGAATTTTCCGATCCTAACAAGTGGTATCAAGAGCTTGGTTTATCATCCAGGCCATTTTTCATTTTGTTCAGTTTTTTGGTCGAAATTTTGTTTTCCCAGAATTCTATTTTTTGAGCATACCATTAAAAAGCTCTCGTTCCAAGGATTCCGAATATATATTTTTCGGAATTTTTCGACCACCGGAAGGCCTCCAAAAGTTCGGTCAAAGTTTCTCTCTCCGACTTTGATGCCGCCGTCCGATCAACAATTCGCCTGAGAAGACGACCAGAGACGATCCGGCCCGTTTTCGTTCAACCCGATCCAGTTCAATCCATATCAGATCCGGATCGATCCGGTTACTGGTTGACTCAGCAATCCTGGTTCATTGACTAAACCGGCAGATCCGGTTCAGTATTCCAAAGCCCCGGTTCACCTTGTTTCCGTTCGGTTCGTAAGGTGGTCAGACCGGTTCCCGTCAGTTTTCGAGCGTTCCAGATTCAACTGTGAGTTCTGTTTGGCCTAATTTTGCTTCCACAGTGCGGTATAAGCAAATTAGGTGCATTTTATCATGGAGAAATCATCATCGGATACCATAACTCCGCTCACGTCCACTAATTACAACATGTGGAAACCTCGCATGGAGGACTTGCTAAATATGAAAGATTTGGCCGAGCCGCTTGAAAATAAAGGTGTTAAACCCGATAAGAAGACGGACGATGAATGGGCAAAAATGAACAGGAAAACGGTTGCACAAATTCGACAGTGGATAGATCATAGTGTGTTTCATCATGTTGCACAAGAGAAGAGTGCGTACACACTATGGAACAAGCTTGAGTCCATGTTTCAGGCAAAAACGGCCCGAAACAAGACATTGTTGATGAGACGATTGGTAAACCACAAGCTACGTGGTGGTACCTCTATATCCGAACACACGAGCCAGTTCCAAGATCTCGTGAACCAGTTGAGTGCATCCGAATGGGTTCTTAAAGATGAGGAACAAGCCATATTGCTCCTGAGCTCTCTACCCGACAGCTGGGAGACCCTTGTTGTCACTCTCAGCAATTCCGCCCCCAGCGGCATCGTGACCATGCAAATGGTCTCCGACGCCCTGATGAACGAGGAAGCCCGAAGAAAAGAAGTCGGTTCCGATCAGTCACATGCCCTTGTTTCAGAAAACAATGGGCGAGGAGGAGGCAGAAGCGGTGGTAGAGGACGAGGTCGAGGCAGAGGCAGAGGTCGAGGCCAAAGTAGAGGTAGATCTCAAGTTCGAGGTAAATCGCGAGAACGGGGTAAGTCCGTCGATACCAATACTTGGTTCGAGGGCTATTGCAACTATTGTGATCGTTATGGTCACAGAAAGAGGGACTGTCGAAAGTTTCTACGGGAACAGCCGCAGACGAGCCAGAGTTCGGACAAAGAAGACGGTGAAACCATGGTTACTATGTCACCAGACATTGCACTTGTTACATGCGGAGAAGAAGCATGCCTACATGTGGGTACTCATGATATCGAGTGGGTGATTGACACCGCTGCCTCATTTCACGCCACCCCGCACAGGGATCTATTCACGACTTATAGATCCGGAGACCATGGTGTTGTAAAGATGGGAAACACGAGCTTCTCAAGTATTGTTGGCATTGGTGATGTCCACATTAGAACCAGTGTTGGGTGTACACTTGTGTTGAAAGATGTTCGACACGTTCCAGATCTGAGATTGAATCTAATCTCAATAGTAGCTCTGGATCGGCAGGGCTTTGAAAATCAATTCAAAGAAGGTACGTGGAAGTTATCGAAAGGTTCTATGGTTATTGCTAGAGGACATATTTGTGGTACTCTTTACAAAACCCATGTAAAGTTGTATCATCCAAGTATCAATGCTGTCGAAAAAGAGATATCACCAAACTTATGGCACAAGCGATTTGGCCATATGAGCGAGAAGGGATTGGCGACACTTGCAAAGAAGGAGGCTATCTCATTTAACAAGGAAGTTCCATTGGATCCTTGCCAGCATTGTCTATTTGGGAAACAACACCGAGTTTCCTTCAGTTCGACCAGAAAGAATCGTTCTGAGTTGCTGAGTCTTGTCCACTCAGATGTTTGTGGTCCCATTGATGAAGAATCTCTTGGCGGAAGCAGATATTTTGTGACATTTATTGATGATGCGTCACGGAAGGTATGGGCTTATTGTCTCAGCAGGAAGGATCAAGTGTTCGACCGCTTCAAAGTGTTCCATGCAATGGTAGAAAGAGAGACAGGAAAGAAGCTGAAATGTCTCCGATCCGACAATGGAGGCGAGTACACTTCCCGCGAGTTTTCAGCATATTGTGCTGAACATGGGATCAGACATGAGAAGTCGGTACCACGTACTCCACAACATAATGGCGTAGCTGAAAGAATGAATCGCACCATTGTGGAAAAAGCTCGATGCATGCTCAGTATGGCTAAACTGCCTAAGTCATTATGGGGAGAAGCTGTTGCGGGAGCTTGTTATCTTATCAACAGGTCACCATCAGCCCCGCTGAACTTTGAAGTTCCAGAAAAGATTTGGTCTGGAAAGGATGTTTCTTACTCTCACTTGAAAGTATTCGGTTGCAAGGCGTTTGCACACATATCCAAAGAGCTGAGGAAGAAGCTTGATCACAGGTCAACTCCATGCATCTTCATCGGTTATGGAGATCAAGAGTTTGGGTACAGGTTATGGGATCCTGAGAGCAAGAAAGTTATTCGAAGCAGAGATGTGGTGTTCCATGAAAACGAGTTCCATGAGTTTGCTCAAGAAGTAGGAAAACTACAAAGTTCTCGTGCTCCAGAAGATGTTCCCGAATCATCACACATTCCTCCCGACAATGAGGAATTGCCAGATAATGTTCATGCTGAACAAGATGTTCCAGCAGATGTTGGTGATGATCAAGATGAGGAGATTCCTGAGCGAGGGGAGCAGTCACCCCAAGGCATTGCTCACAATGCTCAAGTTCGACGTTCTGAACGAGGTTTGGTTCCGCAAAGGCAATACTCGCCAAGCGAATGGATCCTTCTTACCAGCGAGGGGGAGCCAGAGAGCTTTCGAGAAGCTCAATCTCATAAAGATAAATCCCTTTGGTGGAAGGCCATGGAAGATGAGATGAACTCATTGCACAAGAATCAAACGTACAAGTTGGTGAAACTTCCCGACGGAAAGAAAGCTTTGAAAAACAAATGGGTTTTCAAATTGAAGAAAGATGACAAAGGCAAAATTGTGAAGTACAAGGCGAGACTCGTGGTCAAAGGTTTCCAACAAGAGCAAGGAATTGACTTTGATGAGATTTTTTCGCCAGTTGTGAAGATGATGTCGATTCGAGTTGTTCTCGGATTGGTTGCCAGTCTAAATCTTGAACTTGAGCAGATGGATGTAAAAACAGCATTTCTCCACGGTGATTTAGAGGAAGAAATATACATGGAGCAGCCCGAAGGTTTTCAAGTTCGAAAGAAAGAGCATCTTGTTTGCAAGTTAAAGAAGAGCCTCTACGGTCTTAAGCAAGCTCCACGGCAATGGTACAAGAAGTTCGACTCTTTCATGGTGGAACATCAATACAAGAGAACAGTTGCAGACCACTGTGTGTACCTAAAAAGGTTCCCAGATGATAAATTTATCATCCTCCTACTCTATGTGGATGATATGCTGATAGTAGGCCAAGATGCAACCATGATCAACAACTTAAAGCAGGAATTGTCCAAGTTCTTCGATATGAAAGACTTAGGTCCAGCACAACAAATTTTGGGCATGAAAATCGTTCGTGATAGGAAAGCAAGGAAGTTGTTCTTGTCACAAGAGGAGTATGTTGAACGCGTGCTCAAAAGGTTCAACATGGAAAAAGCTAAACCTGTCGGCACTTCGCTAGCAAACCACTTTAAGTTGAGTAAGAAGAGTTGCCCTTCTTCCGAGAAAGAAAGGAAGAAGATGAAAGCGGTGCCCTACTCTTCTGCAGTAGGAAGTCTGATGTATGCAATGGTGTGTACGAGGCCTGATATTGCTCACGCTGTGGGTGTTGTGAGCAGATACTTGTCAAATCCAGGAAGAAAACATTGGGAAGCTGTCAAATGGATATTACGATATCTGAAAGGTACAACTAAACTATGTTTGTGCTATGGTGGAGCAAAACCAATCTTGGAAGGATACACAGACGCTGATATGGCAGGAGATCTTGATGGTAGAAAATCCACTTCAAGTTACATATTCAAACTAGCAGGGGGAGCTGTCTCGTGGCAATCCAAGTTGCAAAAGTGTGTAGCGTTGTCTACGACAGAAGCTGAATACATCGCCGCTGTTGAAGCCGGAAAAGAGCTTATGTGGCTAAAGCGTTTTCTCCAAGAATTGGGCTTTCCGCAACAGGAGTACATTATTCACTGTGATAGTCAGAGTGCTATGGATCTTAGCAAGAATTCTATGTATTATTCTCGCACGAAACATATCGATGTTCGATATCACTGGCTTAGAGAAGCAATCGAGGAGCATGAGTTGAAGCTTTCGAAGATTCACACAGACAAGAATGCCGCGGACATGTTAACAAAGGTGTTAACACCAGATAAACACAAACTGTGTTCAAGCATTGTTGGAATGCAGGATCTACGGAAAAGGCTGGAGGGGGAGATTTGTAATGTTTCCAGCCATATTCCTTCAACTACTCCAACAACCCACTTAATCTTCAACTACTCCAACAACCCACTTAATGCCTCAACTACTCCAAATCATGTGCCTATAAATAGAAGTGTCATTTGCTTGTTAGATGCATCACAAATAGAGAGAAATACTAAGTGAGAGTGTGAGATTAATAGGTTCGGTTTTTTGTAGTCGAGTGAGCTTGACTCCTCCTGTAATTCTGTTCTTGTTATGAATAGAAGAATTTTTCGATCCTAACAAAATTGGTAAGAACCATATTAGTATTCAAACTCTGAACCCTCTAAAAATTTAACCGACTTAAAACGATACAAGATTGGCCCACAAATGTGATTTAAATACTCAACTTTCAGCTCAAAAGATGAACATAATTTCACAAAATTTAAAAACAAAATAAAAATGAGCTGAATAAAGACCTTAAAAGATAGAATTCGAAGCAGATAATTTACCAAAAAATAGGCCTTAGGGTTTAGGGTCATCTTCATTTCGAACCGAACTTTGATTTGGTTTTATCTCGTAATTCCAAGTGGTAAAAATTATAATTGTTTGAAATTTTGTGATTACTTTTCGATCCCTTAAGGCTCTGTTTGTTTATGTTTTTGAGATAAAACTTTGAAATTTTATCGGGAATTGTGTATTATAGAAATTCGTGTGAAAATGATAGTTATTTGTTTATGTTTTTAAAGTTAGATTGAAAGTTGTAAAATATGTCAAATCAATAGTGATAGGTTGATAGATGATGTATAGAATAATTGTGTTGGTTGTGTATATAATGATTATGTGAATAAAAATATATATATATATATATATATATATATATAAAATATAAAGTATGAAAGAGAAGTGAAATAATGATTGATTTGATTGGTAAATGTGTGAAAGATTGTATATATGATTAATAGGTAGTTATATAGGAGATTGAAAAAGTATAGTTGAAAAAAGAGAAATTTGGATGAAAATTTGACATGTTAAATTTATTTTGAATTTTGTGATTTAAAAACTTGAAAATGGACTTTAAAAACATAAATAAACAAGCCATTTTTCACTTTTATTCTCTCAAATCGATTCAGTAATGCTTCTAGCATCTTATTCTAACATCTTATTATTATTATTATTATTATTATTATTATTATTATTATTATTATTATTATATAATTGTACAATTTTAGCTAATCGAGCACAAAATGTATTGGATCATATAAAATTTACTCGAACCCGATTACGTAACAAAAGTTCTTGACCGACAATTGGGTGCCTAATTTTTACAAGTGTCCACCGCCATCTACACTCTACAAGCACACAATTCCACCATTCTCTTCTCCTTTCTGCATTAAACCAATCTAATTATCTATTTATCTTAATTGAACTATCATTAATTTAATTTAAAATTAAATTGTTTTATTTAAATTTAGTCCATTTAAACTCAAGTGATAAATATTCGCGTGTACCCCCGTTAATAAATATATATATTTTTTGTTGAATTAATAATTCAAATAATTGATTAGTCAATTAATTAAATAACTTTTGTTTGATTATCTTAATAATATCTTAGGGCTTAATTAAGCCGCTAATCTAGTGAACGTAATTACATTAAATGTGTGACCATTTAAGTTCACTTATGTGCTAGTGGTAGGTACGCACTTAAATTGACTCTTACATCTATTTTCAATAGTTAAATTGTGTATTAACTATTAATTACTCAAAGTAATTTAATAAATCAAAACACGTGTAAGTCATGGTTATTTTTTAGCAATTGGGCCATGTAAATCTTTCAATTGCAATTCTAGTGTAATTTGATTATATGAATCTCCAAATTGAGTCCATGTATTATAGGGCAACGTAGTTTATGTAAATATTCACTTTTTTTTTGTTACACATATCCATTTGTGATCATAAGATAAATCAACATAAAACAGAGCCTTGTTTGTAATATAAATTTAAGGTCAATTAATGTAATTTGTGCAATATATTCCATAGTAAGAAGATAGAACACCTATATTCATAAATAGACCATTTCATTTTGAATATTGCACTAATTGCATTCCCACTACATACAATCAAGTTTTCTTCATGTTTCTAGCATTTCAACCCCTTGAGTACAAGACAATTCAAAATAAGATACTATTAGTCCGTTCATGAAATTTATAGTGCTAGTTATTAGAATAAAATATATTAGTTTATATTATTATATCTTTCCATATTTTTCAGTTATTTGAATTTATTTTATTTTCCTTGATTGTAGGTAAATTACAATTTCATTTGATTTCATTGTAATCTCTATAAATAGTTCATTATCAATAATATAATATTTACGGGTTTATATTATTCAACATGGTATCAGAGTCATGTCTTCAAGCCTTGGTCTCTCGATCTTTCGCTTCCGTTGTTTTCAAGCCGTTGAACCCGTCCGGCGCACTTATCATTTTCTAATGTATATTCTTTTGGCCACCTCTCTCTTGGCCTTCACCACCGCAGTCGGCCACCCTCTGCCACTGCCTACTATTTCCGGCGTTGTCAACACCGTTGAAATTTCTCCTATTCTTCTCTATGTCGCTGCCGCCGCCTCTCTCCTCTATCTTGGCCAACGCCGACAACATCTTCTCTCTTAAATCCCTCTCATTCTTAATATATATATATATATACTACCACTGCAGTGATTGACATGGTGCCACCACCGGTCTCTCCTTCTTTTCATCCTTTTTCCACTCTGGCATCTCTCCTTCCCTTGCGAATGTCTCCGCCGCGGTACCTTCTATTGCCGCCGGTCATGCCGCAGCGCCATCCCTCTTCTCTTCTTGATCTTTCAATCCAGTCTCAACGTTCGAGAATCTCCTGTTTCGACTGCCGGGGAGTATTAGAATAAAATATATTAGTTTATATTATCATATCTTTTTGTATCTTTCAATTATTTGAATTTATTTTATTTTCCTTGATTGTAGGTAGATTACGATTTCATTTGATTTCATTGTAATCTCTATAAATAGTTCATTATCAATAATATAATATTTACGGGTTTATATTATTCAACACTAGTATTTCGAATTATAATTTTATTTTGAAAATAAATACCGTAGTGTCTCATGTAGATTCTGGAGTGTAGTATTGTTTGAAGAACAATAAAATATGATTGACTTGTTATATTTGGTATATATATCTATATTATTATAAAAAGAAAGACTATTTTGTCTCACAAATGAAAGTTATTTGGAGCATATTTTACACAATTTTAGTTCTTATCAATGTAATTCTGAAGGTAATATAGGGACTTTATTATAAGTTAAGTGGTTGTCATACCATTTTTTTATTTATCAAAGTTTGCCTTGAACTAATACACACACAATTGGTTGAAATAAGGTAAATTTGTCATTTGCATGTGCAATTTAAAACCAACATTTTCCACCCACCATTCCCTCAAATCCAAATTTCCATTTTTCTAAATTCTCCGATCCTCATTTATCTTTCAACAAAGTTAAAATTTTTTCTAAAATTCAATTTAATAATATAATATTAACAATATTCCTTATATTTAGAAATAATTATGCACGTGAGTACCGCATGCGAGTTCGCTAGTATATATATATATATATATATATATATATATATATTTTGTTGGTGCACGCAAGGAGACAAATCGGGTTCATGTAAGAATTTTTCTCTTGCATCGACTAATACAATTTTACAAACACGGCCCCGCCTCATCCTAACGGAAGTGTTCGATTAGGTAAAACCCGATAAGATAACATATAGTTATTCAACGTTCGAGACTATAAGAAAACCCTAACTAAGTGTGAAAGTTATACAAATCATATGTATACCAATATACATCAAAAAATATATACAAAACAAATAATCAATCTAAGAAAAATCTAGAGGCTGAGGCTCAATAAAAATCTTGCAACGTGATTAATACTTCATAGCCTTTAGCTAATTAGGCAAAAAGGGGCTCAATTAAATTCACTTCCATTAATGCATCTACCACAAAATCTCCCCTAATGCCTATATAAACCCTAAGGCACATTCAAAAGAAAGAATCAAAACAAAAACATGAAATCTCAAAGTTGGATTTTGCTATTAATTCTAATGGCTTTTTCATCTATAATTACAGCAATGGCAAAATCACAGTATACAGCATTATATGTGTTTGGTGATTCAATGAGTGATCCAGGAAATAACAGGTTTTTCAAACCCGACTATTGGCCATATGGTATTGATTATCCTAAAGGACCCACTGGAAGATTTTGCAATGGGAAGCTTATAGTTGATTTTCTTGGTATATGTATATATATATATATATATATTTTTTTTTTTTTTTCATGCAGATTTTTTTTTTTTTTAAGCATGTTTTTGATGGGTTTTTTGTATGTGTTTTTTAATCATTTGCAGGTGAACTATTGGGATTTGATAATATTCCAGGCTATACAGATACCGTTGACAATGGAGCTGACATTATGTCTGGAGTCAATTACGCTTCGTCTGCAGCTGGAATTCTCGAGGACACGGGATATATATTCGTAAATATTTTACGATTTTTTTTAAATGAAAAATTGCGTTTTTGGCCTCATAAGTTTGGCGTCTTTTAATTTGATCATATTCGTTATGAAATTCTCAGTTTTAACTTTTAAATATTCTCATATTTGGTCTCCATGGAACTATTTATCAAAAGTTTAACGGGCTATTTTGCTAGTCAACATTTTGAACAAATTTTTAAAGGAAAATTTGTGCTTGAATAAATGCACTCAAACATATGTGTGTATATATATATATCATATTCAATATCGCGTATTTTATTCAATATCACCACTAATGCACAAAATCTCCCAAATAACGCATGTTAAATTTTGGATGGGAACTTATGATCAAATATGAGAATATTTAAAAGTTATGAGGCATAATAAATTGAAATAGGTGTGTTAATATTTACTACTAGAAATACAATTTTCTCAAACTCAAGTTCGAACTGGGGGATTTTTCTAAACTCGAGCTGGAAATTCTTGATCTCGAGCCCGACTAGTGAACCTAAAATTATAGGGGGATTTTTTTTTTTTAAAAAACTTTTTTATTAATTTTTTTAAGTGGGCTCGAGCTCGAGACGAGCTGACTCGGGCTCACGAGCCTGTTCGACTCATCTTACACTAAACGTGAAAATCTGAACAGGGCCGTGTGATCCCATTTGGCGAACAAATCAGCAACTTCAAAAACACAGTGAAACAACTTGAGGACCGAATGGAAAAGGATGAATTGGCCAATTATTTGGCAAATGCCTTAGCCTTCGTATCTTTAGCTATAAACGACTACCTTAACAACTACAACGTACCATTGCTTTACAAAAGCAGCCATTATTATAATCCTCAACAGTTTGCTGATCTCCTCATAGAGCGTTTCCATGGCCATATCTCGGTAAATTCTATCAATTCTTTTATGGTGTGTTTGGATTGAAGAATTTGAAAGCTATGGATTTCAAATCTACTAATAAAGTTTGTTTGGATGAATTCAAGTTATAATGAATTTCAGATCCCTTGTCATTCAGTTTGAGCTATTTTCTCCACAACTATGGTAGATTTCAAATAATTCCCTCCTCAAATCCAAATTACTCAATCCAAACACACCTTTAACGAGATTTTGAAAAAATTCTTGAATATTTTGAGTTAATAACTTAGAATAATTTTCATGCAGGAGCTTCAAAACTTAGGCATGAAGAAGTTCTTTATAGGGGAAATCCCGCCCCTCGGTTGTGCGCCTTTTACACAGCACGATGGAGAGTGTGATTCGGCTTCTAATAACTTGGTGCAGATGTATAATGCTCGACTCAAACCCCTCGTTCGTCGCCTAAATTCGGATAACCCTGGATCTGTATTTTTGTATGGTGCTTCGTATGACATATTTAACGAGCTACGTGATAATGCCGAGTCTTATGGTAATTTTTTTTAGTAATATGCTTTTAGGGTGTGTTTGGATCGAGTGATTTGAAATCCATGGATTTCAAATCCATCGACAATAAGTTCATTTGGATGATGATGGATTTCAAATCCCTCGCCATTCATTTTAAGCTCTTTTCTCCACAACTACGGTGGATTTCAAATGACACCATTTTAGATGTCATTTGAAATCCTTCCTCCAAATCCACTCCTCAAATCCAAATCCATCGATCCAAACGCAGCGTTAGTGAATAGTCATATGATCTAATAGTCATGACTTGTGGGGTGAGTTTTATAGAAGGCTCCACTTCTTTTGCTCAAAAGTTGTGTCTTTCTATGATATGAAATGTTTGAATTGTCGATTTCAAAAGTTGTCGCAAACTATGTATATACACGGGATCTGATTTTCTATTCCAAAGCCATATTCAATCTCCTATTACACATATTTAGATTTTTGACACGTGTAATTCACAGATACACTTATTTTATTTAAGGGATGTTTAATATGTATAAATATGTTGACACGTGTCAAAAATCTAACATATGAAATAGAAGATAGAATACCATTTTGAACAGAAAAAATTTTGTCCCGTAATACACCACATGTTGATATTCAAAAGTCTTGGGTGATTTTACCATACCCAATAAGTGATTCGTCATGAAACTGAAAATCGTGCATTGATTTTTTACCATTACGGGTTCGTATTTTTTCCCCAAATCTTCATATAAAATCCTCAAACGATTACGTATTCATCTGGTAAATTGTAATATATTTTTACTATACGATAAATGTATGATAATTTCTCAAAACTCTCACTTTTTAATTTTTCGTAAATAGAGTCTCGCCCCCAAATATATATATATATATATAGGGTTGGATTAAATACAATGTTTATGATATAATCAAAAATATATTTGTGTGTGTATATATATAGGATTCAAGGTGACGGATGCAGCATGTTGTGGGAAAGGACTAATAAGAGGAGGAAAATTGTTGTGTGCACCAAATGCAGTTCCATGTTACAATAGAGATGAATACTTATTTTGGGATTTTGCACATATAAGTCAAGCTGCAACTCGTATTGTTTCTAATATCATTTACAATGGCACCTGCAAATCATGTTTCCCCATGAACATTCAGCAATTGGGTGAAATCTAATATTCCCATAATTTCTATATTTCTAAGAATGTTCTTTTTTTTTTTTATTAAAAAGATGATTTTAATTGTAAGAGTAGTTATTTTGTAATGGCATAAATAAAGAATGGAATCATGACATGAATGAGAAGCATACATAAAACTTTATCTTACTATTTTTATCTCTTCTTCTTCCTCCTGATTCATTTAATGACTTATAATAATATAATTGAAATAATTTTTTTGCCAAAAAAAAAAAAGATTATTTGTGTACTATAGTTTGCTTCTTTGCCAAATGTAATTCAAAACATAAAGCCTCATTAATGAATCTATAGACTATGCTAAGAGTACATAGAAAATTAAATAAGAATCTATAGGGATTGCAATGTGGAAGTCATATATTGATTCAAATTACTCAGAAACGATAAATACAATATATATTACTCAGTTATTAATTATTTAAAGGTGTCAATAATACATATGATAAATTATTAATATTATTATTTAGTACTTATTATTGGTATTTTTTTCCATGAAAAAGGGTGAGTATAAAATATAAATTTCAATATTAAATTTATATGTAAGTTCGAGTATTTAAGTTTTAGAATTTAGAGTAATTATTGTGGGGTCAGTCTAACTAATTTTAATATGTATATTATTTGTCAGTTAAGATATTAATTAAAGGTCATTTTCATGCCTTATTGCCCACTGCCCGAGTTTGATTCCCGTATATGCTCCAGTGCGGTAAGTTCACCTGGACCCGGTGCATCGGTGGTTCATAGTGATCCAGTGCGGTTGAGTGGATTATCCTATGTGGGAGGGTCCACGTTGGTACTGTGGTGCACTTTTGGACAGTCTTTGGTTTTTTGACAATAACTTTAGCTAGGAATATCGGAATATGTTGATTCAAATTGATTTGCGAAGCTAAGACACGGATCTAAAACTTTTTTGTTCATGACAAGATCAAATGCGTACATTATTAAGGTCATAATTGTGAACAAATCAACGTCAAATGTTAAATGTATGAAAATCACAATATTTAACAAATCTTGCTGTGTTTGACATTATCTTGTTACTTAGTAAGACAAATGAGATTTCGACAATTCAAAAATGACTTAGAAACGTCCATATTTGTGATATGAGACAATCCTAATATCATTGCTCCATAAAAATAATATTTTATTGTAACTATAAGTAGAGCTTTAAAAACCGAAACACGATGATTAAATATGATTCGAAAAGCTATGATTCATGGGGTATTATTATTGTGTTTAACACCTGAGCCAAAATTTCATTTGCAGCGGTCAAAACTGTGAACGATCCGTCGGTAAAATTTTAGATTTATCTATAAGCATAATATAAATCAAAGTTTAATGGGCTATGCACAAGACGTCGAATGGAGCTTCGGTTTGTAGGATTAATTTTACACCTATGTAACATTAACATTCAGCATAACTACTATGTGTTGTTACGAAATGAATGCGGTGTTTATGAAAATTGGTTAGTCGAGGCACGGGTTACCCGATTTCCTTAACACAATCACGCCCCGCTCTCGGTGGTTACGGAATATGGCGTTTGTGTCCCAAGATACAACGACTAGCATCTTAGAATTAGGACCACTCCAAAATTCTAAGTCTGGCGAACTAATCTCTGTTTAGAACTTTCGATTTTTGAATGACTAATGTATAGAAATAAAAGAATGTATGAATGTTTTTGAATCTCAACATGTGGGGTCTATTTATAAAGAATGAAAAGTTGTGGGCTAAGAGATGCAACTTTCTGAAAATTGCAAGCATGTCCAAGAGTTGTGACTTTTGGGCAAAAAAGCCCCCTACTCACAACTTTTCAGGTCTTGCTATTTAGCCCCAATATTTTCAGACTTTTACATAATAGTCCATAATCCTATGTGAACACATCCACAACTCTCGAACGATCGCGGCCGTCGATCGTACGATTATTATGATTTTATCACAATAGTTTGACCATTAATTTCTCATTCATCAAAATTGTGTATTACCATACAATTTTTCCAACACTATGTATATATGAGGTGAAATCGTTTCAAAGACGAATAATTTAACTCTTTTATCGATTAAATCGATTTTAGAATCGCCGTCCTAAACACATGTTGATAAAAAAAATTAAAGCCTATTGATGAAGCAACAATAAAAAACTATTATTAGTATTTAGTTAGGCAAAAATAGCCCAATTTTTTTCCTACTGAAGTTCCCACAGTGTCTACATAAACATTTGATGCATAATCCAAAAAACCCATTAAAAAGATAGTAATAAAAGAATCATGAAAGCTCAAGGTTGTATTTTGCTGTTAATTCTAATGTCTGTTTTATCCACTAAAACAATGGGAAAATCACAATATACAGCATTATATGAGAGCAGATTATTTGCCTAATGGTATTTGATTATTATAAAGGACCTACAGGAAGATGCTCAAATGACAAACTTATAGCAGATTTACTTGGAATATATTCATCAACTACTTCTATAATGGTCTTTTTGATGCAAATTTCATGTTTTATTAATTTATTTCAATTTATTGAAGGTGAACTATTGGGATTTCCCAATATTCCATCATATATCGATACCATTGAAAAATTAGTCCACTTGACTTATTGAAATTATTTGTAAACGAAAATTATTATTACTAATATGCACTTTTTCAAAATGGACTTTTGTAAAAGTGACTTATTTTAGAAGTTCATTCGAATTTTTTGCATTAAACAACTAATATTTTACAAATGGACTTCGATCTCCAAAAGCCAAAAAGTGTTTCCAAACACATCCATTATCTGAGTTAAAATTTTGAATTATTTTGTTGTAGGAACTCCATAGCTTAGGCATAAGGAAGTTCTTAGCGGAAATCATACCGGTTGGTTGCATGCCTACCGGATTGAGAAAAGGCAAATGTGATTCCTCTTCGAATCACTTGGTGCAAAAATTTAATTCCGGGCTCAAATCCCTCGTTCTTCGCCTAAATTCAGACAACCCTGGATCTATATTCGCCAACAGGTGCTTCGTTTCGTATATTCTACGACCTACATAACAAAGCCGAAACTTATGGTAAAAAAAATAAGTTATTTCTCATAGTTATGATCTCGTACAGGCAGGCTTGTCAATGGACGGGGATTGCTTGTAGAGCATCCGTACAATAAAAACGCTTACCCGACTCAGACCCGACCCATAGGGTCCGAGCACTGGACACAATGACACTAGGTAGTTCGGGCCCAGATCAGGTTCGGGTTTTTAAACCCGTGGGTATTTTACCCGAAATTTACCCAAATTTTACTATACTCGCGGGTTTGTACCCGATTTGAGTTTGGGTATTGGCCGTCCATTCTATGTAATTTAACCGAAACTATTGAGCTTCTAAAATTGTATTATTTTGGTATCATTGAAAAATTTATATTTTGATGCATAGGATTGAGAGTGAAGGATAGAGGTTGTTGTGGTGGAAATGATATAAGTTTACCGTTGTGTATACCGAAATCAAATGTATGTGACAACATAAACGAGTACTTATTCTGGGATTTCGCTAGCCAATCGAGTTTTAGCTCGTCGTTATTACAACGGCACTTGCAAGTCAAGTTTCCCCATGAACATACAGCAAATGGGTGAAATGTGAAAACTGAAAAACCTGTTTAGTTTGCTTTAGGAAGCTTACTTCTAGCAAGTTCTAGTTTGTGTAACTTTTGATGTTATCTAGTTCAAGGATTGTGTTTAAGTTTATTTATGTGCAATAAGGGTGTAATTTGAGTCAGATTTCAACACTTTTTTTTTTATGACAAGGGAACCAGTAGCCGCTACCGTTAGGTGCGGACTGGGTAAACTCCGTTCTTGTGCAATAGCCTGCAGGCTCACACTAGGTTGCCCATAGCTGACAGACTCAAAGTAGAGAAGGCAAATAGACATTCGGACAGGGTAAACTCCGTTCTTGTGCAATAGCTGCAGGCTCACACTAGGTTGCCCATAGCTGACAGGCTCACAGTAGAGAAGACAAATAGACATTCTCCTCATAGGAGACAAGCTAAGTAGAGAAGGCAAATAGACATTCCCTCATCAGGATTCGAACCCGTGACCAAGGCCACAACATTCACATGCCCTTACCAACTCTACCGGGGTTGCCCCCAAATTTCAACACTTGAATTAATGTGAAAGGCAACAAGCATATACACATAATTGTATTTTAGGGAATTAATTTATATAATTGCACAAAAATCAAATAAATTAAAATTATAACGAAACATTCATAACTACATCAGATATTTTCAAAAGCACCTATATGTTATTGTGTGATAACTTTCCCACATTTGAGGGTCCAATCTCCCCAAAATATGGTCAATATCGGTTAATTTTCGTAAAAAAATTGAAGTTTTTTTGGGACCATTTCGTTATGCAAATTATGTTGTGTGATAGCTAGGTAATTATAGGAGTTGTGAGTAATAAAAAAAGTTAAGGTATCTATAATTAGGCGTACCGTAAGGGGGTCTGGCTATAATTCTTGCTACATAATAATAATAAATAGCATATAAGAATTAAACAAATACATTATGAATATTAATCTATAATTTATATAACACACTAATACAATCTGCTTGTCCAAGACTATTACTTAGAAAAGTACCAACTTTTAGTACTTAAACAAACCAAAGTAACAAAATTACCTATTAATTTATTAAAATTTTAAATATTTAACAAAATTCTTGCACAAAAACATCATATTGAAGTGAACTGATGATAGTAGCCAATGTTAAAGTGGCAGCAGTAATAGAAGAAAAAGAAATAACCAAATCCATTGAAGAAGAAAGCATGGAAGCTGTTCGTATTGTTGTGATTAATCTATCTTCCAATAATAGCTAATAAAGCTATATATAGATATAACAACCTAACAGAACCTAACGGCTATAACGTGTTTTATATAGAAAGGATAAACACGCTTTTACAAAGAATAATACTACGCTTAATACGCCCCCTCAAGTTAGTTGTCTATACATGTCATAGACACCTAACTTGCCAAGTAGAAACTCGAATTGTGACTTTCCCAACGCTTTAGTAAACACATCTGCGGGTTGATGAGCAGTAGGAATATATTTGGTACAAATCTTTCCTTCATTAATTTTTTCTCGCACAAAGTGGCAATCAACCTCTAAGTGTTTCGTTCGTTCATGAAAAACGGGATTAGCTCCGATTTGAATCGCCGACTTGCTGTCTGAGAACACAGTAACAGGTTGTAACTCGTTGAAACCCAAATCCTTGAATAATGCCAATAACCACATAACTTCGGCAGTGGTCGCTCCCATAGCTCGGTACTCCGATTCAGCTGAACTTCTCGACACGGTGGCCTGCTTCTTAGATTTCCAAGAGATGAGAGAATTCCCCAATAGAATAGCAAAACCCGTAATGGACTTCCGTGACATTGGACAAGAGGCCCAATCACTGTCACAAAAAGCCTTGAGTTCCATCTTACTATGTGCAGAAAATAACAGGCCAAGACTCGGTTTTCCCTTGAGATACTTCAAAATTCTAAAGACTGCATCCAAATGTGACTTTCTAGGCTTGTGCATGAATTGGCTGACTATTTGCACGGCATATGTTATGTCAGGTCTAGTCAAGCATAAGTATATTAGTCTCCCCACAATTCTTTGAAACTCAGAAATGTTAGTGAGATAAGGATCTGAATCAGTGGTGTCTTCATCACAATATCTCTTGTTCTGCTCTATTGGAATACTAGTTGGTTTACTCCCAATCATGCCAGTCTCTGCTAACAGCTCTAAAGTATATTTTCTTTGATTGAGACAGATTCCCTTTTGTGACCTTGCAACTTCAATCCCCAAAAAATACCTTAGCTCCCCTAGATCCTTCATGTGAAAAATCTGCTTCAAGTATTCTTTACATTCTAAAATAAGATCATCATCACTCCCAGTGATTAGTATATCATCCACATATACTAGGAGAACCACCATAACACTCCCCCTGGACATAGTAAAGAGTGAGTAATCATTCTTTGATTGGACAAAACCAAACTTGGTGACAGCCTCTGTAAACTTGGTGTTCCATTGTCTTGATGCTTGTTTGAGTCCATATAAGGACTTTTCCAGCTTACAAACCTTATTCTTCATATCTTGGCCAGCAACAGAAATTCCAGGTGGAAGACACATGTACACCTCTTCATGAAGATCACCTTGTAGGAATGCATTGGTGACATCCATTTGCCAAAGCTTCCAATTGTGAATGGCAGCAATAGATATAACAGCCCTGACTGTAACATGTTTAGCAACTGGAGAAAAGGTGTCAGTATAATCAATTCCAGCAAGTTGTGTATATCCCTTGGCCACTAATCTGGCCTTATACCTCTCAATGGATCCATCTGAATTATGTTTAATGGTGTAAACCCATCTACAACCAATAGCACTCTTACCATGTGGTAGATCCATTATAGTCCATGTTTTGTTTAATGCTAAAGCCTGTATTTCTTTCTGCATAGCATCCTCCCATTGAGGTTTTCCTTGTGCTTCATGATAGTGAGTGGGAATACTTTCAGTGGATAAAGCAGTGAGGTAAGCTCTATAACTAGGATTGATATTTTTATATTGTATGTAGTTGGATAAAGGATGTTTTGTAGAAAGAACAAGATTAGAATCTGAATCACCAGCATTAGGAGAAATATAATCTTGCATCCAAACAGGTGGTCTAATGGGCCTATGTGATCTCCTTAAGACAGCAGGTTGAGGTGATATGTGATCAGAATGTTCTAAACCTGGAGAATTGTCCCTCTGAAAAGATGTATTTTCAACAGATTGTATAGGATCTAATTCATTGGGAATATCATGAGAATCTATTATAAAGTCATCCACATATGGTCCACAATCAGAAGAAGGAAAGGCCTGTGCAACAGCCCTATTAGAAGACTTAGAAAAAGGAAATATATGTTCATAGAAAAGTACATCTCTAGATATAATGAAATTCTCAGATTCTAAGTCTAGCAACTTATACCCCTTCTGTGCATTTGAATATCCTATAAAGACACAGGTCCTAGATCTTGGTTTAAATTTATCAGTTTGTGTCAAGTTCTTAGCAAAACACAAGCAACCAAAGGATTTAAGATGCTGATAGGATGGTGGCTTACCATACAAAATGCTAAAAGGACTCTTGCCTTGCAGTAAGGGTGTGGGAATCCTATTGATCAAATAAACAGCCGTTTTAACACATTCCCCCCAATACTTCATAGGTAAGAAGGACTGAAACTTTAGTGCTCTAGCCATGTCCAAAATATGCCTATGTTTTCTTTCCACTATACCATTTTGTTGGGGGGTATAAGGACAAGAGCTTTGGTGAATGATCCCAAGAGAAGTAAATAAATCTGTGCAATCTTTTCCAAAAAACTCAGTTGCATTATCAGTCCTTACTTGCTTCACCTTCTTGGAAAACTGAGTGTCAACATAGGATAGAAATTGCTTGAGATAAAGATAAGCTTCTGACTTATATTGCAACAAAAAAACCCAAGTACTCCTAGAGAAATCATCTACAATAGTGAGGAAATATTTTTCATTATTGTATGTAAGTTCTCTATAGGGTCCCCATGTATCAATGTGAAGAAGTTCAAAAATATCTGAGGTGGAAGTACTTCTAGTAGGGAAAGGTTTTCTACTTTGTTTTGCAATAGGGCAAATGGGACAGAAAACTTTATTCTTATTGATAGGTAGCCTAAGTTCTGGAAGAAATTCAAATCTGCCAAAGGACATGTGTCCAAACCTTTGATGCCATAACAAGATTTTATTAGAAAGAGAAGTGTCAACATTGTTAACAGCATTACAAGAATTCAATGAATTACACAGAATGCTTTGCAGAACATTATTTGGAATTTTACACAGAAAGTACAATCCATTCTGAAGCTTACCAAGTCCCTTTATCAATCCAGTCTGGATCTCCTGAAGAACACAGAAACTTGGATAAAAACTCACTGAAATGTTAGCATCCAAAGTTAGTCTAGAGACAGATATGAGATTGTGTTTAAAATCAGGTAGATATAAGACATTTTGCAATCTCAAATTGTTTCCAAGCATAACAGTTCCAGATTTAGCCGCATGACTTAATTTGCCATTAGGGAGTTTAACTACTTTATGCACAGGCAAACATTCATTCCCATCATTATATAATCCTGAATTAGATATCATATGTTGGTTCGCACCCGAGTCAATAATCCATTCATTGTTGCTAATAATGGGAGTGTGAATCATACCTGACTTATCTGCATTACCTGCATTATTGGCAAATGCCATGCTGCTAGATGTGTTCGTTCCCTGATTAGTATCACCCATTGCACCAATGAGATTCATTATTTGTTGGTACTGATGAGGTGTGATAGTAGGCTGCAAGTGTCCTGTGCTATTTTGTTCTCCATCATCCTTTTTATCAGAAGTTGAGGCTGCACAGTTACTATTGGTGGCACCTCTTCCTGATCCTCCACCTCGGCCGCCACCTCTTCGTCCTCCACCACGTCTACCTCCTCTATTCCAATTAGGAGGGTAGCCGTGGATCTTAAAACAAGTATCCCTCGTATGTCCATTAAAGTTGCAGTGATCACAGTACAGGGATGACTTATCACTAGTTTTATTGTTGGTGGAGTTCCCGAGCAAAGCAATTGAGGAATCTGAAGTGGTACCTGGCAGTCCTATGCCTCGTTGTGTTTCTTCATTCAGCACCATTGAATATACTTGGCAATGAGTAGGCAAGGGTGACATCATTAATATTTGTGATCGAATTACACCGTAGCATTCATTCAAACCCATCAAGAATTGCATCATCTTGAGCTGTCCACAAAAATCAGTGTAGGCTTGGGAAATATGATCTGATGGAGCCGGAATTAGGGAATCATACTCGTCCCATAACATTCGAAGTTTGGAGTAGTAATCTGATACATTGCTCGCAGCCTGTGTTATGGTATTGATTTGTCTGTAAAGTGCATATAATCTCGCACCATTAATTCTTTCAAATCGTTCTTTTAGGTCAGACCAAATCAAGAAGGCTGAATCTAGATACACTACTCCGTGAATAAGTTCTCGGCTTATAGATCGATGAATCCACGATTTCACTAATGCATTGCAACGTTTCCAATGCTGATAATTTGGGGATTCTTGATCAGGAGCTTCACATGATCCATCTATGAAGCCAATTTTGTTTTTCGCCTCTAATGCCACGATCATCTCTCGACTCCATATTTTATAATTCTCGGATCCTCGAAGAACTTCGGTAACCAAATCTAAATTCGGAGTGTCGGATGGATGAACATACAATGGACTTTGAGAATCGATGGTAATCGCTTTTCGTTCGTAAGCCTCTTTTTGAGTGCGATCCTCTCCAGTTGATAGATCATCTTTAGCCATTTTCTTGATTTACCGCAGCGGAAAAGATCTCCAGGATAAAGTGTTTCAGAGATGAGAAAGAAGCTTCAACCTATAACGAAGATTAGGAGCCTTTATAGAAAGTAATGAACACGGCTCTGATGCCATGTTAAAGTGGCAGCAGTAATAGAAGAAAAAGAAATAACCAAATCCATTGAAGAAGAAAGCATGGAAGCTGTTCGTATTGTTGTGATTAATCTATCTTCCAATAATAGCTAATAAAGCTATATATAGATATAACAACCTAACAGAACCTAACGGCTATAACGTGTTTTATATAGAAAGGATAAACACGCTTTTACAAAGAATAATACTACGCTTAATAGCCAATAAATACATTGTTTAGGGGTAATAGTTAAATACTATTTAATAAAAATATTAAAATAATATATATTGAGGATATTTCTAGAAATATTTATACCCAAAACACAAAAAAAAAAATAGAAAGAAAAAGAAAAAATAGGGAGAAAAATATCAAAAAGAAGTATCAGAGTCTGGTCTATTTTGCTTAACCTGCGTGGCCTCTCTTTACTTCGATTCCCAATACAAATCTCTCTCTCTCTCTCTGGCGGCCATTGGCGTACTGGTGTTGCCGTGTCAGTAACTCACGGTGCAGATTTAGTTCGTGACAAAGTAGAGATAGATATGGAGCCGCCTGCCGTAGCGGATGGTGGTGATGTCGGCGGTGGTGGTGGAAGGCGGCAGCAAGAACCTGGCGGCGTTGGTAAGATGCTACAGGGTGTAATTAGGATAGCTGTGTTCTGGTACTTCGCATCCAAATTCTTTGGACCTAAGACCGCTCCGACTAAATCCTCTCATCAGATCTCCAATCTTTTTCACAAAGGCGAATCTTTGGTCCGTTCTTTGATTTCTTTTTCCAACTCTCTCTTTTTCAATTGCGTATTTTTTAAAATCTGTTATATGAGCATATGTTTACTGCATCACGTGTATTGGTGTATGATATGTATAACGGATACTTTCTTGATTATAGTTATTAACTTCCTTCTATGAATGTACTTGTTCGCCTGTTCATGGACATAGATACTTGTTTTTGTCTTTGTAAAACTAAACTAATAAGAGTCGATCGCCTCACTTTCGTGGTTTTGCCGTGGTTTTGCCGAAGCAGTAACTCTTGCTTATGCTTTCAACTGTCAGTTGTTAATGTGTGATTTTCAGTTAACTAAACTGATTGTTTGGAAATGGTAAGCAATGTTTACCCATTACTGAATAAAACACCAACTTTATGTTTGATAAAGTTGCGCTGTTTCAAAAATTAGTCGTCTAAATCAAATTGTCTGACAGACTTTATTGTATTTTGTTTAGTGGAATGCATTATAAGTCTTAATTAAACTGTCTAGCAGGCTTAGATCAATTTAATTTAGTGGTCCAAGAGATTAGAAGAAATAAATTCTTTAAAGAGTTTTAAGGCATGAAGCTGTTTCCATAATCTGAAGCTTTGATTGATGTAGACTGTTATTTGTATTGTTTAAATGTGTTAGAGATCTATAGAAATGCTGTAGCAACATGTGAGAAATATGATTTTCATATAATTTTGAAACAATGCTTTTCAGTATGCTTAGTTACCTGTCAATACTTCAAATATGATACTCCATGATTATCTCGAAAAACTGGGACAGTTTTACTCTATAATTATTTCTTTTTCCGACAACCCGTGCTTTGGGGGTAAATAACATGACATTGAGGACTCTGAAAACAATTTTATTTAGCTGTAACTGAGGAATCTACAGCTGATGCATTTGAACCTTTGGAAATGTGCTGTTTCACTTCTCACATGAATATGCAGCCATTCTCAATTTCTTCCATTATGTATCCTAATACTTGATAACATCTTCAGGATATGTGGGTGTACCTTACCGAGCATGAACAATTCAATGATTTTGGCAATGAAGGAGCCCTTGTTTGGCAGGAAACAAATATACCTTATGCAGTTTGGACTTCAGAGAGTAGCAGAAATTTATCCTTGAAGTATTATCCTTCTGAGGTGTTGGTTATTGTGCTAATATCAATTTCTGCCAGAGCTTCTCATTTCAAATCTATTCATTTTTATGTTTTTGGATTTTAATACTGTTTTTTAAGTGGTCACCAATTCAACAATGAATTTGATTTTCATTCTTGTGGCATGAGGTTAACAATGAATTACGTTTCCCTTTATCTGATTGTAAGGCTGTTAAGAACAATGGGAGTGTTTATGCTCATGTCTTCTTTGCGAAGTCTGGCTTTTCTCCAGATCCCAACGATCCTGAGTACCAGCCACTGGCTGCATTTGGGAGGACTCACCGTAAGATTATCTGAAATTATTATTTCTGTAGCCTGTCTCAGTTAATTTACCAAGGTGTCTAAAATCTGATGATCTTTCTTTTATACGCAGCTATTGTGACATATTTTCCCAAGTCAAAGACTGACAGAAAGAAGAGTCTCTTGGATAACTCAGAAGACACCAGCGATGATGAACAGGTTTCTGAAATATCTACTTATATTTGTTATGTACTTGATGTACCAAGATGTATAGTTGTTAAAATAACTGCTATAGAACCTGCATCTTCATTGCTAGTTGAATTTTAAGTTTTTTATTTGAATATCAATTTTTTTGCTGTTGATGTTTTTCCTCATTGAGTTTTTTTTTGTCTGATATTATTGTATTAAGAAGAGAGTCACTTTCTGAGGAATTGATTTTGCTTCAGGTTGCCAAAGATGCTCAAGTTGATGACAAAGAGGATGGACCAGTTGAATGGATTTCATATTGGAAGCCTAATATCACAATAAATTTGGTCGATGATTTCACAAAGTAATTTGCTCAAGTATTTATTTGGAGTGCTGATTTTGAATTGTTCATTTTGTTACTAATGCCAATTGTCTGAATCTTATTAAAGCCAATGTAGTTCATGATTATTGTTTCTTTCGGTTGTTGTCGCCAAACATCCACTCCATTTGGCATTTTCAATGCAAAACTATTTCAGATCTAGTATGGAAAACCTCGGCAAATACTGTGGCTAGACTTGTATGTTACCTAAAGTAATGGAAATTGCACTTGACCCGAACCTCCTCTATGCATTGCTCCTGTAAGCGTAACTTGGGCTGGGTTTGCTGATTATGTCCAGGCCAGGGTGAGAGGGAAGGGAAACTGAGGAATTGCTGTTTTTCCTTTCATCCATCTGGAGCTTGCATCTTTGCAGGCTTGCAGCATGTAAGTGGGCTTTTAAACTTGAGTTGAAAGAGAAAATAGAATGGCTTCCTGTGCGGTTTAGCTCAGACCTAATTGTCGATGGAATACATGAAATGGATCGTAGGGAGATGGCAAATACACTTGAATATTAAGTTTGGGATGAACTCGCCTGCAGATGTTTGCTATAATGTTCCGCGTGACAACCCAATTTAGTAAAAATAGGAAAGTACAATATCAATGGTCATAAGCTATAAGTCAATTATGCAGCTAAGTCAATTATGCAGATTTTGGCATACCCTATCATTTGTTTTCAGTTTATTGGTGCATGAGCTGCCATTCGAGCACATAGAATATTTTTCTATGGCGATTCAGTTTATATGTAAGTGTGTGTATGAGGTGATTGTTTCAAGAGCCGTTACTGTATGATGAAATATCTGTTGTTTATGACTAAACAATGTTGCTTAATATATTCGGGATTGTGTGGATTAGATTTATGGCACAGTTTCTGTTGTCATCTCTTTCTGTGGTTATAAGATGCCTGTATAGAAGTGGATAATCCTGTGTTTTCTTTTGCAGGTATACTCAAAATGCTGTTCCCCCAAATATTGCTCCTTGTATCCTTGAGTTATCTCCTGCAATTATTGTCAGTTTCCGTGGAAGAGATTTCATTGTTATAATTTTTGCAATGTGCATGTAATTGGATGGTTTACTTCAATTGCATTTACTTCATAAGATTGGCTGATAAAAACTTTTCATTATTCCTTAACTTGAATTGTAAGACATGAACATCGAGCCTACTACAGGAAACTACTACCCGACCATATACTTCAATGAGTTTTGGTTACTTAGAGATAAGTTGATACCAGTAAATGGGACAGTGAATGAATTGCCACTGAATCTGGAGATTGGTCCCATTAGCATGACAAAATGGCAACTATTTCTACAGATTGACCAATCATTCCAGATTCATAGGAGCTATGGAAGCATGATTGAAGGTGAAGCAGATCAGCTCAAGGTACAATATTACTCTATGTGATGTAGGATATGTTCAACCCAGAAACTGAATTGTTCATTTTTTTATGTTTCTGAAAATGCGCATGAAAATTCTAAGGGCAGATATTTCTGCAGCATAATTCTCATAACATTAATAAGATAGTCTAGAGAGTGGTGTTTTATCCCTGGTACTGAATAATTTGGATTTGGTGGCAATTATTTTAGGAGCAAAAACGGAAGAATGTTGAGGAATAGGATTGAAATTAAATCAACAAAAGAACAAGTATCGTATATTTGGCAATATACACTTAAAAACTTATAAAAGTCAATCCGATCAATTTGCCATCTGTTAGGAATTTAGAAGTGTATTCATATTATATATTACAAATTGAACTAAACTACTCAATTCTTGATCTCGAGTCGCTTGAGTTCTTTCTTTTTATTTGATAAGTTACGAAATTCTGCATGAGCTCCGCTTGATTTGTAAAATTTATGAAGTAAAGCCAAAAGAATCAAGCTACTCGAGCTCCACTCATATTCGGCTGTATTAGAGCTTTGTTTGAGCATGCTTTGATTAACAATCAAACCCAATTCAAACAGAAATCTTGAAGCTCTATAGTTCCAACAAGCTTCAACAAACAATATCTTGTTCAGCTCGGCTTTTATTAACCATTATACAAGGAGATTATATTGTTTTAGGACATTTTATGATTCAATCATATGCTGCTGCAAGTTGTTTATCGGATTGTAACATTGCGTAATAAACATCCTGCAACCTATTTATAGTATATTTTCAACTATTAATAGTTGAATATTTTAAATGGGTTTCTAATCATTTTATCTTGTTAACAGAGGGTTTTTCTGGAAGGAAATCCTTACCTTTTGGGAGTTACCATGATTGTTTCACTACTTCACTCTGTATTTGACTTCTTGGCTTTTAAGAATGGTAAGGACTTTGTGATTATTTGCACTTACAAGGATTTTGCTGTTGCACCGATTGTTAAAAGCATATTAAATGCTGTGCAGATATCCAGTTTTGGAATAAAAACAAGTCCATGGAGGGTTTGTCTGCAAAATCTGTTGTTGTAAACTTCATTTGTCAGCTTATTGTCTTTCTCTATTTGCTTGACAATGAAACTTCTTGGATGATACTTGCAAGTTCTGGTGTTGGCTGCTGCATTGAGTTCTGGAAAATAGGGAAAGCCATGCACATTGAGGTATACTTCTAAAGTGCATGAAGCTCCATTTGAACTTTATTTGGGTCCAATTTCTGTACTTTTATTACTGGAACTGCCATATTAAATTTTCCTTTCCTACAGATTGACAGGTCGGGTAAGATACCCATGTTGAGGTTCCGTGACCGTGAGTCATATGCTGGAAACAAGACAAAGGAATATGATGATCTTGCAATGAAGTACTTGACATATGTTCTCTTTGTTCTTGCTATCTGTTTTTCTATATATTCTCTGAAGTATGAACGCCACAAGAGTTGGTACTCTTGGATCCTCTCATCTCTTACAAGCTGCGTCTACATGTTCGGTAAGCATCTCGATCCAGTTCATTGATCTTTTTCCCTCTTTCTCAACATTCCTTTATTTATTTAAATTATTACGAACTGTACTTTCAATAAAATCATTCTTTATTACTGTCTGTACCCTTACCTCTTTCTGCACTCGACTGAACTATATTTTCATGCTAAAATTACTTGGTACACACTGAACAAACTGCAAGATAGAATGATGGAGTGTGTACATATTATGATCATATGTTTTGATTCCTAACAGTATAGTTCGAAAGTGGAAGATCTAGGAAGCATTGATCTGGCTAGTTGTTTGAACGCATTGGAATGATGAGAAAACAGTCTAACTTAGAGCCAACGTGCAAATGTGGGATATGGTGCATGAGATGTCTTAGAAATATTAAAGAGATTTTTCGATGGTGTCAATATAATTGCTATGTAACTTAGGCGAATTTGTGCGCATTATTATAAAGTGAGTGTCTTGCAATATAACCATTCTCATCATCTCTGGTGCAGGTTTCATTATGATGTGCCCTCAGCTGTTTATCAATTATAAGCTAAAATCTGTTGCCCATCTACCGTGGAGACAGATGACATACAAATTCCTGAACACAATTATTGATGATCTGTTTGCATTTGTTATCAAGATGCCGACACTACATCGACTTTCTGTCTTCCGTGATGGTGAGTTGTGGATGAATTTCTGCTTATGTTATAGGTTTTGTTTTTACACTGAGCAGTGGCTTCATTATGAAGTAAAAACCACCAGCGAATAATAATACACTTCTGAGGTTAACCTGTCAATGAAAATCTATCTGAAAAAGTAAATGCTGTTGACATTAAAGCCAGTGTGAAATAGGAGGAAGCATTTCTTATGAAGATCCCAAATTTGATTTATGCAGTCTCTCTACCCCAGAAAATGAGCACTTTGAAATAGATTCCTGTAGTAAATTATAGTTCTTATTTTAGAACCCCTTTTGCATCAGTGTCTATATGTCGTGTCTTTTTCATAAATAGTATACTATTTTTTCTGCAGTTTCTTATTTAATTGCTTGGGTTGTGCAGATGTTATTTTCTTGATATACATTTATCAAAGATGGATATATCCAGTAGACAAGAAACGTGTGAATGAGTTTGGGTTTGGTGGAGAGGATGAACAGGCGTTAACTAGTACTAGTACGGATGGGGCAGCAACAGAACAGACGACAGAAGAGAAGAAAGAAAACTAACTAAGCTCCACTCGCGAAGAAACAAATTTCATAGTGTGTAACAATAGCAGAAATTTGTAACTTATAGGAATTCTAGTTTGTTTTTTCTGTCTCCCTCTATGAGTGCCTTTTGTTCTTTGAACTGTGGAGAGGATCACCACAGAATAATTTTTGTTATTTTGAACTATCATTTAAGTTTTGCATTAGGATCCCAATGGGAATGTATTTGCTGCTTCAACTTTGGGTGCTGGAGGTCTCTATTTAATGTTATTATTAATCTAGTTTAGTCTAGATAAATTTGAAATAGGAAACTACACATGATTAATGCTCCACGACATGATTAAATTGGTCTGTTTGGTATCAAGATTTAGAATTTGTTATATTGAGCAGGTAAAATTTTCAGCAATGACAAAATGCTGTGATGTTTCTCAAATACATTGATAGGCAAACTATACTAGTACAACTTCTAATTTCTTCTCTTTTTCTTTGGCATGCCTATATATATATATATATATTATATATATATATATATATATACATATATAATATATATATATATATATATGTTTTGATCCCATTATATGCAGTCAAGGGGAGTAGCAGTAGGAGGAGAAGCTTGAGGAAACAAAGGAAGCAGCTCCGGTTCTGTTGCGATTCTTGGTTTTGACCGTGGCGAAGGATGCAGGTAAAATCTCTTATCCTTTATAGCTCTCTCTTCTTCTCCACAATTCAGCTCAAGTGGTGATGTAGAAGCTCTTTTGTGGGAACACCCCATAGCCACCGGTGTGCCTATCGGGCTCGCCTGTAAACTGCCAGGCGGGCTCAGTAGAATCACACTTGATGGGCTCACAGGGCAGCTCCACGTTCCAGGCCAATAACCGCCACATAATACAGGCGGGCTTGATGGGATTTTGGGGTGTTGAAATTGGAACGAGATGGGTTTCGAGATTTCTATCTTGGGTTTGGTGTATTTTCTGCGTTCATGGAGTTTTTGTGCTGGTTTAGGTACGGGAGATGGTGGGCCCTCGTTTACTGATGGGCCGGTTAAGCGTTGAACCAGATCACGGAAACAGGTTGGATCCGCCTGCACGAATGTCGTCCCGGGTTTGGAGCCATTGATGCCACCTGGGCTTTTGAGCACTGATGATCTGGGCATGGTGATGATATTTAGGTATGTGATTCTCAAACTGCTATAAATTTTCGTTTTTCGATTTTCAGAAGTTGGATATGGAGATCTGTTTGCTGAATTTTTTGGTTTCTACTGTCTTTTCCTCCCTAAAAAAGGTGCAAATAAGGAAATTAGAACACAAATGCAAACCAATGAATTAAGTTCAGACTTTGTTATGATCTAATGTGCCTTTTACATGAGCCATTTTTGTGGTACATAAACAACAAAACGATGCAAATATGCATGAAAATTTAATCTCGTGTTAATCGTATAGAATAGAAACATTGTTATCAAAGCGTTAAACGGGCTTTATCACGCGATAAAAGTAATGAATTTGTGTGAGAATTTCAAACCTTGATTCATTTAGAGCAACATAAGATGGAGAAATCGACGAAGAAAGAAGAATTTGAGGGAAAAGCTGCAGCTTTAAACACAAACAGGTCTGATTAATATCTGATATATATATTCCATTATTGTCCTGTAACACAGATTTCTTCTCCTCGTTGAAAAACAGATATATATAACTTCCTCATGCATGGAATTAGTGTCTGATTTATAGCCTAATGACCAGGGAGTTTTATTGTTGACTATTTGGTCTATGAAATATCATTTTGACTTTCATGCCTTCCACTCGTTTGACTCGAGAAATATGGTTAAAATGTCGCCATGTGCCCCCTCTGTTTCTCGGGTCATTTTCACCTCCTAATCACTCGTCAAAAAGAGGTTCATGTAGACTCAACTATGTCCAATTTTGACTTTTTTTACTCAAATTGGAACTTCCATTTTATATATAGATTTTGAAAGTATGAATTTGATAAATCAAATTATTTATTTAGTTATGATTTATGAGATGAAAAAATTGAATGGGGAAAAATATCTTGGCCATCTATTAGGATTTAGGAACTATGATCTTGGATGAGGCAGCTGGTTGGGGGTTATCTGTAGCTTTCATGAATAGAACAGTAATAAAAGCAAAGGAATGCCTTTTCATCTCCTTTGATTTTGATTGTGGAATTTTAGGACCGCGATCGATCCATAATATAATTCACAAAGTGAAAGAATTACACTTGATATGTGATTAGTTATTCACTTTATAAATTACGTTGTATAATAATTGAATTAGGAATCGGGTAGGAGTTTTATTTTGATATTCTAAATTCATCAAAAATCAATTAATTGTCACTATTTATTGACAAAATAAATGAGATGAAGAAAATGATAATACATAGCCGAGCATCTCTCGTATTAGTAAATATACTCCCGTAATTTAATAAAACAAGTTTTATGTTAGTACGTATAGATTTTCAATTTGGGTCATAAATCGAGGCTTTGGGCTTGAGCCCATGATCCAATAAATGTCTTATAAATACCATTTTAATGAAGAAAAAGTTATTTAGTTCGATATAAAATTTAAAAATACTAAATACTTTCTGAGTATTTGAAGATGAGAAATTGAGAACTATGAAGAGATTTGATATATCGAAATAGTTACTGAGCGTAGCCCCCAATCTGTTGATAAATTAACTAAATCTGTCATGGATCGAATTAGTTCACATCCCCACGTATTATTATTTGCGTGATACATATTCAATTTCGCGTCAGATGACATTTTAAATTTACCAAAATCAATTAAATGCCACAATTTCTTGTCAAAAAATGAGATGAAAAAAATGATAGTATATAGCATGTCTAGAAAAAATTATAGTCAGGATTTGAATCGATTCAAAAATAATTAACTTGAGTCAAGTCAATTTCAATTTTGATAGAATTTTTGGAAAAAAAAAAACATCAGCTATTGCTCCGAGTAATCCGGAGGTAGCTGAGGCCAACCCATCTCCTTCATTAATTAAATTCCCAACTAATTCTTGCATACACATAAATTCATCACCTCAATGTTATTACTACTATTCCCTAAAGTACAACAAAATCACATTCTTTATGAACTATTTCATCTTTTTGCCTTAAATAACAAAGATTTTTGAGCCAGAAATCTAAAAACCAGAGTTTCAGACATGGTTACAGATGAGTTTACATTCCCCATTATTACAAGCAACAATGGTGTCAATCCAACAGTATTGCCTCCACTTTGGAGAATCTCTTCTATCAACAACAAAAACCCGTCTGAATCTGAACTTGATCTGCAAGAAAATGGGACCAAAAGAAAGATTTTCAGAAAAAGTTTCTCAGAGATTGAGGCTCAAATTAACAGAGCACAAGATCGAGAATTTGACGATGTGAAAGCAAAAGCAGAGGAAGAGAAAATGGACATGTTGTGGGAAGATTTTAATGATGATTTACATTTACAAGGGGTCAATATTTGTTCTTCATCTTCTTCGTGTTCTACTGCTACTTCGTTTGTGGGTTCGGGTTGTGAATCGGATCATAGTAAGTGTAATAATGGCGATTATTATGTGGATGAATTTGAAAACAGGGGAGAGCGTGATATTGTGCATGATTTGATCCCAAGAAAGAAGAAGAAGAATTTGGAGGTTGTAGTGAAGATGTTGAAGAAGTTATCTTTGCTGCAAAATATGGCTAGAATCAAGAAAAGAGGTCTCAATTGATTCATATCATCATCCATTTATACACTTACAGAATAATGATCTTCACTTTGTACTCATGAGTTCAATAATATATATATATATATATATGTATCAAGGAAATTCATGTAATAATTGATGTGTTCAAGTAGAAATTCAACATTTAGCAAGTTTATAGGTGGAAATCTTCAATAAAGTTTTTAGAAGAAACAGAAACTATTGGATGTTATATTCTGTGGATTTGAATTTGTTTCATTAGCACATGTGGTGCAATGGTTAGAGGTAAATCTTGTTATTGTATGGATTTATTTAACGAATTTAAAATACTTGAAAGTATAAATTTTGATTTTTTTATACCCGTCTTCATAGTCTTGGTATAGTTACAATGATCCATTTGTTAATATTAAGTGTTTGACAAGTAAATAAGTTGTCAAATCTTTGTAACACTGAGCTGAGATAATAATCTTGTTTTAGTATTTATTAATCTTTATGACATTCTTTTTATTATGTATTTTAATATGTAATAAAATTCTATAAGTTAAGATGACACATCATCATGGAATGGAATGTGCTCTGATGGGTGTGATTAAATTAATGTTCCAATCTTTGAGGACCATAAAAGAATAAACATAATATGAGGGACTAAAACTAAAACAAAGACAGAATAAGAGATGAAGAACCATATATAGTTTTTCCACATCTGGGTAGTAAAAAAAAACATTTCTTTCAACTTCAATTCAATTGGGAACAAAAAGAATGGATTTTGAATCAGTGAAGAAATTTGTAGAGAGAGAAAGCGGAGAGTATGAATTCACCGTCGATTCAATGCCTAAAAGTTTTATAGAGCCAATAGTGATGCAAGGGCTCAAAGTCGATCACGTCGAACGCGGCCGTATTCTTTGCTCCTTCATCGTCCCCCCTCGTCTCCTGGTTCGATTTCACAAAATTCACCTTCTTTCTGATTTCTGAATGTGTAATTATGCTTTTTTTTTTATCGATTGATTGATTTTTGTGGGTGGTGAACTTATTCGCTAACTGAAGAATAGCGGGAACACATTACACGGCGGAGCGACGGCGGCTCTGGTGGACGTAGTAGGCTCCGCTGTTATTTTTACCATGGGAGCTTCGACGACAGGTGTCTCCGTGGAGATTAATGTTTCCTATTTGGATGGTGCTTATGTTGGTGTAAGTTTCTATCTGCCCTTGCTTTATGCTTCATATTTGCTAATTTGATTTGACAATCTGAATTTGCTGTAGAATTGTATTAGGTCTATTAGTAAAACGATTGTAAATTCAGAGTGTCACAGTAAAATGAAAGTGTAATCTGTGCATTGCTTTGTATCATAGATTATATTATTTGCAGATATATATATATATATATATATAATATATAATGATAGAAGTTCTTTCACAGTGGTTGATTATATTGAAGTTGATATTATGGGTTGTGTGCTAAACATGAACTTTCAACCAAACAAAGAACTGGCCAAAAGTTTTGAATTTGCAATTGGTGGAAAATTTAGTTTGGACTCGATCTAGAACGGTTTCTACTGCCGTTATAACGGATGGTTTTGTTACTTATGATTAGTTATACTTATATGTATCTTTAATGCATTCTTTTATTGTAATTACTGCTGTTTTATGATTTGATGAGGACTATAGAACATCCATTTCTGTGTGCTTGTGCATTATCTTTGTGCAATCATTCAGGAGGAAATAGAGATAGAATCAAAGGCATTACGCGTTGGAAAGGCTATTGCTGTTGTGAGCGTCGAGTTTAGAAGGAAAAAAACGGGAAAAATTATTGCTCAGGGACGTCACACAAAGTACCTGGTCGTCCCGAGTAAGATGTGAAGTGTATCATACACAAATTAAGGTACAATGTATACTAAATCTTGTTCACTTTGGTTGAAATTCGATTGGGTACATAAATTACCCTAAAAACTTATAAGTTTATGAAGTTCGAATATTGTGACCTTATAGTTACATATTTTGCAATTTTGTTTATTTTAAATTGATCATATTAAGCATGAATACATAACACTGTTAGGTACATATGCACACAGGCCAAAAAGATAGAAGGGCAGGGAAGATGACAAGAAGGTGATCAAGGGAGATTACCTTAGCCTTAGGCATCCAATTGTTGACTTGGCAGGAACTAAACATGAAAATTTCTATTAAAAAAATATACATTTTAAATGTAATTTGATATGTTTAATTAACATAATTATCCACCTTTGTTACATTAATAATATTGTGTATGTGGTGTATATTAATGAGTATTTATTGAAATTTGTAATGAAAATATAAAATAAGTAATATGTAGTGGTAAAGTATAAATGAATCTTGTGAAAACTTCACTAAAGCAAACCACATGAATTTTCTATGGGATCAAAATCATTATTATCAGTCTCTCATGCCTTGATTTTTACAATGATAGGCATGGTCCCAAATAAAGTAAGAAAATACTTAAAATTATTTTTACTAATTATAATTCATAAAAATTTAATTTGAATACAAATAATGCAATCTCAATTCCGAGTTTTTGCTTAAAATTTCGGTAGATGTGTTATAAAATCATTTACTATTTTAGATGTTGGGATGATATGGGCACAAATTAAAGAATCAGGGGTTATTTCGGTATTGAGGTCAAAATTTGTTGATTAAATTGTAAAATAAGGACAAAAATGGACGTAAAGGGCACTACTACTACTACTAGGGACAAAAGTGAAACACAATGAAGAAATAAAGGACCAGTGAAGCAATTTACGAATTTATCTAGTCAACTACGTAACTAACTACATTCTCTCGGATTTCGTTACAGACACAATCGCGATCTGAACTGCAATTAGGGGACGAAAAAACAAAAATGGATTTTGAATCAGTGAAGAAATCCGTAGAGACAGAAGGAGAGGAATATGAATTCACGGTGGATTCAATGCCTAAAGGTTTTATAGAGCTACAAGTGATGCAAGGCCTTCAAATCGATCACGTTGAACCCGGTCGCATGGTTTGCTCCTTCATCGTGCCTCCTCGTCTCCTGGTTTGATTTTTAATTTTCACATCGTTTTTTTTTTCCAATAATCTCTCAAGTGTAGAATTAGAAACAGTCGATTTTGTTATTGTTCTTGTTTTTTGCCGATTAACTGAAGAATGCTGGGAACACATTGCACGGCGGAGCTACGGCGACTCTAGTGGATATAGTGGGCTCGTGGGTTCTTTACACTGAGGGGGCTGAAACACCAGGTGTCTCTGTGGAGATTAATGTCTCCTACTTTGATGGTGCTTTTGTTGGTGTAAGTTTCTACTTCTTTTGATTCATGCTTCACATTTTGCTAATTCTGTTTCACTTTCTGCGTATTTTGTTTCTCACAATCCAAGCTTGTTGTGTTAGAAATTAGAATATTGTAGAAGAAAATATTGCATTAGATGTAAATTAATTTAATCATAAATATTCACTGTATACATAATAACGCATCCATTAAATCAATAGTGAAAGTTTTATATTATTGAAAATAAGATTAGATATGCCTGATATTAACCAATATTATCGATAATATCCATTGTGATTAAGATTGGCACATTTTTCTGGGGTTATATATAGATTCGTCTTCCTTATGTTTCCATTGCCAGGCAAATCAGCATCATCAATCTAAACTGCAATTAATTTGTGTACATTATTTTTATTCAGGATGAAATAGAGATAGAAGCAAAGGCGTTACTTGCTGGAAAGGCTATAGCTGTTGCAAGCATCGAGTTCAGAAATAAGAAGACGGGAAAAACCATTGCTCAGGGACGTCATACAAAATACCTGGCTCTCTTCAGCAAAATGTGAAGTGTATCTGTTCAGAATGATGAACACACACTTATACTTGCACATTATCTCATACTATATGTATACTGACAAATTGTCAAACAAAATACTTATTTGTGAATGAGTTTCAGTCTCTAAAATACAATCTTTATCAACATCCCTTACATAAATCGGCATCATTAGTAAATTTCACAGGCTGGTGATGATATTGTGCCTCACTACTGATCAAAATCGAGACATGGTTATAACCAAAGTTGAGATCCAACATTCTGTAATAGAATGTTCGAAGAACAAAAGGGAAATCGAGGATTAAAATCAAATTTGTTTCTCTGAGCTGGATCCTTCACTGCTGTCTGAAACTGTAAGTCCAAAGGCTTCACCCAGGTTCATAGTTTTTCTCATTGTTCTCCTCCCAATGCCCCCATTTCCTTTTCTCATCATTGCTGCAAATTCCCCATAATCTATCTGTCCATCCTGCATCGATAGTAAACATGGCTAAAGTTAGTGCAAAAAAGCTCACAACAATAGAATAAATATTGATAAAACGAAAAACATACATTATCTTGATCAATCTCTGTTATCATGTCATCAAGATGAAGCTCACTCAGACCGAATTCTTTGCAGGCTTGTTGAAGCTCATCAATGGTTATATACCCACTGCCATCTTTATCAAAGAACGAGAAAGCCGAAACAAGATTCTCCTCTCGTTCTAACTTGTTCAAGTGTACTGTAGCGGCAAGAAACTCCCCATAATCTATTGTTCCACTGTTATCAATATCAGCCTGTCGAAATAAATAAAGGGCTTAATAAAGGTATCTTGTGTAAAGTTTTTTTTCTGTTGTAAATAGCAGCTTGTAAAAATGTTTTCTTACAGCAGCCATAAGATCTTTTATTTCAGATTCCATTAGTTCAGAGCCCACTCGTTTTAGCCCGTCTTTGAGTTCATCGAATGTTATGGTTCCACTATTGTCTGTGTCTATCATTTTGAACAATTCCTTTAGACCGCCGATTTCCTCTTCAGACAATCTCTCCGCAATGACCTACCAAATAGTGAATGGATAATGAAAAGAAAATGTGAAATAATGTATGAATAGAGAATATAACTTGACTAAGTTACCTAGGCTTGTCAATGGGCAGGGATTGGCCAAACCCGAACCCGTTCGCAAGAAAACTGACCCATAGGGTATGAGACCCGGACCCAATGACACTAGGTAGTTCGGGTCCGGGTCCAATTTTTACCCTTTGAAAATACCCGCGTATATACCCGCACAATACCCGTGGGCATTTGCCCGACACGGACCCATCGGGTCTAACTTTTTTTTGGACCCATTGGGTATGCGATCGGGTCCGGGTAAAATATTTTTTAGTGGGTATTTCATGTGTTCGGATTGGGTCTGGGTATTCCCTGCCCATTGACAACCTAAAGCTACCTAGTAAAGATGCTTAATAAAACTCATAAAAGACATAAAATCCTTACACGTAAAGCCATCTTCTTAAGTTTATTCATGGCAGAGAATTGCTTGAGGCGTGATAAAACTGCTGAATCGAGAGGCTTATCGGGGGCCATTGTGTCATCAATAATCCACGGATGACCTGATTTTAAAAGGAAAACCGAAAGCTTATCTGATTTTTTGCACACCACAAATATCAATTGTTTAAATATGCAAGACTGATCTAAAAGCACATTCTCATGAGAAATTCTTACACAGAACTTCATGTGCTGTTAACCTAGTTTTCGGATTTCTATCCAGCATCTTTCTTATCAAATCCTTGGCAAAGTCTGAAATCCCGGGCCATGGTTCAGAATCAAAATCCAATTTTCCACGTAATATCTGACGAAATATCCCCATCTCAGTTTCTGGAGATAATAAGTAAGAAATGAAACAACTTATATATTAGTTTTTGACATTAATTGATAGTAGAATAAGAAGATTATGATCCAAAAATTGACAAATTTGTTCGGCTTTCAAAGATACCAGCCCAGTAAGGTGGAACGCCGCTGAGTAAAATATATAAAATAACGCCAGCACTCCATACATCTGCTTCAGGTCCATAAAGCTTGCACAAAACCTCTGGTGCAACATAATAAGGACTTCCCACTACGTCACAGAAAGTTTCATCTGAAACGACAATATATATGAGCCAGAAATTTCACATTAGATGTAATAAAATTAACAAGTAACAATAAGCAACCCATATTTCTGAAGAATTCCAATCGTGAAATGTTAAACCACATTGGCCAATCTAGTGAATTTTAAGCCAGAAAAGTTGAACAATGGACAAATGATAACTCATAAATACAAAATTGAAAAATGTATATGCCCATTACAAGAGAAAACATGAACTGAAATACTTATCAGAAACATATGACTACTAAACTTCATAGGCTAAATTAGCTATGAGAGTTCATGTAACTCACATGTGCACAGATATGAGTAAGTTTGAAATAGTTGGTCTAGAAATTTGTAGAAGACTGACGTATCAAGTAATCTATGTTGGATAAATAGTCATTATATAGTTGAAAGGTATAATTAAAAACCGAAAAATAGAAAGCATCAGACAAATACACATAACAGAGAAACATGGAAGGTATGGATAAGATCAATGTTGTTGTCTAACATACAAAAGAAAGACAAAAATGTCATCAAAAGAAACATACGCAGAAGGAACACCAGGTCGATCAGGGCAATATATTATCAAAGCAAATACAATTAATGCTTTAGGAAACTATTATGATAATGACATGAGATTAAGATGTTAAAATTTGAGGATTAAAACAGCATTGAACACAAATGAAGCCTCAGTATACAGACTAATAGCACAAGCTTTTATACATTTTGCTTCTTGGAGGCAAGACCACAGTTAGCAAATGAAATGCCTTAAACCGAATGAATTATTACAATGTTGCACGCCCAAACTACAGGATAAAGAAACAACAAAGTCATCCAAGAAACCGTGAATTGAATTGGAAACTTATCGTAACAATATCATAAGCTTAATAAAGTTCAAGAAATACAGGCACCAATGCTTGAGACAATTGCATAACTGATGCAAATAACTTATATGTCTCTTTAAGAAAAGATTTAATGATAATGAAATGAATATGAAATGTCAAATTTTGATTTTCAAAACAGCAATTTGCACATTACACAAAATAAAGCCTCTATATCCATACTACTGCAAAACCCTGAACAATAAATACAGAGCTTTAGATATCCTGGACTAATATCTACCAGACAGAGACAATCTAAAGACAATGACCTCATAGCACACTCCATATTAATTAAAGCAATATAAAAGACTCAAATCACCAATAACCCAACAATACTGAAAACAACCTATACCACATTCAAACTACAAATCAAAATTCCTGATGAAATTTCAAAAAACCTGGCTTGTAGAAGACTGAGAGTCCAAAATCAGTAGCTTTCAGAGCAGCATCCTCATCACCACTAATAAACAAGAAGTTCTCAGGCTTCAAATCCCTATGCATAACCCCTAAAGAATGACAAGCCTCCACAACCCCAACAATAGTCTTGATCAACTTAGCAGCTTCTCTTTCACTGTAATGCCCTTTCTCAACAATCCTATCAAATAACTCCCCACCAGCACACAACTCCATGACTATGTGCACAAACAAAGCATCCTCATAAGTACCCTTAATTCTGACGACATTAGGGTGCTCAGACAAGTGATGCATGATCTGAATCTCCCTCCACACATCCTCGTAATCCTCCTTGCAAATCAGTTTCTTCTTTGGTATGGACTTGCAGGCATAATTAATGCCGCTTGATTTCTCTGTGCAGAGAAAGGTGATCCCAAACTGGCCTTGACCAAGCTTCTTTCCTATGGAGTAAAGGCTCTTGAGGGTCGGGGTTCTGTAGGGGAGGACCCATGTGGGTTTCTGTGGATGGGGTGTGAAAAATGTTGGTTTCTTGATCTCTGATTTGGGTTTTTGATCTTCTTCGTTATGATCTTGATTTTCGTTTGATGGTGGTGGGGTTGACGATGACATGGTCAATAATGGGTTTTGTTTCTGGGCTCTAAATCTTGAATTTTGTTGAATTGGGAAGAAGATGAAGATTGAAGAATAGAGGGGATGTGAAAGGGTCTATAGTCTATACTGCAACTTGACCTTTTTATCTATTTTCTTGACGTGTAATATGGTGTACTAAATTTTCTCTCTCTAGATTTACTACTATTATTTTGCTCTTACTTACATCATGTCCCCATTTTTTTTATTATTATTTATTGTGTTATTAAAAGAATTATATGCCCTCACTTGCTAACTAGTTGCATTCTTTGAATTTTTCCAATGATCATCATACTCTAAAGATATATATGTACAATAAAAGTTGAAAAAATCGAGTTGAATAAATTATTATTTAAATTTATTTAAATTAATATGGAAGTTTATAATTTGTATTTGAATTAGTTTGATTATGAATAGAGTAGAGATAAAATGAGTTTATATTAATTTGATCATAGTTTAAGCATGAATTAATTTTTTGTACATAATTTATTAATCGGGCTGAACTTTAAATAAAAGAAAGTTCAAACTCACTCAAGCAAATTTTTAAAGATAAATCTCAAATAAATATTAAATAATTTGGTTTGTCTCTTATCCATAAATGTATATAGTAATATAGAGATAGAAAAAATATGTCCGGGGATAAATAAATATTGAATTAATGCATTTTGCCTAGTTTTATTTGCAGACAAAAGGGGTAAAAACAACTGAATTTTATAAATCCAAGAAGATTTTAGTAATTCACATTTGAATATGAGATTTTTAGATTAAAAAGATGTGTTAATTATAATTGATGTAATTTCTTTTTCTAATAAAATCCAAAATCTTGATATAATTAAAAAAACTTATGAAACAGACAAACTTTTTTTGAAAGCATTTGACAAATATTCGGTGCCAATAAATAATAATGAATATTATTTTCCAAATTCAGTGAATCAATGTATGTGTTGTATATTAATGCAGAGGTACAGTCCTATAATGTACTACTTCATGTGGATGCTTTTCCCCAAATATACCATCCAATTTTTAATTTTTTTTACATGATTAAAATGTGATGTGTAATGTAAATAGAAATATTAGTGTTAAAAATACATGAAATTATTCAACAATTGATTTGAAATAATCTCTAAAAGTTTGATTATGCTTTAGTCATTTACATATAGAGAAATTGGGCATATTTTTTTTTATATTTTTTGGTTGAGAGCTTAATATTGACTCAGACCCAATTCGATTAGTTAAAAAATGTCAATATATATGAAAATATTAAAATACTCAAATTCGAATTTACGTTGTTACGAATTTGATTAGTTAGCTAAATTAGAGGTAGAAGGAATAGGGTTTGTTGGTGGTAGTTTGGGTTGATTCACGAGTCAAGTCAGTTCAACAACTTGGTGGATTGGGTTGAGAGCCGAGCTTTTCAGAAGAGTCGAGATCGAGTTTAAAAAGTATGTTTAATAGCTCGTGGGCCTAAATTAAATAATAAATTTTTATTTTTGTATTAATATATATATAAGATATAGTGTTTATCCATTTATGAACGTTTACACACATATATATTTTGTTATGAATAATGATATACTTAATATTAATCATGGTTATATTTAATAACATGTAAATACAAATTAATATATATTTACAAAATTCAGTCTCGCACTATTGGTCCCAAACCAAAAATACTAACTCCGATTTGAACCAAATGAATTATAATACATCGACAACTTTCAAAACGCGACTATAATTTCAAGGTTATATTTGGTGAGTCGAATAAATTAATTTATAAATATAAATAATAAAGGATCTATATAAATATGTAACACTAATAATGATATAAATTGGAGTTTAATTCTCTTTGCAAGAAAATGGTTTGAAAAAGATTTGCCGGGAAAAGAAAGGCGTTACTTGGCCTATAGCCTTGCCACAAATTGAAAACGCGTTACAGCCACTCACAACACACACAAAAATATCTCCACAAATTGTTCGTTCTTTTCATATATATTTCAGCTGCTATTTAGTTCAAATCTCATCTGCAACTGCAAAGATTCAATGGCAACTTCGTGTGCCGCTGTACATAATCCCGTGAAATTACAGTTGTTTGGAAGTGAAAGTTTATCTAGACTTCGTCTTCCCAGTAATGAGCGCTTCACTTTCTTCACAATTTTGAGTTAGCTCTTTGTGAATTTCGATTTTAGAACAACGAATCTGAAATCGTGTGTTTATTTTTGTTTTATATTAAATTTGAAGGAAACAGGTGCGGATTGAGCAGGAGAGATTTTGCGTTTAAAGGAATTGTGGCTGCCGGAGCTCCAGCGATGGTTTCTACTATTGCCGCCGAACCTTCAAAAGCCCTAGGTAATTTTTCTCTTATTTGTTCATCTTAATTCGAGTTTTTTCTGTGTATTAATGTGTTTTTTTTGAAGTATAACAGTTTCATGACTGGTTATGATATGAATTAGGTCTGGAGAAATTACCATTTAAACCGGAAGGATACAATTACTGGACTTGGCGAGATCGCAAAATACATTATGTTGTGGAAGGGGAGGGTACCCCTATTGTTCTGATTCATGGATTTGGGGCTTCTGCATTTCACTGGAGGTAAGCCTTTTCTGCTAAAGCTGATAATTTAATCAATGTCTCATGTTTGGAATCACATCGAGTTTCTTGGATTGGGTACATATCATGTTATCAAGTTGTTTTGAAAGGAAATTAGATTTTCTTTAGGTATTTACAAATGTAATGTGGAGATAATTTATGGTCTTTTGCCCTCTTTTGCTGTTTTTCAGGTATAACATACCTGAACTGGCAAAAAAATATAAGGTTTATGCTGTGGATTTGCTAGGGTTCGGGTGGAGCGAGAAGGCGCTTATTGAGTATGATGCTTTGGTATGGAGAGATCAAGTTGTGGATTTTGTGAAGGAGATTGTTAAAGAACCTGCAGTTTTAGTTGGAAATAGGCAAGTCTGAGTTTCTTGCTTTTATGGCTAAATTTCTGATTCGTCGGTTGGATTCTGATTCCCATTCTTATGGAATACATGCTTAGAATTTCTGACATTATTTGATTAGCAATGTACAATGTTTATGATCTTTTCAAATAATTGGCCCTTGAGCTTCTTGCAGTCATTTTGTGGTTATTTTAGATGGAATGCTTTCTATGTACTGACTTTACTAGTTTATAAGCAGTGGAAGGGGAGAACTATATTTTATTTCGTTCATATCGAACATCTTCCACTTAGATACTTGATTACATTTTATTTCACGAAAGGGATGCTATGACCATTCATCTTCAATAAGTTCCTCGAATTGTAGATTACACTCTATATAACAAACACTCTTAGGAGAAAGCTGCTAGACAGAATCTACATGATAAAACCACTGCTCTTGATAAGCTCCTATAACAGAAGGCTAAGTCAAATTGCTAAGTGAGTGACCAGAACACTAGATATTTCCACATGCTCCGAAGAAAGAGACACCACAGACAGAGAATTCAGACAGCAGCAGATTGAGAAGGGAACTGAACATAATGAAGTTATTGATCATTGTGGGGTATTACAAACAGTTACTAGATATTAATAGTTCAAGAAGTGCAAAAAAACCTGCACTGAACAGAGGGCATTTGAAGCAGAACCAGTGCTAAAAACTTGAGCAGCAAATGGAGTTAATCAAGCCTTTTGATAGAGGAGATATTAAAAGAGCTATGTTAAGCATCAACAGGAATAAAAGTCCCATGGGTATAAAATTCTTTATGGATGCTTGGCACAAAATTGGTGGGGAGATAACTGATTCGATTTTGAACTTCTTTGGGCAGGGCAAATGCTAAAACAACTCAATTCCTATATCACTGATCCCAAAAGTGGAAAATCCAATCCTGGCAAGTGAGTACAGGCCAATTGCTTCTTCCAACACAATTTATAAATGTATTTCTAAGATGCTCATTACGAGACTTACCCACATCTTACCTAGCCTAGTAAGCGAAGATCGGAGGGCTTTTGTGCATGGGATCAGGCTATAAAATAGAAATTGTGCAACTTATATGGGATAAAAATGCAGGAATTCTCCAAAACCACAGGTTTGTATGCAAATCTAAAAGGGGGTAAATCAGGAAGTGAAACAGGAGATTTTGGGGGGGGGGGGGGAAATGGCTTTAGTGAAGGAGTTTTTGGGGATAACAGTGACAGAGGTTTTATTGCTAATTAGTTTGGGTACGCGAAGCCCGAAATTTTGGCTACCCGATTTTTAGAGTCCTTTTTGGGTAAAGTGTTACCTGATACCCCACCCAACGCCCACCCCAACCTGGGAGTATCACTATCTCCAACTAAGTGGTCCAGAATTGACTGTCAAACCTTTGTAGATAACATCACCACAGATTGACTTGTTGATCTTCAAGAAACCTATCCTACACCGGTGGATTTTTGATGATTAACTCTGTTATGTTTTCTCTTCAAGTTTGTTTGTCAGCTATATTTGTTTTACATCAATCAGTTGTCAAAAAGGTGGAGCAGATTTGAAGGGGTTTCTGTGTGGAAAAAATGACTTTCAAGGAAATGTGCTAGATTGGGATAGAGTATGCTTAAAAAGAAAATATGGGGGATTAGATATAAAAAAGTGTAAGGATTTGAATGTGGCAGCTGTAAGAAAACATGTTCTAGCCCTTTCACTAAAAAAAGACTCCATGTGGGTTAAAGTTGATTGGAAGTATATTTCTGAAAAATACAGATTTTGGGATCTTATTCCACCACAGGATAGCAGCTGGGTTTGGAAGAAGATAGCTAAATTAAAGAAAAGTTGGGAAGGTTTTCAGAACAATCAGTGGAGATACTCAGATAATGGCCAATATACTATCCAGAGTATTAGAAGGGTGAAAGTCTTAAAAGGGACTCCATTCTGAGGATAACAAACTATGGAACAAACCTAAACAGTAGAGATAATAGTTACTTGAATAGCTTAACAAAGTGTTAGCAAGTTTGCTGTTGAGTAGATAGCACTTTTTTAACCTTTTGTTACTTGTTCGTAGTGAAGTTTCTTACTTTTGCGACCCAAAAAAAAAAAAGATAGAAAAATTGAGGAAGTGCAACCCCCTCCCAGTCCCCTGCCCAGCTCAAAAACTAAAATCATTGTTGTATATTTATGCTTGCATTAGAATCCCTGTTTCATTTTCTTTTCGTCTTATAATCTAATCCTGATGTGCTAGCTATAATTCATTTTTATATTTTATTTTGAGAGGCAATTGAAATCTGTTTCCTTTATACCTAAATGGATGTTTCAGTCTAGGAGGATTCACTGCTTTGGTGGCAGCAGCATCTTTGCAAGATCAAGTTAAAGGTGTTGTATTGCTAAACAGTGCTGGTCAATTTGGTGACGCCAGTAGTACAACCACCGAATCTGAAGAAACTGTCTTGCAAAAGTTCATTCTAAAACCATTAAAGGAAGTTTTCCAACGTGTCGTTCTCGGGTTTTTGTTTTGGCAAGCCAAGCAACCATCACGGATTGAGTCTGTCTTGAAAAGTGTATGTCACTTCCTTTTAACTGTAACTCTAAATTTATCGTTTTTCAGGAACCATTTTCAGTTTCCTTCTCAATATAACTCTATATCTGTTTCAGGTATATATCAACGCTGCAAACGTGGATGACTATCTCATCGATTCAATAACCCGGCCTGCAGATGACCCCAATGCTGGGGAAGTCTATTATAGGTATGATACGCAATCTAGTAGCATTTCTCAATTCAGTTTTCGGGCCAATCACATTTTAATTTCCCTTGTATTAATTTCTTATTTTCTTAGAGAAAAAGAAACTAATCTTGTGTGTTATGGAAACCCGACACACTGTCCCTTGATATCACACTGATGCACTATACAGATTCTTGTATCTGTCTTAGCATATTCGTTACACCTGCAATATGCCCAATGGGGCCCACGTGTAATACAACATATATGAATGATTTTGATTATACTGAGTCTTATAGTCTCGGAACTTCCTAAGAATCAGTCAAGTATCCGATTCTTGACGACTAACATCAAAGTTAGATCCTTCTTCAAAACCAAATCCCATAGGATTCAACCGTCATATTTTAGGTTGTGTTCTTGGTATATTTGGTTCAAATGTAGATACACTTGAGGCGTCTTCTTCCTGATTAATTAGACACTTCACTCCAAAATTCTGCATGTATTCAAGCGCTCTACTTGTCACTGGATTGGCGTAACCTGATTATAGGCACTCCATTTTCCTTAGAGTTGCATATCTATTTATCGTAAAAATACATAATCACAAACATGTCTATCATAATAGATTCCAAGCCTCAGATCTCTTAAGAATGACTTGTATTTTTTACTATTCTTTGTGGAATAATTTCTCGTCTTACACCATCTGCAGACTAATGACGAGATTCATGTCGAATCAGAAGAAATACACACTCGACAGTGTGTTGAGCCAACTCTCTTGTCCATTGCTATTAGTGTGGGGTGATTTAGATCCTTGGGTGGGTCCCGCTAAAGCTCTTCGCATCAAAGAGTTCTACCCAAATACTTCAGTCGTAAATCTTCAGGCGGGACATTGTCCCCATGATGAAGTCCCGGAGCTCGTGAATAAGGCCTTATTGGATTGGCTCTCAACTATAACACCTGCACCTTCTCTTCAACCCCTTTGAACATACTTGCTTGGAACAATTTCAGAGAGCTCACTGTTTGTAAGTACAATTAAATTGTCCATTTGTTAAAAGTGGAAAAAAAAACCATGATTTGGAAATAGCATATTTGATTATACATATTCTTAATCTTATTGAGTTTGTAATTATATTTTAATTTTTTTCTGAATATTTGTTTTGTCATGATAAATTTCTCTTTTTGCTAATTATGAAGGTTGGATTCAATTACATTGAAAAGCTATTGAAACCATTAGCTGAATTGTTTACTCAGGGCCAAAAATTTGAGGACATTTCTTGCATTGAAATGTCCAGGAAGTTTATTACACATATTTTTTTTCTATTGAAGTGGTTGAGTCTTTCTAAAATGTACAACTTGAGAAAATTCCTTTACATAAATGCTACAAATTAGAATAATTCCTACAACTTATGCATTGGAACTAAATTATAGTATTAATGTAATCTAGTTGTTCATATATAGAGATAACTCTCGGTTATTGGGATCGAAAATTTTAATTAAATTATTTGTTACTTGATTCAAAACCAGTAGTTAGGATTAAAAGTTTATGTTACCCAAATTAGCAATTAATCATTGTTGATACAAACAAGCAAATTATACAATAACAACTTTGTGAACAATTTAAGTAAATTTACTCGAAAACTTTGTATTCAACTTGACTATAAACTTATTTGATAAAATTTGGGTTTGGTGATAGTTTCTCTTTTGTCACCATAAATTCTCAACATAAGGACAAAGACAAAAAATAGGTTGGTACAAAGACATTTTTAAATTCTTGAAGTATTTGAGATTAACTTTATCCAAAGTCCAAATAATCTCAAATATTGTTTTACTTTGTATCTAATTCAACTTATCTAACAATAAAAAAAGGGACAAAAATTTAAGGTGATTGGAAAAAAGAGTGTGTTGCTGATACTGAAATATGACATCAAAATGTGACGTTGGCATGGTGACCATGATGTGTTAGAAATTTAAGAAACAATATGGATATGGTCAAGGTCAACTACTTTTTGGTCTGCGTTGACACATAGATAATTCCAGTCGTCTCATAATAATAATAATAATAATAATAATAATAATAATAATAATAATAATAATAATAATAATAATAAATTAAAGTTGATTTAATGTACATAGACCTTACCATCGTACATGTTACAAAAATTTGCAAAGTAGATGTTTCTATTATAATTTATAATTAGTTTAGGTTGATTTATAAATTTGATATAATAATGAATAAAAATCATTTTCTAATATTTTGATATGATTGTGGTAACACTTTATTCCAACGTAATATTTATTTTATATAAACAAGAAAATTTAAAATATATAAAGTAGTTAATCAGGCAAATAATATATATATATATATATATATATATATATATATATATATATATATATATATATATAAATATCGAGCGTGCCATACTTGACAAAATAAATGACATTTATATATTGGAATCAGTGGATTTAAAAGAAATATTGATCTTATTCTCGACTAGCCAATTGAATTATGTTTCATTAATCATGAGATATAATGGTGGGATCTTATAGAAATTCAAATAAAATGGAATTGTAATGATGTTGAAAATAAATCAAAGTAATCGAGATCATTATATGAAATCACGTCACCTTTTTTTCGACATTTTTTTAGTATTAATTATTTGAGAATACCATGTTAAAATTGTGATATTATATGCAAATGTTTATTATGGCATAAATCAAAAATATTATATGCAAATGTTTATTATTATGCCCAGTCTAAGCATGTCTTTCTCCAAGTCTTCTTAAATTAGTTAGAATAGAAACAAATAATTGATTGATAGCGTCATTGCATGTATATATATATACACACACATATATATACGGAACCTTGGTAGAAAATTCACTCTAATTCATTAAATATTTCTTGAACAAATGACAAAACTAAACAAAACCCCACCCAAATCGAGAGATTTAATGGGTATTTCCAAGTCTTAGAAATTTCAAAACTTATAATAAAGTGTAATAATTTTATTGGACATTTAATAATAAAAAACGCGGTTATTTTCTATATTTAAAGCCCAAGGAGGGTTTTGATTTTGTGTTGTGCATCAATTATTTTCTTCTGCTAATCGCTGTATTTAGGGCGGTTTGTGTTGTGAATATATAATGGGGAATTGCTTTTCAGATGTGAAGGGCGGTCAGCAGGCCATCGGCGGTAGCGTCCGGACTGGCGGTGATGGCGCCGCCGCCGCCGCCGGCCATAACGACGCCGTGGATTACTTCTTCAGAGCGAAAGGGGAACATGCTCTTTTCATGCCAATCGAGGTATTGTACAAAAGAGGGGATATAAAAAGACAATCTTTATTCTTTTTCTTGTTTATAGAATCTGTATGTAGGTAGGGCCTTTGAAGGCGGAATTGATTGGATTATAATAATTATAAGATTAAGAAATGTCTATTTCATAAAAATTATGAATATAATAATTCAAATTAATTAATATTTTGTCATAATTTGTGGGATATGTTTAAGCTTCTGTATATTCTTTGTTCTAGGTTCCAGTGTGTCCTTATCAGCCCCAATTCTATGTTGACTTTAGAATCTTGGTTAATTCTTTTGTCCTCTTCTTAATTTTTTCAATTTTCCCATGATTATATATATTGACTATTGGCATCAAAATCATCAAAAAGATAGTATAATATATGAATAAAAGATTTGATAACTACATAAAGAGCTTATTGACACCATCAACTTTGCATGTTTCTTCATGAATTAACAGTACTCATACTTCTAGTTTCTTCTAGTTCTTAGAGTTATAATAACAATAAGAATGTAGTCTGTGGGTTAATCAAGATTTTTGTATAAAAAATCGAGATATATATTAAGGGAACCAAGAGCTTCATACGATTCTGTGATATAATGTGATGGATTATATACAACTAATCTTAATTGTTTGAGAATTTGCAGTTGTCCCTATCAGCTTCAAAGCTTCGTGATCGTGATACCTTTTCAAAGGTAAACAACTAATCTTAATTTGGAGTGTAAAATGTTCTGTAAAACTTAAAAACAGGTAAAACCTGTTTTGCAAAATAGCAGATTTTGGAGTTTTGTTTTTCAAAAACAGAAAGTGAGAACAAGCCAACCAAACGCCTTTTTCATATTTTTGTTTTGCAAAAACAAAAACGCACTTTAAAAACAATCATCCAAACAGGCCCTTATATTTTTCTATCGTTTTTTGACTCTTTTCATCTTTCAAGTTCTTTATAATCATACTTATTGACTAAATAAGTTTACTTATCTAATAATCAGTTTGATCATCAATTTTGTTTTTTCTCTTGCAGAGTGATCCAATGGCTGTGATTTTCACGAAGAAAAGAGACGGAAAGCTCGAGGAAATTGGTCGAACTGAAGTAATAATGAACAGTTTAGATCCTAGTTGGATTCAAAAGATAAACACCACTTACCAATTTGAGATTGTTCAGCACTTAATGTATGTATTATATTTACTATTCAGATTACTTTAGAGATGAACAATTTTCTTTGTAATCTTGATTTTGTAACTATTGTTTTCCAGCTTTCAAGTTTACGATGTTGACACAAGATATCATAATTTACCTGTGAAGGTATGCTGTATTCCCTGTTAGTGGTTTGATATTTATTCTCTTTTAAAATGATGCATTTTTTTTTATTTAGTTTTTTTATCTTTATTTTCTCCTAAGCTTATCATTTAGTGATTGTTAATAAATTTCTTCCATTAGTCATTTCCAGAAGATTAAACATAATTATATTGGTCGATTTGCAGATGCTGAAGTTAGAACATCAAGATTTCCTTGGTGAAGCCAGTTGTGTTGTCTCTGAGGTGAGTTTCAATTTTTTATTTAAATTTCAAATGATTCCCGATAACTTAAAGAGTTTAGATACGTGTTTTAAATATGTTAAAACTGATGTTGAATTCCTTATTCTTTGTATATGCTAGAGTTGCCTTATAAATTTCCGTTTTTGAATAAATTATGTTGTAACTATATATATATATATATACATCAACTGTCTATTACAGATTGTGACTAAACGGGATCGAAGTTTTACATTGAATCTCCACAGTAGAGGTCGGCCCGGTGTAAGAAATTTGGGGACTCTTACAGTTCGAGCCGAGGAAACAGTTGCGTCTAGAAACGCTGTGGATATAACATTCCGTTGTTCATCTCTAGAAAACAAGGATCTACTTTCAAAAAGCGTATGTTGTTTTTCATATATCCAGTCCTCGGGATTTATATTGCAAATATTTTATTCTACTTTTTAGTTTGTTTGCTTAATGTTGTAAGATTCTACTTCTCAGGATCCGTTTTTGAGAATCTCTAGGACGGTCGAGACTGGAGATTCTATTCCTATTTGCAAGACAGAAGTCGTGAACAACAACTTGAATCCAATTTGGAAACCCGTGCATCTAACCATGCAAAAATTCGTTAGTAAGGTAGATTCTTAAAAAGCGAATTAATTTCACTTTTTTAATCACAAATGTAACGTTTCATATGTTTTATGTCAACTTTTCGATTACATTTGATATATTATGTATTATTGAGTGTATGATCAACTTTCTCAACATGTGAACTTTTTATCTTTTTAGTTTTCAAATAATTTAATTCACCAATGTTATCTTTTTAATTCTTGCTCGATATTTTTGCAGGAGAATCCATTGGTGATTGAGTGCTTTGATTTTAACGACAGTGGAAATCATCAGCTTATCGGGTACGTTTGTTTACATTCTTTCATCATTTGCATGTTATTTTGTTATATTAACATATGTTTTCACAAAATATATCAAGTTTATTAACGTTAAAAATGTCATCTTTTTTGGTTATTCTTACATTCTTTTTTCAAACAGAAAATTGCAGAAATCAGTTGCAGAACTTGAAAGCCTTCACCAAAGTAAAGCTGGTGCAAATTTCATCTCCCCCTCTTCTGGATTTCGACGCCATGAAAAGGTTTTTTCATAATCCTAAAATCTCTAAATTTAAACGGTTTCATAAAAGAAGTGTTTTTGTTCAATTTCTAACATGCATCAATTTTAGGTTCTGAAGAGTCAAATTTTTGTCGAAGGGTTCGTTGAGAAACAACTTTATAGCTTTATTGACTATATCTCGAGTGGATTTGAACTTAGTTTCATGGTTGCTGTTGATTTTACTGGTATTTATCCACCTCTCCGAAATTAAAAAAAATCCCGCCTTTTTTCTACAGTTCATAATTCATGCTTTTAAATTTCTTCAGCTTCTAATGGAAATCCACAAAGTCCAGATTCTCTTCATTACATTGATCCCTCGGGTCGCCTTAACGCCTATCAACAGGTAACCATTGTTATAGCTATAAGGGATAATTAAACGCACATCCTCTAACTTATTGGATAATTATCACGAGCCCTCTTTAAGTTTGCAAATTACCAAGACACCCCCTTCGAAACCGACAAACTCGAATGATAGGGGGTGAATATGTAATTTCTCAAAACTTGAGGTGTTTTTTCGTTATTAGGATCGTGTTAATACTGCAAAACTCATTATAGGCAATAATGGAAGTTGGCGAGGTTATACAATTCTACGATTCCGATAGACGTTTCCCAGCTTGGGGTTTCGGTGGAAGAACCCCCGATCGTTCGGTATCTCATTGTTTCAACTTAAATGGAAGCCCTTTTGAATTTGAGGTATATACAATTTAGTTCACTCGAATTATTATATTTCATTTTTTTTTCTTTTCATTTTATTCTTTTTTATTCGGGTTCCACAGGTTGAAGGCGTTGAAGGTATAATGGCTGCTTACACGAGCGCGTTACATAATGTCTCTCTCTCGGGCCCGACTTTATTCAGTCAAGTGATCAATAAGGCTGCGGATATTTCTCGTCAATCTCTTTCTTGCAACCAAGCCAAGTATTACGTCTTGTTGATTATAACGGTATGCAAATCAAGTTAAACATGGGCTGTGTCGTTTTTGCCTTGTCTTTGTTATATTCTTGACGGGATTTAACGGGTTTTTGATTTTATAGGACGGGATAGTCACTGATCTTCAAGAAACCATAGATTCTATCGTTAGAGCGTCTGATTTGCCACTTTCAATCCTTATCATTGGAGTTGGCAAAGCAAATTTCAAGGAAATGGAGGTATATATATATATACATTTGTCGTTCTTATGATGCTCGAGAGTCGAACTATAAAAAGATTTCAAATTTAGGACCACTTGGGACACATAGCCGTTTTCTTGTTAGTGTAATCTTTGATCTAGTATCTGAGATTCTTTTCCAACGGTCCAGATTCTTGATGCTGATAATGGACGTCGATTAGAGAGTTCTAACGGAAGGATAGCAACACGAGACATTGTTCAGTTTGTTCCAATGCGTGAAGTTCACGGTATGTACACTAACTAAGAGCGACTCTTTGGAGCTCGCGAGTTTAGATATAATTACAGTCATGTGTAAATGGTGATTTATAAGTTTGTCAATGGGCGGAAATAGCCCAGACCCGGATCCATTCAATAGAAAACGTATCTGACCTGAACCTGACCGTAGGGTCTGAGATCCGGACCAAACCAGACCCAGACCCGATGACACTGGGCAGTTCGGGTCCGGGTACAAGTTTTACCAGTGGGTATTTTACCCGAAAAATACCTGAACATTACCCAAATTTTACCCGTTGAAAATACCCGCGATCTATAGCCGAACAATACCCGTGGGCATTTACTTGACGTGGACCCGACCTGAAACGTACCCGGCCCGTCGGAACTAACTTTTTTTAGACCCAGTATATGCGTTCGGGTTCGAGTAAAATATTTTTTGTGGTTATTTCATGGGTCCAGTTTAGGTCTAGGTATTCCCGGCCCATTGACACCTCTAATAATTTAGTTTGATAAATAGTCTCGAGAGCTCTTAAGAATTAGCAACTTGATAATTATGAAATTTTGGCGATGAATTTGTTTGAGAAATTTTTGGATGGTTTTGTGCAGGGGGGGAAATATCAGTGGTTCAAGCTCTTCTTGAAGAATTGCCATCTCAGTTTCTGAGTTATGTGCGTAGCAGAGATATAAAACCTCTTAATGTGTCTCAAATTTAGTAGTTTTATTCATACTAGTTATAACTTCAAGGACTTTGTTTAGCCTGTTTTCAAGAATTTAATTTCATTAGTTGATTATATGTATATATTATGCATTGAATTGTTTGATATAAAAACTCTTAATAAAAAGGGTTTTAGATCTTTTATGAATATATTTATTCCAAATTTGAAGCATTGAAATAAATAATTGCATCCAGAAAACAATTATGTACATGGCATTAAAAATTAAAATAGTGCTTCTCTTTTGTTGTAATCTTTTGGTTTTCATTTCATGACTTTATGTTACACAAAGAAAAAGACTCGAGATTGTGAAGTGTAATGGCAGAAGGAGGAATTAAGGGTACTCATAAATCGGGCTCGAGATGAATTTGGCCAAAATATCTCCTCGAGCTTAAGCCACAATTTTCAAAACCGAATTTGAAAAAATAAACTTGAGCTCAATTTTTTTTGCTTAATATAAACATAACTAATATTAAATATATGACTATTTTCACATATATACTATTATATTTATAGCATATTAAATTTTTAATATATTAATAAATGAATAAATATTATATATTTGAAAATTATGTAATAATTTTAATATTTTAATATATTTAGTTCAATGAAATTGTTTTGCGCAAATCAAATTTATTTAGAATTAGAAAAGAAGTATGAACTTTGTATTTCTTTATTGAATTTCCACCATAATAGTATGTTAGACCGATTGTACTTGGACTAATATTAGTGATAGTAACTGACACATAACGAACTTCAACGAATTGATCAACACGTGGCATAAACTTATTGGTTTATCCCTTTGCACTACAAGTGCCCTTTCTCGAGATAAAACCGTTATTTCGCGTGGCATCATACTGACCGTTGATCTAAACAGATCGAATAATCTAACGACCCCGGTTGAGCCTGGACTTATATTTGGTAGAAAAAAGCGCCAAATCACTCTCACTCATCCACGTACTACTGCTGCTACTCTCTCTCTCTCTACACTCTTCATAACGCATGAATTGGTTAAAAAGCTTTTTGTCATTTCCCATTTCTCATATTCCTCTGATCACTGTAAGTCACAATTCTCTTATCTTCATCTCTCATAATAACCCTTTACTTTGTTTTTTTTTTTTTTTTTTTTATTATTATACAAAGTTTGAATTTGTTTACGGTTTGGGTAAGTTTGGAATTTGGATGGTTTTCAGTAGGGTACTTTTCTGTATTTATTTATCTGGAAATTATGAAATCTTGTTTTCTTTTTCAAGTTGTTCTAAACTGGCTTGCTTTTTTTTGATGATGATCGATAATTTGGGTTTGCATGTGTGTTTGCTTGATTTTTCTTTTCTAATTTGTCATTCTGCATAATTTACGTTTATTTTGTAATAATTTTACGTATTTCTTGATCATGAATTTCCAACTTAGCTCTTTCTCATGAAAGGGACAATGAGATATTAATTTAGTTTATTGATTTTAGTTGAGGCAGATGGGTACCCATTTTGTGCTGAAGTTTTACAAGTCAATTCTTATTTATTATAGTAAATTCTAGAGGGTTTCGACAAGATATGGTACTCTATTAGAACTTTTGATGGCTTTTGTACTCTTTTGATATAGTGAAATATCTCTCCACCTCGTTCACGATCTTGCTGAACTATGTAATTCTTTGTGTTGGATATTATGTTTTATATATGTTTCTGATTCGTGCTTTATTTTAACACCTTTAATAATGATGTAAAAACTGACCTGTATTTTAATGGATATAGATAAATATGGGACAAGGAAAAAGTTCAGAAAACTCTCGTCCTGCCCTTAATGAGAGAATTCTATCTTCTATGTCACAAAGATCTGTTGCTTCCCATCCATGGCATGACTTGCAAATTGGTTAGAGTTTCTTTCTATATGTATCACAAATTAATCATATGGGTTTTCCATTTTTATAGTATGAGTTGGGTTTTTCTTATGATTTAGAATATGATTTATGACTTAAGTTTATGTCATTTTGATACTTAGTATGATGCTGTATGCAGGGCCAGGGGCACCATCCATTTTCAACTGCGTAAGTGATTACTTACATTTGTAAACTGCAAACCAAAATTTTGTTTCTATTTGTTTATAAATGGGTATAAATTTTGTTCTGAAAATTTCAAATATTGCTTTTTAAATTTAGATATTCATGTTGAATAGCGTATTGATCAGAAGTAAGTCTGCAGGTTGTTGAAATTGGAAAAGGGGGCAAAGTTAAATACGAGCTCGACAAAATTAGTGGACTTATCAAAGTAAGAAAATTCCTTTCACTCTTGACACATTCACTTTATGCCTATGGAATTATTGAAGGAAATAAATTATATTACAGGTTGATAGAGTTCTTTACTCGTCAGTTGTTTATCCGCATAACTATGGTTTCATTCCTCGAACCCTCTGTGAGGATAATGATCCAATGGATGTTCTGATCTTGATGCAGGTTGCTCCTATCTTAAGAAAAATATATCGTTTCTCATTGCACTTTGAAATCGATTAATTGGACATAAAACCTTAATATTTGTTCTGTTCTCGCGCAGGAACCTGTACTACCTGGTACTTTCCTTCGTGCTCGTGCCATTGGATTGATGCCCATGATAGATCAGGTAAAAATGTCTCTATTTTCTCAATGTGACATAGTTTTTCTAGTTTGTAGTTGATTATATATTGTTTCTATTTCTCTTGGAAAATCGCAAAAGCACATATATTTGGTAAATTACACAAACACTCATGCATGAGGCCCTAATTCGAAAAACACCCTTAGATGTGAGAATTTTTTGTAATCTAACAATTCCTTTGGAAGATTTCCCAAGTTTTTCGATACTTTAAACTCATCATTCAAGTGAATTATTCGACAGGGTGAAAAGGACGACAAAATAATAGCAGTGTGTGCTGATGACCCCGAGTTTCGTCATTACAAGGACATGAAGGATCTTCCACCTCACCGCCTTGCTGAGATTCGCCGCTTTTTTGAGGACTGTATCCTTCACTTTGCATTACTTCTCGTTTTTTCGCATTCTAAGTTTTGCATAAATCACTATTAGCCCTCTTCGAATCATTTTCTTGTCATAATATCGAATAGACAAGAAGAACGAGCACAAGATAGTTACTGTGGAAGATTTTCTGCCAGCTGAATCAGCAATCGATGCTATCAAGCACTCAATGTAAGAGATCTTGTACTTTTTGTTTCATGTAAATTTTTTGAATATTAAGTGAGATTTTTGAGCAAATTTGCATTGTTGTGATTGCAGGGATCTTTATGCTTCCTATATTGTGGAAAACCTGAGGCACTGAATCTATCAAACATTTGTAATAGAATGACAAAGGAAGTTGATTGGTTTCTTAACATTCTTGTCTTAACCTCGTAGCAGAAATCTCTATTTCTTTGGTTATTGTCTTTCGGAATCTCTATGTTTCGTGTAAATTTTTTGCTTATTACACGAGTGACGGTGATTCTCCGGAATCTAGGCCCGGAGAATCTTAGACATTCTGGTTTGTAGGGTCCGCAGGTGGGTCCCAGTCGATGTCTGTCTGGGATTATCAGATTCGTGAGTTCTGATCAAATTTTGGAAAAACAATACACATGTTGGAATAAAGTACATAGTTGATGCATGTTGTCAAAAGTCACCATGGAAAATTGTAAACATAGATATGGGTAAAAATATTCTTCAAAATACATTCATAAGAGTTTAGTTTCATCACGTAAATTATTACAAATTGTTACTCCAATATACAATTCAAGTTGTTCTACGAATAATCAAACAAATGTAAGTTGATGGAATGTAAACAATCGTCATTATATGTAGCTATTATTGAGACGAATACAATTTAATTTTTAAATTTAGATCATTCGAAATACTCAGTTATATCTATTCTTTTCACTATGCCATGATTCATTTTGATAAATATTTTACTATGCAACTTTCAAGTTTATACTATATTGTGAATTTGTGGTGTTTATACTAGTAGAATATATACATAAATATTATGTAATATATTTTTGAAATATTAAAAAGAAAAAGTCAGCTGAGATGAGTGAGTGACTGCTCAACTCGCTGAACTCAACTCGGTTCATTTTTACAGGCACTTTTTTTTTTTTTTTTTGGGGGGGGGGGGGGGGGGGTCTTCACACAACAGTAATCGAATTCCCATTTTTCTCTCAAAATTTCCCAATACCAAAACCCTAAATCAAAAACAATCAATTCCAGAAGAAGATGGGTACTTTGGGGAGAGCATTCTACGCCGTCGGGTTCTGGGTCAGAGAAACCGGCCAAGCCCTCGATCGCCTCGGCTCACGCCTCCAGGGAAACTACCGTTTCCAAGAACAATGTAATCATCCTCCTTTTGCTTAATCATCTTTCCGATTTCAACTTCTGTTGCCTGCATTTTTTGTTATTTTTTCTCTTTATATTTTTTGTTACTGTGGTAGGGGTTTAAAGATTTAATCTTTTTTGAAATCACGAGCTGGATGGTTGTAACTAATATTCACTGCGTAAATTGATTGTTCTTTTGTCAAAAATATTTAGCCGATGCACGTAAATTTTTTCAGCTGTTGTCATTGGTTTTAGACTTTCAGTGGAACTTAGGTACCAAACATCTCTCATTTTGTCTTTTTACTCATTTGTGTTTGTAAACCCCTGTTAACATATGTCTTTCTCTTTATTCGGTGGATTTTTTCATACGTCTTGGACATGATTGATGTATGATTTCATTTTTCCAGTGTCGAGGCATAGAACACTCATGAACGTATATGACAAAGTCCCGACGGTTGATAGGGAGGCATTTGTGGCACCTAATGCGTCCATTATTGGGGATGTTTATATTGGACGGAGTTCTTCTATTTGGTATGGATGCGTCCTCAGAGGTATGTTCTCAAGAAATTAAATATTGATGTCATTTGGTTTTAGTTGGATATCATTGCTAAAAAACCAAGAGGATCGACTCCCATCAATTTCTTGCTCCCGGGAATTTTACTAATTATCTAAACTATAGTACTTGTTATCACTATGTGAAAATGAAGATACATATTTACTTCAATAATTGCATAAAATTGTAACTTGAGGGTTGGGCTCTGATAGGTATTTTTCTATTCTCTTTTGATCCAGCACTTGGATTTTCTCTCTCTTTTGTTTTACTATGCATTACACATCTTGAGGGTGTTAATGAACGTATTTCATGTAAAACGCAGTATTCTCTGCTTAACCTTCTAAGTTTTTGATTGCTAAGTGGCTTACTGTTTCCTTTAAGCTGGTTGTAATGCCTCTAATTTGTTTTTTTCTTGCCGAGGTTTGGAGATTCTGTTTTTTCCCCACCTTGCAGTATCCCTTTAGCACAGAACATTCCATTACTATCTGCACTGATCTCTAGATCTATTCAAGTCTCTGTAGATGCACATATACTCTATTTCAACTCTTCATTATTATTTTTGAAACCAGACAAAGTGAAAACATCTTTTTTAATGTTATATCACTCAAATCCAAGTTTTGATAAGATTATATTAGCCCAGATTCAGATAGTGTGAGACTTGAAATCATTGTCTAACATACAGAATGTCGAATCAGGAGAAAATTCTGTATTGAGTTTTATATTGTATCTGCTCGTTTTATTAGGAAAATTTCTGGTTGTTTAAAGTTTCTGGCTTTTATGCAGGTGATGTCAATAGCATCAGTATCGGAACTGGAACCAACATACAAGACAATTCTCTTGTTCATGTGGCCAAATCTAATCTGAGTGGCAAAGTCTTGCCGACCCTTATTGGCAACAATGTCACTGTAGGTTAGTAAAGTAATCACCTTTATATGAAAACCTGGTCCATTCTGGAATTTTCCTAATCCTGATGGATAACAGAGGCATTTACTTGACAGGTCACAGTGCTGTCTTGCATGGATGTACCGTTGAGGACGAAACATTTGTTGGTATGGGTGCAACATTGCTTGATGGGGTGGTTCTTGAGAAACACGCCATGGTTGCTGCTGGAGCTCTTGTGAGACAGAATACTAGAATACCCTCTGGGGAGGTTTGTACATGCTGATTGAGCTATGGATTAAACTAAATTACACCCTGCTTAAACTGACATTTCGGAATTTAATTTAATTAAAGACCCTTTAGAGATCGAAAACAAACAACATTGTTTACTTAGTGAATTTTGGTTTTTTGCAGGTATGGGGAGGAAATCCAGCAAAGTTTCTAAGAAAGCTCACAGATGATGAAATTGCCTTCATATCCCAGTCAGCTATCAATTATTCGAACTTAGCTCAAGTCCATGCTGCTGAAAATGCTAAGCCCTTGGACGAGGTCGAGTTTGAAAAGGTGCTTCGAAAGAAATTCACAAAGCAGGACGAGGAATATGACTCGATGTTGGGCGTTGTTCGGGATGTACCATCAGAACTTAATCTTCCTGATAGCATTAAATCTCCAAAGGCTGCCTAATATGCTTACATATTCGAACTTTTTGTTGTTTCCCAATGGATGTCCTAGAAACATCACGAGTTTTCACTTGCCAATAAATTCAGGGGCCGGGCTGGAGTTCAAAGGCTCAATCCTGGTACACATTGTTTCTTATTCACAGATCTTCGTGCTTAGTTGATGAACTTAAATGTTTGCTTATTCGTTTTTGTGGATTTCTGTTTCTACTTTGTGGATGCATTTTCTTTTCATATACTGTGGAGAGAAACGTGAAAGATTAAGCTATGTTTAGTATCATTTTTGGGAATCTATTCTTGTTTCCTGGAAATGAAAATTGTTTGGTATCCCAATTTTCGGGGTAATGAACCGAATTTTCGACCTAATCTTTTATGTGTACGATATTTGGACCGTACAACTATTACATCTATAACAAATATTGTGAATTTCGTACAAGTACTAATTGAAATAGTAATTGAAAATTTGGGATCTCTCTTAATGATGGTAAGCTATATAAATCAAGAAACCAGAAAAAGCAAGACGTAGCTTATAATCACTCCTAATTCCTTTGTTAATCCAATGATAAGTATACAAAGAACACATTAGACATTTTGATGACGGGTGGATCTTATTTTAAGTTGAAATGTCTGAAAGGTTCATTAAATCAATATATGGGGTGTGTATTATATTGGCAGATAAACTTCAGTTTCTGCAATTTCATTTTGAATTTTTTTTCCCATGAAATTGTTCAAGGGTTTGTAGCATGCTAACCACTCGAACTCTTGGCAAGCAGGGTTGTGAAGTAATCACGCATTTCATTTCATTATATCATTATATTCTCATCAAACAAATCTCGGACCCATTGATTTCTTCAATTAAAGTAATCACAACTTGAATGATTTGGTATTAGAACAGAGTTGTGGTGGGTTTTGATTTTGTACGAGATCAACATCGATTGATATCTCAAATGTACGAATTCAATTAGTTGCTTCTTTAATGTTCAAATTTGCAGCCATTGGACCAAAAAAGTTTTAAAACTCGTGGCAACTTTTTTTTTGAATGATGGGTATTTTTCAACTGTTTTTGTTAGGTAATTTTATTTACTACCAATTAATTAGTTGACGGGACCAATATTTTACATCGACTAATTAATTGGTAGTAAATAAAATTATCTGGAAAAAACAGTTTGAAAATACTCATCATGCGAACAGAAAAAGTTGGAGGGAGTTTTGGAACTTTCTTGGTCATCTGTTGACGGCAAATTTGAACATTGATGAAGAAGCAACTAATTGAATTGGTACATTGATATCTCAATAGATGTTGATCCCGTACAAAATCAAAACCCACCACAGCTCTCTTTTAATACCAAATCATTCAACTCTTTTAATGTGAGTATTCACAGGAAAGAAAAATTCAAAAACGAGGTTGCAAAAATTGAAGTTCTTCTGCCAATATAATACATCCCATATATTGATTTATAATGCACCCCATATATTGATTTGATAAACCTCTTCAGACATTTCAACTTAAAATAAAATACACTCGTCATCAAAATGTCTTGTGTGTATGGAAGAACAAAGGAATTAAGAGTGATTATAAGCTACAAAACGTCTTGTTTTTCTCATATCCATTGAAACAGGGATAGTGTAAAAATGATGCCATCCTTACAATGGAGACTTCTTCATACTTTTCATGGTAGTTGGATTTTAGACAACCAAGTCAAACAAAAAAGGTTTCTCATACTTCCACCACACCAAAATTAACCCATCTTTCCATCATTTTTCTAAACCAAGCACAACAAATCAATCAAATACCATAATAGTCATAAAGAAACAAACCTATGAAACCCCACAAAAATGACTTAAAACATACCCATTCTATATCATCTTCACCAACCTTAATCTTCTTACAACACATATTTTCTAGCCATGTTCAGAGCTTTAAGCACAAGAAGCCAAAGGGGTTATGAGCAATTAGGCCTCGATGATGAGGCCTCGTTGGCGCCTAATCTGAGCAGAGCCAAAAGCTTATCAGCCAAAATCTTCGGCTCTTCGAAAAAGTCATTGGCTATGAATAATCCCTATGAACAAGTTAAGAAAGCAAGTAAAATTCATCCCTTTTTTAGTATGTTTGAAACGAAACGAAAGAAGAAATCAGCAGCTAAACCGGAGTTTTTGAGGTATTTGGAGTATGTGAAAGAAGGGGGTATAGTATATGGGACATGAAAGCAAATGTTCCTGTTATATACTACAAATGAGAAGAAAAAGTTTTAATCTTGGTATATTATGTTGGTTTGTCTTAGTAGATTTTTATTATACTTATTATATTGTTATCTTCTGCAGAATATATGTATTGATGATGAACTTTGTTTTGCATTTTTCTAATATATTCTCAGTTCGAAATGTCCAAATTTAATCCCTCGAGATATTGTAAGGGATAATGTTATGATTCGACTCAATCCTTAGAAACTGAGTTGAATCCCAACTACCAACCTGTAGATAAAAACACGGAAAATAGGAAAAATTGCAGAAAAAGTAAAGGAAAGAAGAAACGAAGAAGAAAAGCTAAGAAACTGATGAAAAATATCTTTAACAAAATGCCCAAAATTAATTGTTACAGATTCCTCACTCCTCCTATATAGTCCATGACACGTCAACATTCATAACTAATTTGCAGAAACAAAATAACAACTTGAATTAAACAAAGTCTTCAAAGCCCACAATGATTTGGATCCTTATCTCAAGCCCAATTTCTTCTTAATCTTCCTTATTGGTCTTCGACCCAATTGCTGTTTTTCCTTTGTTCGGCCCATCCTCAATCAATTGAATTTCATTTGCTCTCTGAATTTCCCTCTCAAACGTTGATGTCATAACAAAAGGAAAAACAGCAATTGGGTCGAAGACCAATAAGGAAGATTAAGAAGAAATTGGGCTTGAGATAAGGATCCAAATCATTGTGGGCTTTGAAGACTTTGTTTAATTCAAGTTGTTATTTTGTTTCTGCAAATTAGTTATGAATGTTGACGTGTCATAGACTATATAGGAGGAGTGAGGAATCTGTAACAATCAGTTTTGGGCATTTTGTTAAAGATATTTTTCATCAGTTTCTTAGCTTTTCTTCTTCGTTTCTTCTTTCCTTTACTTTTTCTGCAATTTTTCCTATTTTCTGTGTTTTTATCTATAGGTTGGTAGTTGGGATTCAACTCAGTTTCTAAGGATTGAGTCGAATCATAACACCTTTGTTCGGCCCATCCTCAATCAATTGAATTTCATTTGCTCTCTGAATTTCCCTCTCAAACGTTGATGTCATAACATTACTCCCCCCTTTTGACAAGTCTTGACCCCAAGACTTGCACTCTGGAAATTTCTCTGTGATCATTGGTATGGTATCTGTGGTGGATAACATGTATATACACCCGAAGAGATGTTTTCCTTGCTGCGTGAACATTTTCTTTAGTCGTTTTCCCGTCATCATTTTCAGAGATATGTCCTGCTGAATTCCTTGCAACATGATATCTTTACCACCCTTAACGAACATGATGCTTTGTGTCTTGAAATCAAACGTGATAGGTCCTAGTTTCCTTAATAAATCTACTCCGACTACCATATCGCACCCACCTAATGGTAATACCAGAACATTAGCTCTAAATTGTTCTCCTCCCATGGCCCATTGGAAATCGGGGCACCTCGCATTGCAATTGATTTTTTCCTCGTCAGCTACTGTCACTACTAGAGGGTTTGTGTACTCCATAATGCATTTAAGCCTCTTAGCCGCCTGTGGGTCTATAAAACTGTGGGTACTTCCGGTGTCAATCAATATCGTAATAGTAGCATTTTTAACCTTACCCGAGACCTTGATCGTGTCTTGAGTGATCTGCCCCGCTAGAGCGTGTACTGATATGTGCAGCTCTTCTACATTTCCCATGCTCGGTTCGTCTATCTCGTCCGTGTCCAGCTCTTCTTGTTCCTCCCCCATAATGACAAATAGTTTCTTACATCTATGTCCTAGGACATACGGTTCATCACAATTAAAGCATAAACCCTTCCTTCTTCTTTCGTTCATTTCCTCACCACTAAGTGTCTTGATAGGAGGGTATTTAGCCTCTGTTGGCGAGTTAAATTTCTCGCTTGATGGGGTCACTATATTTTCAGGTTTCCCTCCCCTGTTACCTCCAGCTGCTAATGTTGCCTTATATTGAGATTTTCCTCCTTTTCCCAGTGCATCCAACAATCCTTCTTGCTTCTTTGCCAAGTGAATTGCTTGAACCAAGGATTAAGGACTGAGCATTTCAACCATCTGTGCTATTTCCACTTTAAGACCACTAATGAAACTCTTAATGAAGTACTCCTCCGTTAGGAATCGGTTCATACTAATCATAAACGCTTTCAATTCCTCAAATCGTTCGACGTAGTCTCCTACGGAATCTGTTTGTACTAGTTTGTTAAACTGTCCTATCAAGTTCTCTTGTTGTGCAGTCGAAAATCGAGTTATCACCAATTCCGAAAAATGTTGCCATCCCATCAATTCCCTCCCCTCAATATAATCCAAATACCAATTGTCTGCCGTGCCTTCCATGTGCATAGCGGATGTCAATATCTTTTCAAAGTCATTCATGGGTGAACTAAAAAATATTTATGACATTTCCTAATCCATCCTCTGGGGTTTTCACCATTGAATTTAGGGAATTCAAATCTCGGTACTCTCACATTTAGGGGTCCAGAATTCGACATACCACTGTTATTGTTCTGATTTGGAGTAATATTGATGGTGTTTGTACCTTTGGGTGATGGAAAATGAGAGCTAGATGGCACCTCTGTGGCTGGTCCTTTTCCTTTTTGCAATCTGCATAGTTCGTCCATTCTGTGCAATATCATCTCCACTTGTCCTTTTGTTTTCAGGTGAGCCTCTTTCATGTCTTCAAGTTGTTTGATGCAGCTTTCCTGATAACTTTTGATGCTCATAATTTCAGATTGTTGCCCATCCCATTGTGATTGCTTTGTCAACAGTGAAGCTAGTTGTTCCTCGATTGAGTCCAATCTGGAGTTGTTCTTCGCCATTGCTTATCAGAGTGCAGCTCAGGATCTATTGCTCTGAGGCCACTTGTTATGATTCGACTCAATCCTTAGAAACTGAGTTGAATCCCAACTACCAACCTGTAGATAAAAACACAGAAAATAGGAAAAATTGCAGAAAAAGTAAAAGAAAGAAGAAACGAAGAAGAAAAGCTAAGAAACTGATGAAAAATATCTTTAACAAAATGCCAAAACTGATTGTTACAGATTCCTCACTCCTCCTATATAGTCTATGACACGTCAACATTCATAACTAATTTGCAGAAACAAAATAACAACTTGAATTAAACAAAGTCTTCAAAGCCCACAATGATTTGGATCCTTATCTCAAGCCCAATTTCTTCTTAATCTTCCTTATTGGTCTTCGACCCAATTGCTGTTTTTCCTTTGTTCGGCCCATCCTCAATCAATTGAATTTCATTTGCTCTCTGAATTTCCCTCTCAAACGTTGATGTCATAACAGATAATTTGATTGATCTTTCTAATATATATATATATATATATAATTATTCCAAGTATATGGACTTGTTTTGTTCATTAGATAAGCCCTTATTGATTTCATTTATCCAACCTCATCAAGTGTTTAGTTCATGTTATATTGGCCCGCCATTTATAATAGGCTCGTATTTTATCATGCTTTTGGATGATAACTTAACTTTTCAAAAGGAGTGAGATAAATTATAATGGCAAAGTTAAAAGGTTCATTGACAAAAATATCCATCAAATTGTATCCTAGTTTTGGGGAACTTTAATATTTCAAGGACAACGAAGTAATTAGATATTTCTTTGGGAATAGATTATGGGATTATTGAAAAGATGTCTAACGTACAAAACAAAGGATTGATAATTTTTATCTGATAATGAACAGTAAATTTAAAATTTATCAATGTTATCAATTTTATCTTTACCTTTCATAGAAAATGAGCCCTTAAGAGATAAGGCACACTGCTGTCCGTCCCCGAGTGCGGGCCACACTGGATTACCTCAATCCGCACCGGTTCAACCTGGGCTGAGTTCGGCCCAAGAAATGAAACCGGCCCAAAAGGTTTGATTGAAGTGGAGCTGGCAGGACTGGGCTCGGGCCCATCAATGACCCAACCCAGGACTAGAAAAAATTTACAAATATTTTGCTGCAAGTTTTAACAAAAAACTTAAGATTGTCCAAATTGTTAAGACATGCATTTATTTACACACCTATACTTTGCATTTATATATTATAAATTAACACCAAAAAGGGTATAATTGTCCCGTAAATCAAGGTTCGCATGGATTAGAGATATTTTTAAAAACTTTTTAAACAAATAAGATAACAGATATTGAACGAAATAAATTACAGGTGCTTAAACTTAAATGTAATGAAACAATAATCGAATATTTTTCAAATACATAATAGCCAACAATCTAAAAAACTTTGACCCTCCAACTCCGACCAAACATACAATTCACGGGGCAATTTTAATTAATTGACTAACAATTTTAAATTGCAGAATACGAATTTGTACGTCTACAATTTTGGAGAATTTTTCTTCTCAAGAAATCCATATATATTTTTAAATTATCATTATTAGGTAGTCCTTTTACACTTCTATTTTATTTGTATTAAAAAAATTTAATTATCGAAAAGTCAACTTACACACGTCCAGTTTTATGCAATAAAAATTGCAATTGAAGTCAATGATTTATTTTCCAAAATGAGAAGATACGATATATTAGTATTAGTGGTGATATAAGCAATAGTCCTATTTATACATAATATTCTAATAATCTATTAGTAGAAGAAAATAATAAGAAATAAAAGAAGAGAAAAGGTCACGTTAATTAGATAGTGTTAGAAGTTAGAACACGACGACCAAAAGAACCTGAAACGCACAAATATTGGGGCAAAAATTGAATCTATTACAACTTTTACGATAATATATATATATGTATGTATGTATATATATAGAGAGAGAGAGAGAGAAATGATGTATGTGTAGTTATGGATCCATCCCTATTTTCTTACGCCATTGAAGCTGTCAATCCTCTCTAGATTATTGTTATGAATATGATTGTTGTTATTCCTCTCCGATCAAAGGTTACTTTTTTGTCTCATCTACTGCTGAATTTTTTTCCTCGTTCTATAAATCAAATCACTTTTACGAGCTAGGTTTTGTTGTTTGTGGCCTGATTTTTTGGAAGAACCCTAGATGTTACGGTCATGAATCATTTCTTTTTGCACTTTTTTTTTTGGTTTGCTGAAGCTTTTTTTTTTTTAGGTGTAATTTCTACAAGAATTTTTATTAAAAAAGAATGTTTCAGCTGAGGAAACCTTCCTTAACAAAATAAGCATTAGCTACCAGACAATGACTTTCTTATTTTGATTGTTTTCTGCAAAAGATAATGACTATACAATTGGTTTAGCTGCACATCTGAAATCTAGTCAATAATTCCACTAATTAAGATCCTAGAATATATCTTTCAGGTTTGTATTTATCTTGTAACAGATCTTTTGCATTACTTTACTGCCTGTTTTGCTGGAGCCATTTTGTGAATTGAATTTCAGTCTCCATTGAAATGAATTCCATTTACCTAGTAGTTACTTTTCCAGTGAATAAGATGGTGTTTATTTTTCTGTGCAGATTGTTTGAAGTCATGCCTACATTTACCGCTATAGCTTTTGATAGACTATTGGAGCCTGGATCTGTAAAATCCATGGCACCAGGATTAAATTCTCCCGACCCAGAACTCGAAAGAACACTTAGTTCTCGAGACAGAGGAATTAATGCTCCTAGTTCAAAAATGGAAAGGGGAGTTAGTGTTCCTCCCAAACCTAAGCTGGAAAGTAGGGTTGGCCTTCCTCCGAACCCAAAGCTGTCGAGGGGAGTTAGCGTTCCCCCAAATCCGCTCGATAGGAATAAGAAGAACCATTGGACTCAAATTTCACCTGCTCTTTACGCCACTCCTGAATCAACCCCACTTCCCGATTCTCCATCATCATTCCCCCCGTCGCCTTACATTATTAATCACAAGAGACGGGGCACACGGCTCATGAAGAGTTTCTCTGAGGATGATGTGGCAACTTGTAAGCAAGCCAGTGAGGATATTAAGGAGGTCGCAAATTTGTCTAAGGATGACGGTGATGTTCCTACCTTGAACGATAACAGCAAATTATCTGGCCATGGAGATGTGAATGAGAAGTGTTTGAATGGTGTTTTGGATGTTGATATTGGAAGTAGTGTTAAGGAAAATGGGGTTATTGCATCTGGTGCATTTGATTTGCAGCAAGACAGTGAGGTTGATGATTTTGTTGATCCACAGGACTCGATGAGTGTAAAGAGCTTTGCTGAGAGTGAGGGCAATGGTGGAACAGAACGGTCTTTGACTTCCGCAACACCAATCGCTGAGTTCTTCGATGCTTGGGAAGGTGCCTTGCTTTTGCTGTTGCTTTTAAGTTTTTATTTCTTTCCTTTTTGGGGATATGATTTCCGTGATTCTTATTATGTCTCTTAAGTTGAAAATGATTTCTTTTGAACTCATATTACATGTAACTTATCATGAGGATTGTCGCATTATCTTGGCTTTTGCTGTTTATAACCTATTTCCATCTCATGGTCCAGAATTGTCATCAGAAATCGGGCCTCAGCTTCCAATGCCGGATATTGAAAACGAATTACGGGAAACAAGACTGACCCTATTACTGGAGATAGAAAAGAGGAAACAAGCAGAGGAAAACCTAAACAACATGCGAAACCAATGGCAAAGTATTCGTGAGCAGTTAGCCGTTGTGGGTTTGAATCTGCCCGTGGATCCAACTAATTTGCCAGATGGGGCCGATCCAGCAACAGAGGTGTGCCAACAAGTTTATCTTGCTCGGTTTATATCGAATTCAATTGGGAGGGGAATTGCAAAGGCTGAGGTTGAATTGGAAATGGAAGCTCAATTAAAGCTGAAAAACTCTGAAATTGCTCGTCTATGGGATAGGCTTCATTATTATGAAGCGGTGAATCAGGAGATGTCTCAGAGGAACCAAGAAGTTGTTGGTGAGTTTCTAAACCGTAATACTTTTTCAGTAAGCTTAAATGAAAAATCTAGTTTGGTTTTTCGGCATTTTGTTGTCTGTGAAGTAAATTATCAGAAGGGTTTTTTTGCTATGTAATTCATCATGCAATGATGGAAAGAACGGTTGCAAATAACTATTCGTTGGTGTGTTTGTGTCACCTAGTCTTAAACTTATAATCATGTCGTTTGCTTTTGGTTTTATGGTTTCTTTTTAAATTTTAGTCCAATTCATTTTTCTTGTCCATTTTGGCTATGGCAAAAGGCAAAATACTACTTGTGTGTATTAGTTTTTGTTGCTGCATTTTCCAGATAATCATGTGAATAATACATAGTAGATGAAATAAGAAAACAAAATTTGATGTGTTTCCTTCTTTCTTTCTGATTATATAAGGGTGTGTTTGGATTGAGTGATTTGGATTTGAGGAAGAGATTTGGAGGAAGGATTTGAAATGACACCTAAAATGGAATCATTTGAAATACACCGTAGTTATGGAGAAAATAGGTCAAAATGAATGACAAGGGATTTGAAATCCATCGTAACATGAATTCATCCAAACGAACTTAAATGGATTTGTTGATGAATTTGAAATCCATAGATTTTAAATCCTTCAATCCAAACACACCCTAAACGATTTGCTAGCATTGCACGACTAGGTTCTAGGTTCTCCATTTTGAGATTTGTGATTGGGACATAACAAAATCATAACGACTGATTCTTAGTAAGTCTCGAGACTTCATGCCCTTGAAACAATCATAAAACGATCTTCAAATCTTACGAAAAATCTCGAAATCTCCATATTTCAACATTTAATTTTCGAAATTTTTTCTCTTTCACATCTCATTCAATCTTGTTTTTATCTTTCTATAGAATCGGCAAGGCGACTAAGGCAAAGAAGGAAGAGAAGGCAAAAATGGGTTTTGGGTTCTATAGCTACTGCAATCACACTTGGTTCATCTTTCTTAGCATATTCTTACATCCACTCTGGAAAAGGATCATCATCGTCATCTGGGCCCGCCTCACGTGCCAGTAAACCGAACTAAGCAAAACCCTCGATCTCGATAGGTTAGTGCAGAAAAGGGTATAGAAAGAAATAACAAAAACAAGAAGTTTATAGTGTTTCCCATTTTGTAAAAATATCATCATCAATTGTTGTCTCTTTTTCTCAGTTGGTTTGCAGATTTTCTGCTGTATAAATTCAATAAGAAACATAGCGCTATACGAAATTGGCCTAGCTAGCACACAGATAACAATATTTGATTAATTTGTATGTCATTCAAGAATGGCTCTGAGATTGTAATGCATTTGTGAAATGGTAAAATAAATATAGTGATAATAGCATTTCAATGTATGGTATATCAAACTTTTGTCGTTTTTTGTCGATTTTTGTCGAGATTGATTAACAAACGAAGCTTGATTGTTAACAAGTTTTAAGTTCAAATTAGTCTAGGGGGGGCAACCCCCGGTAGAGTTGGTAAGGGCATGTGAATGTTGTGGCCTTGGTCACGGGTTCGAATCCTGATGAGGGAATGCCTATTTGCCTTCTCTAATGTGAGTCTGTCAGCTATGGGCAACCTAGGCTGGTTTATCTCTCTTGTGTGGTTTGCAGGCTATTACACAAGAGTGGGGTTTACCAGCTATGGGCAACCTAGGCTGGTTTACCCAGTGCGCACTTAACGGTAGCGGCAGCGGGTTCCCTTGTCATAAAAAAAAAAATTAAGTCTCAGAAAAAAAATTTAAAGTTGGATCATAATTCAGACAAGGAATATGCTTACAAGGCTAATTTTGATAATGTGTGATCCATGATAATGGAATACCAAGAATGCCCCTGTCACAAACGTGCATACCAAAAATGCCCTTTGTTGCCAAACGTCGTCGTTTTGGTATGCTACTGGCAGATGACATGGGAAAAGTCGAACAGATAACATTTTGGTTTTGGCTATGGAGTAATAGCAACAGTAGTCCCAACTTCTACCTCCGGAACATAACTTACACCGTCCCGGCGACGGCGGCAGCGGCGTAGACGGCGGCGCGTTCAGAGTATTTTCTCTTGTACTTCTGGAAATCCTAAAAATATGAAGGAATTAGCTCTGCAATTCAACATTCCCCTCCCTCCCGCCACAAAACCCAGAATCCACTATAACAGAACGTTTTTCAATTTTCAGCCCAGCTTAATTAATGGAAGTAGCACCATAACCACTCCAAAAAGATATATCAGAAGGGCAATAAATTACAGCTCTACTACCAGTGATAAGAGACCACCACCAATTACACGTCCTGAAGTTGAGGAACTGGAAAAAGATGATGAAGAAGATGAAATGTGGTATCAGATAAGAAACCCAGATGATGAAGAGTACGAAGAAGAGGATGACCCAGAAACGTCATCTTCAACGTTGCTGTCATTGAACGTGAAGCCTGACAGAAACATGGCTTTGTTAGACGATTACGAGATGGAAGAAATGGATTATGTACCCGGCGACCCGAATCATCGGAGCGGGTATGTGGCGGTTGTGGGTAAACCCAATGTTGGGAAGAGTACACTGTCTAACCAAATGCTTGGTCAGAAGCTCTCCATTGTTACTGATAAGCCTCAAACTACTAGACATCGCATTCTTGGTATTTGCTCTGGCAATGATTTTCAGGTATTGAATTTGAACATTATTACATTAGCCCTCTTAGTGTTTGTGATATTGCCTGACTGAGTTTTAATGAGCTAAATCTTGTGAAGATAAATAGTATGTTCGAATTATCCATTGCTGAATTTGGTTGAAAAGTTTGAGATAGCTATATTTGCATGTAAATGATGAAGTTCTGTTCAATGTTTATCTGTTGGGATTTGCTTGTAGATGATACTTTACGATACACCCGGTGTTATTGAGAAGCAAATGCACAAATTGGACACTATGATGATGAAGAATGTACGAAGCGCGGCTATTAATGCAGACTGTGTAATTGTCGTTGTTGATGCTTCTAAGGCGCCTCAAAAGGTATTCTTTTTCGTATAAAAATGAAGCTTTCAAATTTGTCATCTGTGACTAAATCATACTCATATTCTCTCAGATTGATGAAGTGTTGGAGGAAGGAGTTGGAGACCTCAAAGATAAACCACCCACCTTGTTGGTCTTAAACAAGAAGGACCTTATCAAACCTGGTGAAATTGCAAAGAAAATTGAAGTACAATTTTCTAGCATCGTATTATATATTTGCCTTGTATTTTACGGTTTTTTTTTTCAATTGATGGGAGATTTCTTTCAGTGGTATGAGAAATTTACCGATGTTGACGAGGTAATACCTGTTAGTGCCAAGTATGGTCACGGTGTGGACGACATTAAGGACTGGATTCTGTCAAAACTTCCTCTCGGACCCGCTTACTATCCTAAGGTGTGTGTATATACATATATATATATATATATATATGACTAACAATCAAATTTTTTTTCCCGTTAAATGCTGGTGATAAGTTCAAGCTTGGACTTACAGCTGAAATTTGCTTAAAGATTGGCCTTTTATCTACATCTGAAAGGAAATGATGTATTCGTGTTCAGGATATTGCCAGTGAGCACCCTGAAAGATTTTTTGTGGCCGAAATTATCAGAGAAAAGATCTTTATGCAGTACCGTAATGAAGTCCCGTACGCATGCCAGGTAAAATTACGCGAAAGAAAACGAAAACAAACAGATCTTTGTCATAAATATTTGAGTGACACATTTTCTCTGAAACAACAGGTTAATGTTGTTAGTTACAAAAATAGACCAAACGCAAAAGATTTCATACAAGTTGAGGTTGTTGTAGAGAAGAACTCACAGAAGATCATCCTCATTGGAAAAGAAGGCAAAGCTTTAAAGCTATTAGCAACAGCAGCTCGGCTAGATATCGAAGATTTCTTACAGAAGAAAGTTTTTCTCGAGGTATGAATTTATTATAATCTACACAACGACATATATTGTAAGAATGAAAAATGATAAAGGGACATTATGCAGATAGAAGTAAAGGTAAAAGAGAACTGGCGACAAAACGAAGGACTACTTAAATATTATGGCTATGGTGGACAAATTCAAGCTTTGTGATGGTTGAATTATATGCAGCCTTCATATTTGGCAGCAAATGATCATCTTTTTCTCGATGAGAATACTGGGCCAAGGTAAGTTGTATATCCAGTGAATGAGATTTTTATGCACATCTTGATGGGCCGTTTTTTGGGATTTCGATTTCATTCTTATTCTAATTGAGAAATACAGATCATAAGTTTTTATTTGCAGCATATCGTTTATTTGCTTTCGGGTCGTGTTTCTATTGATCTAAGTCGAACAGATTTGTTATGCTTCCATATTTGCTTTGATAAGTTGTCTATATTCTCCATTCCCGAGCTATGTTCTCTTTCGGGTCCTCTACTTCATGGTTATAGGGTCTCGGGATTGAACATTGGCTCGAGGCATGTTATGATCTTTCGACTAACAAAAAGTAGTACAAGAATATGAATTACATGCACATCCCTCACTTTGATGCTAATTACCAAAACCACCTAAGCTCATATTTAGGCTTGAAAATGTAATTAAATTACTTTGGTTGGCTTTGATAATTGATTTTTTGTGAAGAAAAGAGTTGTAACTTGTTAAGAATGAAGCCCATTAAACGTGGGCCTTCCATATAAAGCAAGCTTAAGAACAAACAGGCCGTAAGAAATCAAATGGGATCATGTTTCATTTTCTATTTTGTTTACAAAATCAGTCAAAAAAAACTTCCAAATTTGGTTAAAATCAATACAAAACCATCATTTTCAGTTAAAACACCCCCAAAATAAAGGTACACAATATTTTTTGGCGAAAATAAAATTTTTCATCGACTTTTGTACTCTGAAATTATAATACATACGTCAAATTAATTTTTGTCAAATTGTCAACCTTATATTGTCGAACCGAAGAGTAATGTACATCACACATTAATGTATTAAAATACAATTTTTCCCAAAATAAAGAATAGATTGCTCAAGTTTTGACATGAAAGTACGAAGGGTACAGGTTAACAGGCAGTGTTCAGGCACTTGTTCTTTCCAATGATGCATGCATGCATGCATGCAAGTCTGTGTACATCTTCTATTTAGCTAATTGCCTTTTATTATTATACTTATTATTAACTAAAACAAAAATCGACATGATTATATGTATTTTCTGAATATATATATATATCACTAGCTAACAGTAACACTATAACATTTTCAAATTATTTTATCTGTTAGTACGATTAATACTGTTAAAATAACCATTAATACATTTTGTGAGTATTAATTTTTGAGAATTTGACTATGAGAACGGAGAACCACCAAAATCATTCTTCTTCTCCATACAAAAAAATATTTTTTATATTTGCATATTAATTATTTCCTTTTTCCTTTGGTCGGGAATCCTATACAGCTAGCTTTGGTGGTCAGTGAAAAACTTTCCATGATTTATGGGAAAGTGTAATGAATATAAAATGGGTTAGTGCACTTCTTGAGTTCTCATGGCTTTTCGTCCAGATAAATAGACTTATAATCAGTAATTAATACTCAATAAATAACTTTTAATTAAGTTATAATTAACCTTTATTTTTTCAGATATATCTACATGGATTGAACAACATATACTACTCAATTTGTGTAAATTGAGAAATTCTAACTCACTCTCAAATAGGTTTAACATAATGTTACACATAAAATTAATATAATGATGAATCATATGATAAGTATAAGTTACTCACACTTATAGATGGAACATGAGAATAAAATATTTCATGTAATAATTAGTTTTGGTCGACAAATCATGTATATATACTAATACGAATATTACATATATAATAAATTGACATTTGACTATGCTTAGACTCCAAATAGCCTATTCATTAATAAATCATAAGTTTCATATTAGCACTCAAAATCACAATTATTTGCTCTTGAAAAACACTATAAAAACCCTCTTAAATGCCCATCTGAAAAAAGCTTCGAAATTGATAACACATACATTTTCTCCTCAAAAGCAACAAACAGAAAAACCCACACGAACGGGTGACTGACAGCTCCTTTTCCACTTCTCTTTCCCCGAAACTCCTTTTCATCTTTCCAAGAAATCAAAATTTATTAGGATAATACATATATATATACAATATTAATGGATTCTTCACGTTTCGATGATCATAATTTGACGAAGAATTCAAATCCCATGCTGACTACCCTCCGACAAATCATCAGGAAGATCTTTCGCGTTACTGAGATAATCCTGGTACTGGCTTTGCTGAAATGGGCATCCACTTACCTTCCCGTCGCCGTCAGAATCTCCGGCGAGTTCTTCCGGCAGCTCGTGAACGTCGTCGTCAGCCATCTCTTCGTTTTCATTCTCAGCAATGCCATAGTCCTAACCCTAATCTTCAACTCCCGCCATTTCTTTCCACATTTTCAGAATTTAAGCGAAGCCGAAATGGAGGAACTTGTCGGAAACACAGTCCGGTTCTCCGGCGAGGATGATCTGCCGCGACGGCCGGAGGAGATTAAGGTAAATTACGAAGGGAAGCAAACAGATATTGAAGTGATGATGAGTAGTGATCATGAAGTTAAAGTTCACAGGAGGAGTCAATCGGAGAATTTGAGGAGAGATAAGATGGTGAGTTTGGAAAAGGGTGATCGTAGGATGCGGCGGTCGGAGTCGGAGATGCGGCGGAGAGTGGATGATGGCGGCGGCGGAATGGTGGTTGATGAACTGAGCAATGAGGAGTTTCAGAGTGCGATTGAGGCATTCATCGCCAAGCAAATTAAGTTTCATAGTGAAAATTGAATTTTAACAATATTGTGTACATTATTGGATTTTCATGATATTGATGTGAATTGAAATTATTGTATTAGGATTATGCTTAATTTTGTACGTATTTCTTGTGCTAATTTAATTGCAATGTATAATTTGAAATGCTTTATATATGTAGAAAATAAATATCTATTGGTCGTTTTTTGCCCTTATTTGAAGTTTAATGTAAGTGAATATAACGTGTCAATCATTTCTAGGGGTGTAAAACAATGAAACCACCCCCAAACACGTAGATCAGCTGGCTCGGGGCTGTTCTAGCTTAATCAAGGTCTCGGGTTCGAGCCTTGGGAATGCAGATGTGTTGAATATTTGGGAGGGAGAGCTTTGCCGCCCTTTGTGGTCCTACCCGGCTCGGCTGAATTAGTCGCATGTTGCGCGGATACCAGCGGTGTAAACCAAAAAAAAAAAGTAAAACAATGAAACCAAGACGAACAATTAATTGTTCTAAGTTATTTAAATTATTAATGATGTTAAAATTTGTATTAAGTTGATTATGATTGCAAATTAAATCAATAACGGATAAGCCGTGTAAGTCATTTATCATTTAATTTATTTGTTTATTTTGAAATACCCTTAAATGCATAAATATAATAATAAAAGATACATCAATTTTTGTTGGGAAAAATCTTGGAGCGTAACGGGCGGTGTTTATGAAGATGCAAAATGAAACGTCGAGGCACGAGTTTTGATTACTCGCTCTCCTTAAGACAATATTGCCCCGCTCTTGGTGGTTACGGAATATGGCAATTTGTCTCCCAAGATACAACGACGGCGTCTCGGCAATAGTACCACTACAAATTCCCGAGTCTAGCGAACAAAATATTGTTCCAAACTCTCTGTATGGACTCGTATGAATTAAATGCATCTCTAGGCATTTAATATGCAAAGAATTCTCAAAATACTCATATTAGTATTTAGGAGAAAAAGAGAGAAGAGAAAATGATTTTGGTGTGTTTTAATTTCACAAATGGAGGGTCTATTTATAGATAATGAAGAGTTTTGAGTTAAGAGTTGCAACTTTCCATAAATCGTAGGAGGGTTATGTCCTTTAGACAAAAGTTACAACTTTTCATAAATTGTAGGAGAGTCATGTCCTTTAGACAAGCACCCCTCCATCAAACCTCCAAAAGTTGCACACATTCAAAACATTTATAAATTATGTTTTGACCCCAAAACTTTTCAATCTCGATCGTCCTTTCAAATTGGTCCCTCAATTTTTCGACTTGAACATTTTAGTCCTCAAACTAAATGAACTTTCTTTCATACAATCGTGGCCGTCGATTGTATGATTTATGATCATTTAATCGTTTATGTATCAATCGATAAATTGATTCCAATTATGAACAACGTTTTAAGTGACACACTTTGTTAATTAATTTCTCATTCACCCGAAATCGGATTTGAGTAATTAAATACTCTAAATTTATCTACTCGAAACGTAGAATAATTTGAGCCAAAGACATTCCACTTTCGATATACGAAATTCACTTAAATCTTTAGATAAATCGTGCTAAACACAATTTACTCAATCAAGATTTCCAACAATTTTTAATATACGATTAATCGAAATCATTATATATAGTCCATCTTATAATGACCGATTAAGGTAAATCACCAAGTAAGGTACATAAGGCCTTTCTGCCCTAAATGTAATCATCATTGTTAGTTGTATTATTTTTAATCATCATGCTCTAAAAGACTCATCATTACTAGAATTTCATTTTATTTCCAAATGATTGATTATTCAACCGTCACACTATTTTTAACTCACTACCATGATCCAACCTTTAATTTGAATAATCAAAGATCACATTAAAAAATAAAACTGTAAACATATACTGCCAAAAATGAGAGATAAAATGTTTTAAAAAGTAATATTTTAAAATATATAAAATAAAACATCAAATTAAACCACCTTATTATATTTGAGAAAAAGTAACTTTAGCTTGAGAAAATAAGATAATATTGAACGCTTGATGAATTTCAACTTTCTCCCCTTCTTTTCTGCCTTTTTGCTTTTATTTGTGAAGCATAATCATTACTAATCCCACTAATGAATAGAAATTAGGACTTTTAGAAATTAATTTAGCTTATCATTTGATACTGAAAAAGAGGATTGTAAGTTGTAACCCTCATTGCGTAAACATGGCGGGCCTATAATAAAAAAATTGAAAAAATGATAAATTTCAGTAAATCTATGCTTTGGAAGCAATAATAATAAATGAAAATTTAGAATTAAATTTGATGGCTCAACTTATTTTCCCAAAAAATATATGATTTCTAAGAAAAGTTGAAATATATATGTATTATATTATATATATGTTGGATATTAAAAATTATTTTAGGCCCATTTGTGTATGGCTTTAAAATTACTTTCATCTTTGGGCGGTTGGGCCTAACATCTCTTTTTTCCTTTTTTTTTTTTTTTTTGGTAAGTTGAAAATTTTTTTTATGAATGAATCAATTAGATGATGAATATCATAATTATAATGTATTAATAATTATATTAATTTGACAACTATTGTATCAATAAACATTGCTTTTAAAGTAGAGAGAAAAGAAGAGTGTTTCAATATATGAGTAAAACTCAAAATCTCGAATATTTTAGTAAATTCCACTGAAATTAATTTTGCATGGTCATTTGAAAATCGCCTAGAATCGATCACATAAAAATTACATCTCATTGTCCAACGGAAACAATTAACGAGCTAGATCAACTACTTGACCAAACTAAGATTTGCTATGGTATACGTAGTTGGCCATTTATATTTTAATTTTCAATTTCAAACTATTTAGTTGGAAATTAGAATTAGTCATTAAGCTTACTTTGATGTCTAACAACTTGTTTTGAATATTATTTTATAATTCCAATATTATATTATATTCATAAAAATGTCAAATCTCACCGTTAGTCTCTCAATTCTATCATTTATCCCTCTTTTCTCAATTGCGTCAATTAATCCCTCAATTTTATCATTCTTTTTAATTTAGTCCCTCTTTTCTCAATCGAACTCAATTGGTCCATCAACTCTCATTTTCGTTACAACAAGGTTCTTAAAATTAAATTTTATCCAAAACAAAGGTAGGATCCTATAATCCGGAGAAAAATATTAAATGTAAGGGTCTTATTTGGTATATTAATTTGGAAAACTTTTTTAACTTTATATCTCCGTACTCACTCCCATATTTTATTGAAATATTATATTCCAAACGTTTTAATTATTCGAATATCTGAACGACCATATTCTTAGCAATTTCCATTTTATAGGTTGTTCTGTTAATTTTAGACGAAATATTGAGTTGATGATCTTTTTGAGATGAAAATAAGAGTTGATAGACTAATTCACTGCAATAAAAAAAAAAAAAGGGTGGAACTAGAATAAATGATAAAATTAAGGAACTATTGAGCACAATTAAATAAGGATAAAATAAACAGCCATAATTAATAAAATTGAGGGACTATTAGTGAAATTTAGAAGAAAAAAGGCTTAATCATGTTTTCTAGAATTGTTCAAGTCACGCTATTGTTTTTTATTGGTTATCCACCCAGAACTGGTACACCTTCCATTCAATCTGATCTGGGGTTGGTAGTTTTTGCTCCAAAATAAGTTCTAAATTACATTAAATTATAAATGTCAAATAATACTTATAATCCAAGATATTCAAAAACTTTTTATACAAATATTATGTACATATAAACAAGATAAAATTACGAATAAAATACTATTTTGTAATAGAATCACTGCAAAAGCAAAAGTTTATTCAAGATGCATACAAATTCTTCAATACAATATCCAATTAAATATGGTTGAAAATCCCAATGTCCTAATCTGATTAAAATACATGAAATTAGTTGTCATGGATAAAAAAAAATGACAAGAAGAAGATTATAAATTAGGAAAATAGTCAAAAGGGGTGAACAAACCAAAGATATATAATCCACACAGCTAGAAGTCCTTTTTAATTTATTTGACTGAAGGTTTGGTTTTTGATTTGTATATATACATATATATATATATATATATATAGATTTATATAGATGTTAAAGAGAGAATTAAGGAGTTTAGTTTAGGCATGGTACAAAAGACTGTGTTGAAGGTTGATATATCATGCCATAAATGCAAGAAGAAACTCCTCAAGGCTGTATCAGGCTTACAAGGTATATATATATATATATATATATGTATATTAATTACATCTCTTTGTTGATTGTTTTATATATGAAAATAATTTTGGTTCATTTTGATTAATTTAAGAGTCAATTTTGGTTCTACTTCTTTCAAGAGTGTAATCAACATTCGTTTAGTCTTCATATCTGTTTAATTGTTAATCAACTCGGGTAAATTAAAAATGAATCAAATTGATCTTTGTATATACTTAAACCCAATATAACGTATTTTATGAATCGGGTTTATATAAATTTCTAACTATAGATTTCGAGCCGAGCTTCAAAAATTTTCTGCCATAAAGTGAATCTCCTTGTATATAGTCAATAATTTGGCATTTAATGTGTTTAAAGGAGTTGATAAAGTGGAAGTAGATAGTGCAAAGGGGACATTGACTGTCACAGGAAATGCAGATCCATACGAGATAATAGTGAAAACAAGAAAAGTTGGAAAATTTGTTGAAGTTGTGAGTATTGGGCCTCCTCCAGCCCCTCCTAAACAAGATCCACAGAAAAAGCCCGATGAAAAGAAGCCCGACAAGAAAGCCCAGGCCCAAATAGAGGCCCATTTACACGATCCTATAGCCTACCCCGTTTGGGAGAGAATTCAAGTAATTCCCATGACCCGATTCGAAGAATCCGCCCCACAGTGCTCCATACTGTGAAAAATACTGTATACGAGTTTCAACGTATTTCGGGTTGTTATGTCATTGTATATGATGTGTATTTTTTGTGTATTATACTCACTTTAATGGACACTTAGAACACTCTATGCTCCAAATTATTATTTATTTATGAATAAAGAATGCTTAGAGTGAGATAAAATGGTATGTTGTACTAAATCGGGTATGATGAGCTTCAAATTCCTGATTTTCAATTCATCCGGTTCAAAATAGATCAAATTCATACACACAAAGCATTCCAAGAAATCAAATTCATTTAGATCCAAAAAATTGTTAATATATAATAGATAAAATAGTGTGATTTTCATTTTTCAGGACGTTTACTTTAACTATTTGAACGATTTTTTTATCATACATTTAAATCTCTGACATAACTCCATTTAATTAAAATCCACAATTTCTCGAAATGTGCACGAATAAAAGATAGTAGGTATCTATGGAACATTGCAAAAGTAATGCATCTCTTAAACTTTAGTCTAAGTAAAAAGTATTTTTTTTTTTTTTTTTGCAATAAAATCAAGATAAACTTGATTTTCATCATTTTAGGCATCTCTTAATCTTTTTTTGACAGCTTTTTGAACTAAGACTTGTAGAATTTGTTAGAGCCTTTGGTTAAGTAAAAGTTATGTACAACTACTTTATGTCCTCGTGATTTATTACATAAATTCATACTATATATATATATTAAATAAATTCATACTATATGTTTATTAATAAAATACATATGAAATTATCAAATCAGTAACAAGCTTACTTGTTAGCTTTCAATTTTAATATTATAAATCTGATCGAGCCTAAATTGATTTAGAGTTTAAGTAATACCGATTCGAGCTTAACTTAAAGTTAGTCAATTTTCTCTTAAAAATGGAACATTTGGACTTAGCTTGGAGGGAAAACTTCAAGCTAGATCAAGTTTTGATAATAGGAACTAGTTAAGTATAAAATACAATGTGATCTTGAGCAAGTTCGATTGTATTTGCTTAATTGATTTTTTCGCTTACATATTTTCTTAATTAATGGACCTAATGTAATACATATGTATTTGATAATAAATATATTAGTTTAGATTATGCATATTCTTTATTATCTTGTAGTTATTTAGATTTTATTTTCTTACTTAGAATTTTAGATCTATTTTATTTAAAAAACTGCAAAATAATGAAAGATATGCATAATCTAAATTATATATTTAATAATATGAATATAGTAGAAACTCGATAAATTAATACTCATGTGACCACCAAAATTTATTATTTAAAAGAGTGATTAATTAATCGATAAATTAATAATTATTAATTTATATATTAATTAATATTTAATTAATTTATAATAAAATACTTAATTTACAAACACCTTTCAAACTTCAACTTAATTATTGTACAATACATGTACGTATATCAAATGAAACGTCCAATTTGAAAGAACCATTCAATCTCCCACCTTATTATGCTTCTTGTGTTCAATGTCTGCATTATATATCACTTTATGGATAATTGAGTCATTTTTCAAAAATCTTCATAAATTATTCATGTAATATGTAGTATATAAGAAATTATTAATTTTATATTTTATACGGGGTCTATAGAAATTATCAAAAATGTATTATCTTATAATTTTAGCGATTTATTAATTTAGCATCCTTTCACCGAGTCGGAACCGGTCAAAAATATTATCTTAGAGAATTTATTAAATAATCGAGTATTAATTTATCGAGTTTCTACTGTAATTATAAGCTACAATCATGTACGAAGAGGCAAGTGAATCATCATTCTCCACACATATTTTGCTCATTTTAGATAAAATTGATCATATGATAAGACTCGGCTCGAGCTCGAGTCCGCGAGCTTGGGCTTAGCTCTAGCTTGAGCCTAAGCCTGAGTCTGAATTTGTTTAATAAGACTCGAGCTTCTAAAAATTACCAAACTCGACTCGTTTACACCCCTAATAAAATATATGTAAAAGAAAACACCACTATAAATAATACCCAATAATACTATTTAGGAATTTCGTCCAAGAAGATAGGACATCAATCAAACAAAAGCATAGGGGTGCAACTCGGCCCGGTTCGGTTTTTAACCGAACCGAAATTTCGGTTCGTTAATTTTGAGAACTGAAAACCGAACCGAAATAATTCGGTTCGGTTTTTAACCGAACTGATGATTTTTTTCGGTTAAAAACCGAAATAACCGAATTCTTTTTTATTTATTTTTTATTTTATTTTTTACCTATTTTTTGGTTTAAAAAAAAGAAAAAGAAAAATCACTACCGAACCGAAATTTCAGTTCGTTAATTTTGAGAACTGAAAACCGAACCGAAATAATTCGGTTCGGTTTTTAACCGAACTGATGATTTTTTTCGGTTAAAAACCGAAATAACCGAATTCTTTTTTATTTATTTTTTATTTTATTTTTTACCTATTTTTTGGTTTAAAAAAAAGAAAAAGAAAAATCACCTGTTGGGATTCGAAACCGAGTCCCTTGGATGAAAGGGAAGAATCTTAACCAACTGGACTATAAGGCATTCTTATAAATTTTCAATCAATTATTAATAATATAATACATTTTTATTTAATAAATTAAAAAAATTCGGTTTTCGGTTCGGTCCGGTTAACCGACACCACACACTGAAGCCGAACCGAAAACCGAACTTTTGGAAAAATAAAAACCGAAAACCGAACCGAAATTTCGGTTTTCGGTTCGGTTCAGTCGGTTCGGTTGATTTTGAACACCCCTACAAAAGCATATAAAAAATGATTTTTCTTTTTTAAGTTACAAAAATAATTGGTTTGGATTTTTGTGCCCAATCGAAGTTTGTTTAGGTAAATAGGACGCGTGTCAGTCGCAGGTAGCATATCCTTCCTTGAGATGAAATCAAACGGTTGAAAATCAACCAGCACAGAAAGATTTTAATTTTAAAAGTAAAGGGTTTCCTTGTATACTCAGGTTTCTGTCCATGAAAAGGTCAATAATATATAAAGAAGGATAGGTCCATTATTCCTGGCTGTATTTCCACATTCAATATTGTATACGGACAAAAATCCTTTCCAATAGTAAGTGCTTTCCCTTCTTTTGTCCATTATGCATTAGGACAACTCATACCAATGCATGGAAAAAAAAAAAAAAAAAGGTACCCCTCAGTATATAATTGGAATAATTACTATTATAGGCTTTGTTTGTTTATGTTTTTGGTATAAAAATTTAAAATTTTATCGAGGATCACATACTATAGAAATTCGTGTGAAAATGACAGGTGTTTATTTATGTTTTTAAAAATAGATTGAAAGTTGTAAAATATGCCAAATCAATAGTGATATATTGATGGATGATGTATACAATAGTTGGGTTAGTTGTACATATAATGATTATGTAAATAAAAAATAAAGAAATATAGAATAAAAATTATAAAGTATAAAAGTTAAAGTGGAATACTGATTTATTTGATTGGTAAATGTGTGAAATGATGTATTTATGATTGATAGTTAGTTATATCGGAGATTGAAAAGTAGAGTTGAAAAAAGGAGATTTTGGATTAGAATTTGGTGTGTTAATTTATTTGAATTTTGTGATTTAAAAGTTGAAAATGTATTTTGAAAAGATAAACAAACATGGCCTAAAATTCTTAAAATAATATTTTGTATCCAAATAAATTATTAAAATATTTGTCGATTTATAAACCCATTCTTAATTAATATTAGCAAATTTATGTGGATTTTTTTATACTGCAATCATAATAATTATGATTTTAATTTTAAGTTTTTGGATTTTATAAATCATTTAAAAAAATTTACACACATAACCTCTTTAAATCTTAGCCAAATTCATACCCCACTCACTTGGATACGACAATTGTAAACCATAAAATTTGTTAGTTTAAGACGTATATCATACTCTCATTTACAAATTGTTCTATGTCAACTAAGAGAAATCCTTAAGTGCAACAAACATCATAACTATTCAATCTTATTTATCGGACTAAGAGTGTTGCTTCCAATAAATTCAAGCGGTTGAAACCCTCTTTAAAGTCTAATTTTATCTATGGGTGTAAATCTGTTGAGTCGAACCGAATACATAGTTGTTTAAATTTAGTTGAACTACAATCGAACTTAAAAAATTACGTTTGAGCTTGATTTGATTGTTAATCGAGTCGAAAATGACTCGAGCTCGAGTAGTTTCATTATTTTGAAAATAGTTTTATTATTTTTTACTAATCGAGTCGAGTTCGAGTCGAACTTCAAAACTTATCAAATACAAAAAGTTTGTGCAAGCTTTATTTGACAATTTATATATATATATATATATATATATATATATATATATATAAAAAGATCGTTTGTCTTTATATGTCCCTCCAAATAGAAAAGGAAGTACACCCCTAATATATACATGCACACATAACAAGGTAGTTTCCTTATACTACTACTACTACTTCTTCCTCCATGTATTGCAAAAAAAAGTACACTAAAAACTGAAATAAAGAAGAAGATTCACACTAACCATGGTAGCCTCCTTCTCCGCCGTGCCGCCGCCGTCGTCGATTTTCGCCGCCTACGCTTCGATTTCGGCTTTTGTAATGTTAATCCAAACCATGTTAAACCAATTTGTACCCCCACAGATCAGAATCTATGTCATAAAACTTGTCCGTAAGTTCTTCAAACCTAACCCAAACTGCTCCACAATTATCATTGAAGAAAAAGATGATCTCTCTATCAACGAAATCTACAATGCCGCTGAAATCTATCTGTGCTCCAAAATCAGACCCGATTTCGATCGCATAAAAATCAGCAAAAATTGCAGAGACATCGCTGTTACAGTCAAGTTCGCTCAATCCGAGGTAATCTTCGACACCTACGAAGGAATCAGGCTGCAATGGAAGTTCATGTTCGAAGATAGGAGAAGAGTTTCCAACGACGAAGACGGCGGCGTTTTTCTTCAATCGGAAAAGCGATTTTTCGAGCTCTGTTTCGACAAAAAGGATAAAGAAAAAGTCCTCGATTATTACATACCTTACGTTGTCGAAAGTTCAAAGATCATTACAGCTGAGAAGAAGATTGTTAGATTACACACTTTAGCTTGTAATAACTTCGGGGCTTCAGTTCAGTGGGACTCAATCAATCTGAAACATCCTTCGACTTTCGATACTCTGGCCATGGATTCAAGTCTTAAGAAGAGTATAATCGATGATCTTGACAGGTTTGTAAGGAGAAAGGATTTTTACAGGAAAGTTGGAAGGGCCTGGAAAAGGGGTTATTTGCTTTATGGTCCTCCAGGGACTGGAAAATCAAGTTTAATTGCTGCCATGGCTAATCATCTTAAGTTTGATATTTATGATTTGGAGCTTACTAATGTTAAACGAGATTCTGATTTGAGGAGGCTTCTTTTGAGGACTGCCAACCGTTCGATCCTCGTGATCGAGGATATCGATTGTACGGTCGAGATTCCAGAGAGAAAGGAGAAAAATGGGCCCGCCAAGAGTAACGGGGACTGGCAAGGGCAATGCTATCGATATTCCGATCAGCAGGTTAGTAAATATTGTCACGTACAATATTTATGCACAAATTTGAAAATTTATCTCTAATTTTGAAAGATGAATGAAGTTTTTATTTGTTTAATTTATGTAAATATATTAATTGGTCTATCAATTTATTTAATTTCTCGCAATAATTTCAGTCAAAACTATTGAAACCCAATACAGAAGCAAGTAAATTTAGAGATTTTGGAAGCATTCTTCATTCATCTTTGTAATTTGTAACTTATTTTTATGTTTTTTTCCGATAAATTGACTATTTTTGTCGTTACGATAAAATTAGAGTTAGACGGGTCCTATCTATGGATTAGGCCAAATTCTTGTTATTGGCCAAATTGAAAATTAGTTAGTTAAATTAAGCAAGAGCAAGTTTAGATTCCATTTCCACCTATGAAAAGGAAAATAACCTAACATTCCACTAATACAAAAAAGAACACAACACTTCTCTAATAATTGTCCTGTAAAAAAGAAATTTCATGATTTAAGCATAATTCAATGAATACAACCAAATTTCATTGGCCCCATTTAAAATTTCAAGAAACATTAGTTTGAATTTCATTGATAATGTTTATATTTATATTTTCCTAGTTTATTCAGATTTATTTAAATTGTCGAGTATTGTAACAATATCTCTCTCATGATCAAAATATTATTAACGGGGTTTTATATTATTCAGCAGTTTCAAAATAAAAAAATTTTCCCTTGCAGTTTTCACTTTCAGGGCTACTAAACTTCATAGACGGGCTATGGTCAAGTTGTGGGGACGAGCGAATTATTGTGTTTACGACAAACAACAAAGACAAACTCGACCCAGCATTGCTCCGCCCGGGTCGTATGGACATGCACGTGCACATGTCTTATCTCACGCCCGAAGGGTTCAAACTTTTGGCCTCAACTTATCTCGGTCTCAAAAACCCGCACCCAAATCTCACCAAAATCGAAGATTTAATCGACAATATTAGAGTTACACCAGCTGAAATTGCTGAGGAACTCATGAAGAGTGATGATGTTGATGTTGTTCTTGATGGGCTACTTGACTTTCTTCAACACAAGAAGAATTGTAAAAGTGACAATTTGAAGGATAAGAAGATTGTGCAGATTAAAACTCAGAAAGTGAAATAAAGGGTTTATTGATGACATTGGTGTTGATTTTGTGACATATTATAAACATTTAAATTGCAATTTGATTGGTTATTAGTATAGTAATATAGTTTAATATTGTCACACCATTTTTATTTGATCAGTTCAAGGATTAGATTCCATGAAAAATCACATCCATCCATTTTATAAAGTCTAGGCAGGATGGAATTTCAAAATTGTCATTTTTAGCATAAATTTGTGAAAAATGATAAAATTGCGTTAAAAATATTCTTAGTGTATCATTAGTACTTTTTAATTTACTTTTTAAATTGTTGAAGTGTTCTATCACAGTCTCTTTCTTATAGTATTAAGACAAAAGAAAAAAAGCTCTCATAATATTGAAATTCAAATAAAATTGATAAATCATGTGAGATAGAAATGTCAATTAATGGCTCATTAGGGACACAAAGAGCCTAACCAAATAGTTCGATTGAGCTTAGACCTAAATTTTCTAGATTTGAACACTCAAATACTTGCTAGCACTGAGCCCATGACACATAGTATTCTCAATATTTATTTGTACATGGAACGTCATTCTCTATTTATTTCCGCCAAACATGTATTTCATTATTTATCAAAAAAAAAAAATTGTAATTGAATTTTATATTGAAGATCATTTCATCTTAAAACCTATCTCAAACTAAAAGAATCTTTGTTTAAACTCTAAAGTCTCAATAAGATTATAAGCTAATCAAGATAAAAAAGAATTTTTTCAAAAAATAGATATAAATTCGAATTTAATTGCAAAAATGTACCAATTTCAAAGTTAATTCAAGAAATAAACTATCGGCCATATGGTTAAGGGCCAATAGATTCGGCCCTTAACCATAGGACCGAATATGACAGAAAAAGACGACTGTTGACAGAAAAAGACGGCTGTTGACTGAATCTTGGCAGATTCGGCTCTTAACATAAGGGCCGAATCTGTCATTTTTTTTCTTTCTATATATATGTGTATCGATACACGTTTTTTTCAACACTACTTCATTTTTTCAATTCACCTACAAAAATTACATATAAAATTATCTCTCTACCAATATACTATTATAGGTAATTTTTTTTATTTTTCTTATTATTTAGTTTAATATTATTTTGTTAAATTTATGCAATTAATTTACTTACATGTTGTATAATTTATGTACCCTTAGGTTAAGGGCCCTTAGGTTAAGGTTAATTGTAGCAGCACACTCGGCCCTTAGGTTAAGGGCCGAGTCTCTCTGTATATTAGACTCGGCCCCTAACTAAAGGGCTCATTCTTCTCATTTTTTCCCTTTCAAACACTCTGAAATTCGAATTTGGCAATCCAATTGGGTCTATTAATTTACATTCTCCTTTTGATTAGGTAAAATTTCATTTATTAGTCTAAATAATTTATTTTATCGTAATTTTATTTTATGTTATTTATTATTTTAGTAATTATTTGAATTATATATATATAAGAATGATAATGATAAAAGAAATACCTGCATTCACATTAGGAAAATCGGGTAAGAATGGTTGTGAATCAAATGTTGGGAACTGATTTTGAGTTGATGTCAATGGAAGCGAATAAGAACCCTGAGATTGGCTTATTTGTTTCTCAATGTAAAGCTCCAATGTAGCAAACTCATTTTCAGAATTCCAAAAATAACCTAAATCATCATCGTCATTAATCTCGACTAAATTTTCTATCACAGCCCTTGCACTCTGTGAATAGATTTTGATATATACCTTGATCGATGATTGATTCGGATCAATTTTCGTCATACGGTATAATTTTGTAACTAAATCAACAAATTTGATCGACCTAGGAATTTTCAACATAGTGGTAGGACGTACACTACTATATCTTAAACAATTCGATTCTTCAACGATCGAACCATCAGAATATATAATGAGTTCAACAGAGTTCGATCTCGACATTTCTGCCAAAAATTCATAGTTTAATTTATACAACTATCAAATAAATCATATTTCAAAATCAAATTTATAGTAGAAATTAAACTATATATTAACATAAATTATACAACATGTAAGTAAATTAATTGTATAAATTTAACAAAATAATATTTAACTAAATAATAAGAAAAATAATAAATTACCTGTAATAGTAGAGATTGGTAGAGATATAATTTTTATACGTAATTTTTGTAGGTGAAAATTGAAAAAATGAAGTAGTGTTGAAAAAAACGTGTATCGAGACACATATATATAGAAAAAAAACATGACAGATTCGGCCCTTATGTTAAGGGCCGCATCTGTCAAGATTCAGTCAACAAGGGCTGAATCTATTGGCCCTTAACCATAGGGCAATAGTCTATTTCTTGAATTAACTATGAAATGAGTAGATTTTTGTAATTAAATTCGAATTTATGTCTATTTTTTGAAAAAATTCGATAAAAAAGACTAAAGTATTTGTTCTAATTTAATTAACTTACTACAAAATTAAAAACTTGTGTTTAAGCTTAGTCTAATTGTCAAAGAAATCAAGCTTAAACGAAATTTAATCAATAAAGCTCCTGTAATCTGTATTTTCTCAAAACCTAATTGGAGTTAACCGAGCCAAAAAAAGAAAACTTTCGAGATCAATTTTGAGGGGGTTGAATAAATAAACAATTTTTTTTAAATCGAGTTTGAATTGTGAATATTGTTTAATACTATTTTTTTTTTCTACAATTTATTTCGCGTTCTATACGTGTCCAAATTCTTTATAAAGAAAATTGCAATCCAACAATTAAAATAAATGATAATATAATAATGTTAACAAACATATTATAAAATTTCATTGAAGAAGCTTTCCGACTACACCAAGGAAGAAAAATGCATTAAATTACTAAGCGTGATGGCCAAGCGGAGCTCCAATTCTCTACACCCACAACCATCCCCAACATTTACAACCTTCTAACACAACCAATCATAATCCCCCACGTCAGCATAACAAAACAAAATTATGATAAAGAATGGCACCTGATTATACCCATTCTTGCTGGCTAAGCTTATACAAGTCAACACACGCTACTCAATTCACAATCCCACTACTATATAAACATCAATGCTCACTATAAATTAGAAAATATCAAAACCCATCGAAAAAAAAAATGGAGTCTTTTGGGCAAGTCCCATCAATGACTTCAAATATATTCTCAGCTTACGCATCAATGGCAGCCTCAGTGATGCTATTCCGGTCGATGGCAAACGACGTCGTGCCGGAATATGTAAAAGATTTCTTCATCAATACATTCAGTCATTTCTTCAAACACTTGTTCGGCAGATTTTACTCCAAACTCACCCCAAACATGACGATCGTTGTCGACGAGCAAACCGGAATCATGCGCAACCAAATCTACGACGCCGCCGAGGTTTACCTCCGGACGATGATTAACCCGGATACGGACAGATTGAGAGTGAACAAAAGCAGTAAACAGAAGAACATTAGTCTCAGCATGGAGAAAGGGCAAGAAGTGATCGATTTTTATCAAGGAATCAAAATGGTGTGGCAGTTGGTGGTGATCGAGGCCACTGAGAGTGCTCGGTATCAACCGGAGAAGAAATACTTCGAGCTCACATTCGAGAAGATCAGTAAAGACACTGTGTTGAATGAATATTTACCATTTGTCTTGGAAAAGGCTAAAAAGATTAAGGAAAGTGAAAAGGCGGTGAAATTGTACACTAGAGATTGCCCATTCGACAACGACGATGAAGAAGGTGGAAATGGGGGAGGATATTGGGGCTGCGTCAATTTCGATCATCCTGTAACGTTTGATAAATTGGCAATGGATTCGAAACTGAAACAAACTGTGATTGAGGATTTGGATAGGTTTGTGAGGAGGAAAGATTATTACAAGAAAGTTGGGAAGGCCTGGAAGAGAGGGTACCTCTTGTATGGACCTCCAGGGACTGGAAAATCGAGCTTAATTGCAGCCATGGCGAATTACTTGAGATTCGATGTTTATGATCTTGAGTTAACGAGTTTATATTCGAACTCAGAGTTGAGAAGGATTTTGCTTTGCACGACGAACAGATCGATAATTGTGATCGAGGACATTGATTGCAGTATGCAGATGCAGGACAGAGAAAACGAAGCCTATGATGAAGATTCTTCTAGCACCAAGGTTTAGTCTTTTTCCATTACAGCCCAGACTCTCGTATGATATAATCTGCGTATAATTCGAACTCTAATGGTATCTTGTGTTTGATTCAACAGTTGACATTGTCGGGATTGCTGAACTTCATAGATGGATTATGGTCGACATGTGGAGACGAAAGGATAATCATCTTCACGACGAACCATAAGGAAAAGCTCGATCCTGCATTATTACGCCCGGGACGAATGGATATGCATATCCATATGGGGTATTGTAGTGAGGAAGGATTTAATGTTTTGGCTTTGAATTATTTGGGAATCGATAGTCACGGGCTTTTTCCCGAGATCAAAGGGCTGATTAGAGAGGTGGAGATAACCCCTGCAGAAATTGCAGAGCATTTGATGAGAAATGAAGATGTTGATCTTGCACTTCAAGGGGTGGTTGATTTGCTTAAGGAAAAGAAAGATGAAAAGGCTGTGATTCCATTGGAGATTGAATGTGTGAAAGAAGATAAAATCGATGAAAATGGAGTTACGGTGAAGAAGACGAAGAAAGGGAAGTTTGGGAGAGCTGTGAGGAAATTAAAGAAATTTGGGAGCAGAGGAAGTATGAACAGAGCATCTAAGTAAATAAATGTATATGTGAACAATTGATGATGATGATGAAATTTTGTTGGATTTGTTGATAAAATGCTGATTTCTCATTTGGAAAAATGTCGATTGAAAAATAATATTTTGTTTAAGACAGTCCCAAAAGGTATGTTTATGAGACAATAAATCATAGAAATTTAGAGGTGAACTTTCAGCAAATTAGTTGAAAAAGATGATGCTTTAAACAAGGACATAAATAAGAACCAAGAAACCCACAAATTTGATGAAAAAGTGATTTACAGTGTGGCTGCTGGGATTCGAGCCCAGGTCTCCACGGCCACAACGTGGAATTCTTACCACTAAACTACAGCCACTTCGTTGTCATTTTTGTGAATTATAGTTATATTATTGCTTGTCTTACTAGTTACAGTTTCTTATTCAGTAAAAGCTATAATTGAATGGTGAACAGTGAACACTCCATTTTAGGGGTTTTCACGAGTCGAGCTCGAATCCGAGTTGGGCAAAAAATTCGAGTTCGAGCCACAGTTTTCGAGCTCGAGCTCGACGAGCTGCAGGAATGTGAGCTCGAGCTCGAGCCTGACTCGAGCTCAAAAAAATAATTTTGTTTAATAAAATAATATTTCTTTAAAAAAAAATTTATTATTTTTTTGTAAAAATATATTATTAATTATATATCTATTCATATATTATTAAATATAGTTATAATTAATATCTAACATATTATTATTTATACATATGTTATTATAATATATCATATTATATAAAAATATATGAATAAATATTTATTTTTTATATATATTAATTAAAAATTGTTTTTTTATTCCAGCTCGCGAGCCGGCTTGCGAGCTGGCGAACATGCATATTTAGGCTCGAGCTCGGCTCGATTGAAAGCTCAACTCGATAGGCTCGAGCTCGAATTTTTTCGAACTCGAATCGAGCTATTTTCGAGTCGGCTCGACTCGTGAACACCCCTACTCTATTTTGGTGGTCAGATAATAAATTTAATGACACAAGCTTACATGTATGGAAAAAAATACAAAAACCTCGGAAAAAGAAACACTACTACTTACTTTTATTGTTCCAAACTAAATATAAAGTTTATTTATGCAAAAGCATTAAAATTGTGGACAAAGTTAATATTATTTGGCAAGATTGCATTTTTGGTCTTGGTTAATGATTGTACAACTCTGATCATTGGCTCTATAAGCTCTAGGTTTTAAATCTTAAAATTTAAGAATATCAAATATTTCGTTCATACGGTTAATTTTTATATGACATAGTCTAAATGGATGTCGCGTGATTATTATTTATGTCGATAGAAAGGAGAAAAATTCATGTAAAAAAAATGTGATAGTTTTTATTGAGAAATCAGTAAAAATTTGAAAATATATGACATCTTGAATTATTTTTAAAATATAATTGTTTAAATTATGTGTACAATAATTGTAAAATTATGAGCCTAATGTCCTATTTACCCTATCCAATGGGACAAGAGAAAAGTGCAATCTTGTCATATTATTTTGTATAGAAAAGAATAAATTATTAAAGCACATTAAAAGGTGCAATCTTTCGGGAAAGTTAATTGTATTACAACATTAAAAGGTCATTATCACGCCTAATTAAATTTTCATGAAAGAATAATTAATTAATCAAACTAATTATCACTCTTCTTTTAACATTAATGAAGAGAAAAAGAATCTAATAATGAAATCTAATCAGCCCATAATAGTTGTCATTTTGTTCTCATATTTATGGCTTTACAGAGTAGATTTGGAGCTTCATTATTAATGCTAAATTAGCACTTAGATGTGCCCATATGAGGTTAGCGCAAAACACCCCTATTAAATTAATTTAATCCAAATCTAACATTTATTAGACTATAGTGCACTTGTTTTTTTGAATGTATTAGGAAAAACAATTTTATTTATTATTGATTAAAAATTAATTCATTATAAAAATAAGTACCTCCTAATTTTGAAACTTATATTGTGGCCCATTTTTTTCAGTTTACTGGGCTTTATTTATTGGACCCTAAACGAGCCGGCCCAATCTTGTTCTAACCAAGACTATATAATGTTTGTTTATGTTTTTGGGATAAAAATTTGAAATTTTATCGAGAACTGTGTATTATGGAAATTTGTGTGAAAATGATAGTTATTTGTTTATGTTTTTAAAATTAGGTTGAAAGTTGTAAAATATGTCAAATCAATAATGATAGGTTGATGGATGATGTATAAAATAATTATTTTAATTGTGTATATAATGATTATGTGAATAAAAAATAGATAAATATAGATTAAAAATTGTAAAGTATGAAAGATAAAGTGAAATAGTGATTGATTTGATTGGTAAAAGTGTGAAATGTTGTATATATGATTAATAGTTAGTTATATAGGAGATTGGAAAGTAGAGTTGAAAAAAAAGGAGAATTTGGGTAAAAAGTTGGTGTGTTAAGTATATTTTGAATTTTGTGATTTAAAATGTTGAAATGGATTTTGAAAACATAAACAAACAAGCCCTATAGGCTTTGTTTGTTTATGTTTTCAAATCTCACTTTTAAGTTTTTAAATCTCAAAATTTTAAATAAACTTATCATAGCAAATTTTCATCCAAATTTACTCTTTTTCAACTCTACTTTTTCGATCTCCTATATAACTACCTATCAATCATATATACAACCTACCAATCAAATCAATCATTATTTCACTTTATCTTTTCATACTTTACAATTTTTTATTTATATTTCTTTATTTTTTATTCACATAATCATTATATACACAACCAAAATAATCATTCTACACATCATACATCGACCTATCAATATTGATTTGTCACATTTCACAACTTTCAACCTATTGTGAAAAATATAAACAACAATTACCATTTTCACACGAATTTTGGTAGTACGCAATTCCCGAGAAAATTTTAAAATTTTTACTCAAAAACATAAACAAACATAGCCATATATACAATTGCGACCATTCGTGTCGAATGACCCGTTTAGGGTTCGCAAAATATTGTGATTATACTATTGAAAAATGAATTTTTCCTATATTATTTTGAATATAGGCTTGTGTGTTTAAAGATTTACAAGTTTTTGTTAATCTTGTGAAGCATATTTGAATTTGCAATATGACAACTTTTACTAATGGATTCTTTCATCAAATTAAAGCTTTATAATATTATGAAGTCAAATATATTTGGCATAGATTTTGTGCTTCCCTTTAGTAGAAGTCAAATGCCTAAAGTTGGTCCTCAAAGAATTCTAAAAATGGTAAGTTGGGGAATATTAGAATTTGTTCCAATGTGTACAAGTGGCAGTGGCATACCATCATACTGCCCATGTTTATGAGAATCTTTGAAATTAATTTACAATAATTTTGTCAAAATAATATGATTTTGTATACATGGTCATCAACTAATTGACTAATATAATGGATTTTCAAAAAATTAATTACTTTAGTTTATCAATTTATCATTGTACAATTACTTAAGTCTAATTCGGTTTGTTTTTGTTCGAATACAAGTGTAATTCATTTACTTAATAGTTCATTACAACATGTGATTTATTCACTCTGAATTTTAGATAAGATTTCAACTAAAATTTCTCCATTTATATGAGGCCCATCCAATTGATGTTGGAACATATTCACTTCCATTAATGCATGCATGCCAGTGCCGAAATGGCAAAAAAGATTTCTCAGGTCAAATTGACATGGATAAAGGTCAACGGAATATGAATCTGAATCCGAATCCTATTCTCTGATTGGCTAGCTGTATATATATATATATATATATAGAGAGAGAGAGAGAGAGAGAAACTAGGACATAAGAAGTCTGCATGGAAAATAAATGTAAGAAGATAGATCTTACATGAGGGCAAAAGGGTACGTTTGATAGCCAAGGATGACTTGCCTGCTCCATTCTTGAGGGCATTCTAGTCTTTTTACATCCAGTTATTGTACTAAACTTGTGAAAAAATGTCTAAGTTTGGTCACCAGGCAGTCTCCTTGGCTATTCTCACTGCCTTTTGCTTGTCATGCTAGCCCTTATCTCTTCTTTTCAAATCGTTATATATATATATATATATATATATATATATATATATTTCTTAAGTTGAATCGATCTTAGGCGGGTTTTTTCCAAAGTCTAATGCAAGTTAATTGCTGACTTAGATCAATCACGAGCCTTCTTGTTCATCGATAATTACCTCGTTATGCAAGTAAGTAATTTCGTTTCTTTTGTTTAAGGCTAACAAAATAAATTCAAACGAGCTTTTAAAACGTGAAAACAAAAGTGATTTAAATATAAAATAAATGGATCAAAACGAAAAGGGTAAAATAACCCGACTTGGCCCACAACAATTGATTATAGCTAATAGTGGGTATGAATATGATAGATAGGCTGTGAATGATTTGGAATCGTGGCAATTTCTAACAGCTCTGAGTGATTTTTGAGCAATAATTCATCATCGTCGGTGACACATGTGAAGCACAAAGTACCTCACACTCAATCATCTGATGCCAAGTGACTTGATATACTCGAATATGTATGTATAGGTGTGTGTATATATTATTTATATATATATATATATCTTCTTGTCGACATTATTCAGATTTCAATGTCGACAAAGAAAATCTTGATCCGTAACAGTTGTTCCATAGTCTTGTGGTTTTCTTACAAGCGTCACCTTTTGCTTTCTCCAATTCAAGATTTTATTAACCGTTAACCACCGTTCATCTTATCTGTTAGGTACCACTCCAATTAATTTCACTAAGATAATTATGATGGTCTTATTTGAGTGATATATATATTGAGTATTACTCCAAAAATTCATGTATGAATTTCACATAACAAAAGACTTGTAGAGTTTTAGGATCTTCTAAATGTAAAATATTATATATTTTATGCATTAAGATATTATATATTATGGCGATTTGATCGTTGCATACGAAAATGTTTTACTTTGTCTATGATGATATTTCATATTTATCGTGGTCTTATTTTTCTTTTGGTTGTGAAGTCGTGTGACCCATTTACAATATGACTTGATAGAAATATATTTTTGTTTCAAACATTTGTAATTTGAATAATAGTTGCCGAAAATCATATGAAATCTATACAATTTCCGTGCCCAAATTAGCAACAATACTATACCAGAGCCAAGTTGTCCGTACACGTAAAGATGGGTGTTCAGGAGTCGAGTTGGGCCAAAAATTCGAGCTCGACCTCGAACTCGACAAGCTACAAAAAATGAGCTCGAGCTCAAAAAAAAAAAAGTATTAAATAATATTTTTTTAAAAAAATTAATTTTTGTTTATTCATATATTATTAAATATAATCATAACTAATATCAAAAATATTATTATTCATACATATATTAGTATTATAATACATCATATTATAAATATATATATAATTGAATATATGAATATATATTTATTTTTATATATATATTATTAAACTATTTTTATTAAATTTGTGGGCCGGCTCGCGAGCAGGCTAATGTGCATTTTCCGGCAGCTCGGCTCATTTGAAAAGCTCGACTCGTTAAGCTCGGCTCGAGCTCGAATTTTTTCGAGCTCGAGTCGCGCAATTTTCGAACCAGTTCGCCGAGTTCATGAGCCGGTTCGACTCATGAACAACCCTACACATAAATAATGAACAAAATTTCAAATATTCATCCAACCTATTAAAGACATGTCGTCGATCGGGAAATTCTATCTTGGTTTGGGACCGTTGGTCCCGGCCAAGATAGACCACACATTTGCAAAAAAGGGGTGGTTTTTTCCACCCACCCATGTGGAAACCACCCCCACATGTGCAAATTTGTGGTTGAAACTAGACCGGGACCAATGGTCCCAATCTAGGATAAAATTTTCCGTCGTCGATACATATAATAAAATGAACTTCGATGTGACTTGAGTGAATATTTTTTACCAACCACTTATCTTAAAACGAGTTATGATAGATTTTTCTGAGTAAAATGGCAACATTATCCAATGAGTCAAGAAGGGACACGTACGTCGACATAATAACTCAAACGCCACGTGTCATCTAACTATTAGATTTGATTCAACACTTGTCAGTCTCTCCTGAACATTCACTTTCGAGTCACTGCGTCCCAACAGTGTTTAACACTTCTATATAAACCAGCTTCATCCACTCTAATTTTCACACCATTATCCCTTACAGACAGTTTTCTATCCTTCAACATTCTACAATTTGCAGAGAGATAACCAAATTTGAAGTTCGATATGGCGAATTACGGTGAACAATATGGGAAGCAGACCGACGAGTACGGCAACCCGATCCACCGTCCTCAAGGAGGCGCTGGTCAGTACGGAGGACCCACCGGCGGCGCCGGCGGAGCTTTTGGGACTGATCAGCACGGCACCACCGGAGCTCATCCCACTGGCCAGCACGGAGGTGGGTATGGAACTCACGGTGGTGGGATTGCTACGGGAACGACTGGCGCCGGTCACCGTCGCTCTGGCAGCTCTAGCAGCTCGGTAGGTGACTATACATTTAATTTTCAGTCCCTTTTAAGCTCTCATAGTCTTATTTATTATTTTGAGTAATAAAAGTCTTAATTAATGCATTTTGAACTGAAACTGAAATTTGGGGGCGTTTGGTGCAGTCCTCAGAGGACGATGGGCAAGGTGGGAGGAGAAAGAAAGGGCTCAAGGACAAAATCAAGGAGAAGCTACCAGGGGGTCACAAGGATGACCAGGCTCATGAATATTCCACCGCCGCAGGCGGCGGTGCATATGGCGGCGGAGCAGATCAGCATGAGAAGAAGGGTATGATGGAGAAGATCAAGGAGAAGCTTCCCGGCGGCGCCCACCACTAAACATATCATATATATATATATATAGACGCTATACTGCTCGTGTTGTTTTTTGTGAGAGTATAGGCACTTGTAATAATAAAGCCATTCTCAGCTCTATGTACCTGAGAATTGAGAAGGCACGTGTCTTTTTGTGCATTTTGTCTGTATGTGTTTATGTGATATGTTATCTTTATGTATGTGAGTCCCAAATGTTTGTACTAAGTCTAATTAATGAATATATGTTAATACTTTGTATGTTTTTTCTATATTACTAGCTCAAACACAATTTCTATATGGGGTTTTCGATCTTGTTTTAATTAGTCAAGACTAGGGTGACTAATTATTACATTATTATGTTTGATCAACGATAATTTGGTAAGTTTGACCATTTTTGTATTTGACAAAGGGTACATTTTAGAATTTGTCAAGATGGAAATAATTTTTTGAAAATGTTCTTTTCATAAGCAAAAACCAAAAATTTAAAGAAGTATGGATGTCTTATAGAGAGTTAATAAACATGCTTGTAACTTTCATTGTTTCATATATATCACAAAACAAAGAATAGAACAAATCTGAAGAGAAAACGTTTATAATCTAACAGTTCACAACTTTACTTTAAGCTCAACCAAAACCAAAATTGTCATTTTCGTCACCAAAAGTTACAACAAGAACACGTCCCATCGCGAAAGTGGTGAAACCTCATATTATCCCTCACTATTATCTCCCTCCCGATGACTCGAGATGCACCGCACATGAACAAATGGCAATCCTCACATATCCGTAAATTCTTCACAATCCTAATACTCGATCCATCATCCGTTATGAGCAACGCATACGCCAACGCTAATTTCTCGCTATGGTTCATCAAAATTCGCCTCTTCTCTTCATCACTCACATCATAAACCACGGAGCCCAAATTCGGGTCATACCCGTTCAATTTTAGTCGACTAACGAGATTCTCTAACGACTCTATAATCTCACGAGACCGTGGGTGGGTCAAATCACCCGCGTAGAATTCGTGGATCACGCCCTTTTCACCTTCGACCCAACTAAACGCGGGACTTTTTCGCAAGCCCTTTTTCTTCATCAGTTTTCGTACGTTCAACGCGTCTTGCCAACGTCCCGTTTTTGCGTAAACATCAGCAAGCAGTATATAGTTCCCGATGTTTATGGGCTCTAACTCGAATAGACGTTTTGCAGCAATTTCAGCAATATCGGGATTTCCATATACACGACAAGCTCCAAGTAGAGCCCCCCATATACCTGCATTTGCTTCTATAGGCATACTTTTGATGAACTTATGGGCTTCTTCTAACCGACCCGTTCTTGCAAAAAGATCCACCATGCAGTTATAGTGATCCACGCACGGTTTAACGCCATAAATTTTCTCCATCGTTTCGAATAAACGTTGGCCCTGGTGTACCAGCCCTGCATGACTGCATGCAGTAAGAACACCTATAAAAGTGACTGAATTTGGACTTACATCTGTTTTCACCATCTCTTCGAACAATTCTATAGCTGAATTTGCACGCCCGTGAATCGCGAGACCTATAATCATCGAACTGTAAGAATAAACGTTTTTTTCACGCATACTGTTGAAAACCTCATAGGCATCTTCTACGCTACCACATTTTGAGTACATATCGATCAATGCTGAGCCCACGTGCAGGTCGTTAGCAGGGCTAAAACCCGACCTCTCAGCCACATCCCGAACCCAATTGGCATACTTTATCGCACCCAACTGTGCACAAGCGTTGATAACGCCCACTAATGTCACTTCATCGGTTTGCACGCCTTCGCTCTGCATTTTTTCGAAAAATTCTAAAGCTTCCTTTGGTTTAGCATTACGTACAAAACCAGTCACCATAGCTGTCCATGCCACCATGTCCTTCAATGGCAGCTTATAGAACAGCTCACTTGCAGAAGACATATCCCCAGCCTTAGCATAAGCATCAATGAGCGAAGTCCAAGAAATCAAATCCCGTTCAGGCATTTCGTCGAACACCTTCCTCCCGCAATCCAGCAGCCCACATTTCAAGTACATATCAATCAAAACATTCCCCACAAACAAATCATCGCTAAACCCACCTAACTTCAAACTCTCCGCATGAAGCTGACGACCAAAATTCACATTCATTTCAGTTCCGGACGCCTTCAATAAGGCCGTGAAAGTGAAAGACACGGGAACAACGCCATCTTTCCTCATGGAGTTATAAACAATCACCGATTCTTTAAACAGTCCATCGATTAAGTATCCCCTGATTAAAGATGTGTAAAGAAAAGCATTAGGGTATTTCACCTGAGAAAAAACGGAAAGCCCATATGATTGCGTAGGAACATTGACTTTCGACAGCATTCGGATGAGCTTTGCTGTGATATAGGATGATTGGTGAAGACATCTGCGGATTATATACGCGTGGGCTTGCTTGAGTTGGGAGAGGTTTGTGCAGTCTTGGAGGGTGGAAATGAGTTGGGATTCCAAGTGTTTGATTTCTTGCAGCTGAGAGAAAGGGATGAAAGGGGTTTGTTCTTGGTTGAATTTGGTGGGCTTGGGAATGGGGATTGAAGCTCTGATTACGGGTGTGATTAGCTTCTTAGAGAGTGAAACCATTACACATTACCCAGGTTGGATTTGAAGCTTTCTAGTGGCGAAAAACAATGGAGGGTAATCTCGTTTGGTTTAAGGTTGTTTGAACAAGTGTTTGAGCAGCTTATTGCAGTAGAGATTTCTGCTTTTCGACTGTTGAATATTATTACGTCATATAGACTACTAATATTACGTAATTAATACTAATAATTATATATACAACATAAGTTAAACTATTATCATAGTTTATATTATAGTGAACATATATTAGTAATAGAATATTATTAATTGAATTCAATCGTCTCGATCAATAGTTCTCACTTCTCAGGGGAAACTGAAATTGGTTTTGCGGCGGTTCTACAGCCATTTAACTCAACTCATTCAACCATCAATTTCCCTTTGTAAGTCTCTCTCTCTCTCTCTCTCTCTCTCTCTCTCTCTCTCTCTCTCTCTCTCTCTCTCTCTCTCTCACACACACACACACAAATGTTGTTCGCAGTTTGGTGGGTTGTTAATGGGCGTATGAGAAATGTATTGAAACTATTTGATGAAATGCTTCAATGACTGTTCGATTATAAAAGCTATGCCAAATTTCGAGCATACCGCCGGAAGATTTTGTTTTCTTGTTATGAAATGCTAAAAGCTGGTTTCAAGCCTCAACTTGTTACAAGAATTAAGGCTTTGTATTCGTTGGAAAAAATTTCAAGGCCCCAATTCCCATCTGCAATACCTATTCAAATTTGAGATGCTTATTCGAGTTTATAAAGCTTACCCCTGAAAATTCTTTAGTGGATGATGCTAATTCTATGTGTTGCAATGTAGCTGTGAAAGAATTGGTGATAAAGAAGGGCCACCATGTTTGCTACTGCAATAAGGTATATGGCAAAGAAACCAAAGCCGAAGATGAAACCAATAGAGCTCAAGACTCCACCAGAGCAAACACAGACTATCACAAGGGTCATTTTCGACGTTTTGAAGGAACATGGTCCTCTAACCATTGCAGATACCTGGGAACATATTAAGGTAATTTCTGTTTAATCATTTTCAAACATGATTAAAGTAGATAAGGTTTTACTGAATTAGGGGCGATTGAGTTAAAAATCTATATTGAAGTTGGGTCATATTTATATCACATGATATCAGTAGCATACTTTATGTAATGATTCAGATGCATAGAGCTCAAGGTTTTATGGAGCTATTTATTGTTGTACATGATGCATAATAATAAAACGTCTTTGTTGCATGTACGTTAGAAGTGAAGCATTCTACACATTTCAAATATGATTTATAATTGGAGAATGGGTGCACGACTTATGCTTGATGGAAACTCATTTCGTGCTGAAAAGGGTACTCAGTGTTGGTAGCTCTTAGCTGAGTTTAACTACAGATGCTGCGAATTGTTATTACACTGTCTTGATTTCACCAATGATGGTAAAGTGAATCTAAGAAATAGCTTTGAATTCAATTTTTTTCTTTTAGTTGCAGTTTTTTGTCTTGATGAGACACTTATACTGCCTTTATCATTTGAGGCCTCGTGTTTTCTTATTTTCATGCCAAATTTTGTATTCTTGTCTTAAATCACTCGTCTCTTTGGTTGTTTTTCTATCTAAGAATTTGCAAGCTAAAATTCATATTTTCTATAGAAATCCATTGAGCTTGTGCTGAAATCCTTTAGCACCCGCCTTAAGCTATTTTCTCCATAGTGGTGGGTTTGAAACCAATAGAGTTCTTTTAAAATCATTCCTCCAAATCCTTCCATCCAAACGGAACCAAATGTTTGGTGATAAATGGCATTGATGATTATAGCTTTACTGTGAAAGGCGGTTTCGTTTTGCTACATTCATGGCAAAATCTTTACATAGGGTACATAACATTCCTCGGGCATTGCAAATTTGCTGTTTTGTACATGGTTGATCTGTATATATAACATGCTAATCATTCCAAAATATATATATATGTATATAAGGTACATAGGATCAGTTGATTGAATATTAGATCAATTTCTCCAGCATTTTGTTACTTCAATACTAACGAAATTGTTTGACATGATCAGGAAGTAGGGTTAAAAGGGCTGACAAGCAAAAGGCACATGAAAATAGTAATGAGATGGATGAGGGAAAGACAGAAGCTAAGGCAAATATGCAACCATGTTGGCCCTAACAAGCACTTTCTATACACAACATGGTTCACTAAACCTGATATCAAGCCGATGAGGCCTGGAAATGATGCTTCAAGGCCAAAATCACAATAACTTTTTGTGCTATTTATTGTCTGAGAAAGTTGCTTAGTGATGATCACTATGAAGAGCCCAAGTTTGTAGATATTATTCTAGACAGTTTTTGTCCACAAAAAGCTAATAAACTCTGATATGATTTGGTGGTAAAGAGAATCAATTGTCCTGTATCGTTATTTTGGATTTAACGTGGTGATCGAGAAGTTTTAATTTTACTATCACTAAGTTTTATAATTTCTACGTTTATAACTAATACTGTATTCAAGTTGGCCTGAAATTCGCAAATTTTATGTGAAAACATTCGTGTTGAGGTATATATGATTGATTTCAAACAAGTTCCATTCGAGCAAAAAGTTAGTACTTAATAATGTCTTTTATTCATTTCTCGATGGATCGATGTTTGATTTGGAACAACTTTATTTGTTGTTATTTTGTCTGAATTGTGTAGATTTGTGGTAATGAGAGAATTTCATGTGTTTATTTCACTTATTTATTACTTTTAGTTTTCATGAAATTAAGCAATAAGATTTATTTTATTTCTACTTTACTATATATCTAATTAATCAATAATATGCCAAGTGGAGAAAAAACAAGATGAAGTGATTTTCTTTAATACGAAAATGATCCATTCGTGACTTGCAATCCATTGATTGAAAAAAAATTCGTATTAAATTTTTCTCTAAAATGAATAATCGATTTTTATTATCCTACCAAGACTTACGTCTAACCAAACACGGCCTTAATGGGGTCTCGAAGGATCCCAGATTGAAGCCCATAAAATCAAGTTCTTAAACCCCGTCGGTCGAGTTGAAAGAGGGTTTTCAGTTTTGAGCAAAACCCGATCATCGTCTTCCTCTAGAAATCTCTCAATGTTTTCCCTCTTTTGATCTCTCAATTTATTGATACTCTTCAATTGAACAAACCTTTGTTTGAAAAAATGAGAACCCACAGCACTCGTCTCATTTCTCAAACCTTCAGCCGCCTACGCAAACCCATTATACCTAGTCCACAAACCCAAACCCCATTAATAAACCCTAATTTCATCCGAAGTTTCTCATCTTCAGCTCAGGAATCCAAGCCAGCCCCATCCGAACGAGTATCCGCCATCGTCGATGAGCTTTCTGGCCTCACATTGCTCGAAATCTCGGACTTAACCGAAGTTTTGAGGAAGAAAATGGGGATTGAGGAGATGCCTATGATGGCGATGATGATGCCTGGAATGGGTTTTGCACCAGGAATGGCGGGGAAGGGGAAAGGTGGTGGTGGTGTGGCGAAAGAAGAGGAGAAGAAAGAGAAAACATCGTTCGATTTGAAGCTCGAAGGAGGTTTCGATGCAGCTGCTAAGATTAAGATCATTAAGGAAGTTAGAGCGTGTACGGATTTGGGTTTGAAGGAGGCTAAGGATTTGGTGGAGAAAGCGCCTACATTGTTGAAGAAGGGGGTTACAAAGGATGAGGCAGAAAAGATTATCGGGAAGATGAAGGAGATTGGTGCTAAAGTGGTCATGGAGTGAGGTAAAATGGTTTGATTATTGTTGTTTTTTTTGGATGTTTAACTCAAAACTGTTGCTTAATTAAGTGGTGTGTGTAGTGATTATGTACTGTTGTTTTGTTGAAAATGTTAAATATGTTTTGAAGGTTGTGTTAATTTGGGATAAAATGCTTTAGTGTGATCATGTTCCTTAGTTTCCATTCGAGTGACATTTATTAATACGCTTGCTGTTCGAACTACTTAAGTAGAAGTGAAGAATGTTGAATATAAAATGACCTTGAACGAAAAATGAAGCAAAGACACAAGTATGTTAGCATTATTTAACAATTATCTTTGAGTAGTTATGAAGCATAAACATTGTCAAGCTTCAGTGGATTCAGTTATTTATGCTGTAATTCTCTGATGCCAATCTACTCCATGATGCTTGATGGACTCAATAATGGTATCACACAAATGAACTATACCAAGACTTATTATTGATTCTGATTCATTGTTTGAGAATTTCGCTCCAATTTTCTTGTGAAAAATTGTTCTGTTTCTCACTATTTTATATCTTAAATCTTTTGCAACTTGCCAAAGTTGCACAATCCTATTACGTCTCTTTTAAAGTAGGGTAAGTAATTGCTGGATCTCAGTTCTTAGTTACTGTTTTGACGTCTCTAGTTTGTCATTCATGTGTTGAATTGTCAAGAGAACATAAATCAACTCAAAGTCCATTTTTCTTCTTTTATGGTTGAATATTTAGATGTATCCTTCACTAACATCTATTGTGTTGAAGTTGATGGGAATGTCTATTCAGCTATTTCCAAATTGTGTTGAGAAAGTACTACCTAATACATCAGCAGTAATCATAAAAGTAAACTTATGGAGCACGTTTTAGCGTTATTTTTTCTTTTAATGATTGGATTATCTTGTTAAGAAGTTATAATTTGTTGTTGCTCAAAGCAAGTTAACATTTCTTGAAATTTACACGTTAAGCAATGATTCTGTTTGCTTTATAATCTTGCCAGTATAAATAGAGTTCTTTTTGCCTCCCCAAAAATATTGATATTCTCCTTTCGATGTGTTTGAATTCTCTATATCTTAGACTTTTGACAGCATCTTTATAAGCCATTCGTTCTATAAAACTACTGATACTTTGTTTCCTGTGATCGTTTCAGCTATTTTTACTGCAACAACATAGATGGCCTGGGCTATCATTTATCTGCAGATCACATTAGGAGACTTACCGGTGTATCTCAATGAGCAAAAAACACCAGTCTGGGCTTTCTCTATAATCCCAAAAATCTACAAAATCTGCTTTTTACCTATTTAATAACTTCTTATTTCCACCTGTAAAAACTTAGTTGCTGCTTGTTATGTGAACTATTCGGATATTTGCATGAAACACACCAGACTTGTTTAGGATCATTTTTGGTAGAACGAGAGCCATGGATCACTATTGATTCACACTTTGATACTGTTAACTTAATTTTCTTATGGGTCGAAACCAGCTTGATATCATGAATGAAGCTTGTTTCTTACGGGATAGTTGTATGATCGACACTAGTATATTATGTTAGAACTGTAGCAAATGGTGCTTATATATTATGGAATGTGTTTAGGGAATGTGTATATATTATGGAGGCTTCTGCAAAAACTCTGGATTGAACTTGTTTATATGCTTCTGGGAGATGATTCAGCTTCTATATTCAAGTGATTTTTATTGTCTCGTGATAGTAAATACTAATTAACCAAACCAATCAAGATGATTTCTTTCTCACTAATGATTATTAGTCTATAGTATTACTCTTTATTCAAATAAGAACCCTTTAGGGAAAATAAATAAATGTATTTTTTTCAATTTTTTTATGTGAACAAGGAAATTATAACACATTGTTCATTTGTTTGTTCTTTTCAATATGATTTAAGTGGCTGTTGTAATAATAATAATAATAATAATAATAATAATAATAATAATAATAATAATAATAACAAAGAAAAGGTATTATCTTTTTCTTTTTGGTGATAATAAAAAAGATGTTCATTTTTGGATAATTAATTAATTATCATAAAAGGTTATTCAATTCCTCATTGAAGTGGCAGTTATATATTTAAGAATAAAATATTCAAGTGGCCACTAAAATCACGAAGAAGAAGAAGAAGAATTGGGCCTCCAGTTTCATTTATAATTATTAGTGGACTGCGGCCCTAAGGCCCAACCGAACAACTACTCCAAACTCATCCCACATTTCATTTTAATTCTAAAGCATGCTTTGAGGAACTGAAAAGAAACCAAAATTCAGATAATACTAGAAATGAAACCTTTTGGAGAAAGGCTAGAGCTTGAAGAAGCCATTTAATACAACAGTTAAAACCAAAATTCGATTTTCCTACGCAAAAAAATGCAGGTTATTTATCTTTCATAAAACGAAACAAGCACAGTCAATTTTGAGATGCAAGAAAGAAATAAATCAAGCCATAGCGGATTTCTTTTCCTCTTCAATCCGTTTCAGCTCTACTAATCTTTCTGCCCAGGCTCTGTCCCTTGCAACTGCAGCCATCTTACGCTCCACCCTTTTCATTATCTTTTTCCTTTTCGCCTCTTGCAACTGAGCTTTGCGCTTCCTTTTCTCAGACTATAGAGGGTACAAAACGTTAATACAACATGGTGATGAAACGGAAATCAAAGTAAGAACTACGAACCAAGCACAATGTAATATCCAGAGTCCCTATTGGAGGATTTACGGATATGTTACATATGAAAATGAGCATCTCAAAATGGAAGTACGAAATGAAACCTATGAAGGATAGAGCCTCAGCAAACAGAAAGTAAATTTGCAAGATATTTAACAGAAGGGGCGCTGAACATTTTAGTAAGCACTGACTGTAGGACCTCACACAGTAATACTGTCACTCCCTGATTGCAACTTAACTAATATTATCAGATGTCAACCAAGATCACACACTTTTGAGCTAAGATTACGAGTAATATGTGCCTAAATGTGAAACCCACAAGTGATACAGGCGTGGGGTGGGATGGAGCTCAGCCAGACACCGTAGGGCTAAGATTATCGCACAAGTTGTACGTTAGATCTGAGATGAGAGTTAATTCTTTGCACAATCTAGTGCTGCAATTGTCTTGTCTAGTCTTATGCCTCTCGCTTATTTAGAATAACACATGACATTGTCTTTTCCGGTGGGTGATGATTGTTTATGAACATGCTCTTTGTGTAAACCCTATTATCAGTAAAATGATGGTAATATGAATCAAGGCGAGGCAATTACAAATGCATCTCCGAAAAATTGGCATTATGATTTCCAGGTATTCAATCCCAATTCCCAACAGACTAGTGAATCAATAACTATTTGTCTCTTAGCAAACATCATAACATCTTCAAGCACTCATACATAAGAATGAATACGAATCCACTCTTAGACAGATAAAAAGGAAACATACCATTACAAATGAACGATGCTGTTTGATTCTCTTCTTCTCGAGTCTTCTCTTCTTACTTCCCTCATTTGGTTGATTAGCAGGTATAGGTTCCCCAGGCGTACATTTCACCCACGCATATGGACCTAACAATTTGTCCACAATAAATCACCAAACTCTAATTCTCTTCTACTCCTCAGACAAGTAAAATCAAAAGCATTATGAATTTCAAAAAAATGTCAGTATATGAAACCCTAATTTCTTCCAAACCTGGGGGTTTCAAGCTGGCTCTTTTGCGGCGTGGTTTGTCAACAGGTCTACGCTTCGGAAATCTGGAGTCAGTTAGGCTATGGAAGGCACTGCACGGAGGTATCCACGGTAGGTTATGACGGTTAGGAGTGAAGACGTGGCGGAGCTGCGGCGGCGATACGGTGGCGAAGTTTTTCGCGGCCGGAGATAGTTGAGAGGCGGGTGATAGGATCCTAGATACGGGTCGGATTAGGGATCTCAAAGCTCCAAAAGCCATGGCTGCTAGCTGATTTGCACACAAGTATTGAGTGAGAAATGGCGTTTTACAAGAGCAAGGGCTTTTGAATGACGACACAGGTGGGTTTACTATTGTGGGCTAATTTTATTTTGACCCCATGTTTTTTATTATTTACACAAAAGCCCACATTATTTTTTAATTGTGTCAATTGAACACATGAAGGTTATTCATTCATTTCGGTTATAAAATGTTCTAAATAGGTGTTGCTAATTATTTCCAGTATGGAATGTGTAAAGAATCAAACTACAAGTATCGATCAAATCCCACATTTAATAATTTATTAGATCTATTCTAAGATGGCTCAAGATTCATTGTTAAAAGTTCATTTAAATCTGGTTCGTTAACTTAAATATAATAAACTTATTTTCTTTTATTTTCCCATTTTCAATATAGAAGCTCAAATCAATTAATAAAAATGATATATGTGTGCATAAAGACTCAAACTACATTCTAATGTGTTTAAAAAAAGAGACAGCATTATATTGTACAAAAAGAGGGATAAATGCAAAAAAAAAAACCTGTGAAATAATTTATTGGCTGAAAACCCCCTGTGAAATAAATATAGGCTAAAAACCCCCTGTGAAATTTTTTCGTTGCAAAAAACCCCCTTGGTCAGTTAGGTGAGCTACACGCGCCGTATGTGCGTTTTTTTGTGTGATTATTAGACATTAAATGACTTATTCATTTACTTTTATGCTCCTTTTATGTATTATACTTATATATTCATTTGGGATATACTTTTACTCATGTTCACACAAAAAAACAATATTAAAGATAGTTTTTCATAAAATGTTTCTTTTATTTTTAGTAAATATACCTCATAATATTTAAAATTTAAATTTTAGATCATTAACATATAAATACTTATATATTCATTTGGGATACACTTTTACTCATGTTTACACAAAAAACGATATTAAAGATAGTTTTTCATAAAATGTTTCTTTTATTTTTAGTAAATATGCCTCATAATATTTAAATTTTAGATCATTAACATTATTGTTTTTACTATTATGAGGCATATTTACTAAAAATAAAATAAATATTTTGCAACGACCGAGGGGGTTTTTTGCAACGAAAAAATTTCACAGGAGATTTTTAGCCTATATTTATTTCACAGGGGGTTTTCAGCCAATAAATTACAGGAGGTTTTTTTGCATTTATTTCACAGGGGTAGCTCACCTAACTGACCGAGGGGGTTTTTTGCAACGAAAAAATTTCACAGGGGGTTTTAACCCTATATTTATTTCACAAGGGGTTTTCAGCCAATAAATTATTTCACAGGGGTTTTTTTTGCATTTATTTCACAGGGGTAGCTCACCTAACTGACCGAAGGGGTTTTTTGCAACGAAAAAATTTCACAGGAGGTTTTTACCCTATATTTATTTCACAGGGGGTTTTCAGCCAATAAATTATTTCATAGGGGGGTTTTTTGCATTTATCCCTACAAAAAGATAACTGAATAATGATTAAAAAAAAATTCAATGGGTTTTTCTTCGGTTGACCACTAGCAAAAAAACTCGGTCCATTCAAGACCGTTGGATTACACGGGGTTGAATGTTTTTCACCACCCTGCTTTAATCCTAACCGTCCAAGATTTCACCAAACTTCCAAATAGTTAAAATAGTATTTCCCAACAGTCAATCTCATTAAGCTGAACAATGGTTAGTTAACTGGCAGCCCAAGAAGCATCAGTGGAGCCAGCCACTACACTGTTAATGCTATTCCATATATCTCACTGAAACCATGTATCTCTTGAACAGTTCTTCTATTCCTGTAAAAGCCACCAAAAAGTTATGTCAAATAGAGTAACTTTGTTTTCAGATTTTCAAAAAATTTATAATTTGTCGACCTTCGCAAATGGATCGCTCTACAATGCAAAATGATGGTCCGATTCAACTTGAAAATATGTGGCTATATCAGGTACAAATGACTTCAGGTACTTAACTATAATAGAATAACAAAGATCTATCATAATCGTAAAAATTATTGTTCCAAATTAAACATCAACGGTGTTCAGAATCCAGGCAGCTCTTTCAGGAAAAGTATCTATCATGTATTGTCTAGATGAGCTTAAATAACTTCTAAGGAACAAAACACAAAACTGAGTCGGTGAAAAAGCTAATTACCTTGGCACAAGTGAAGATTCAAAATTATACGCTTGGAAGTGTATTATCTTGTTTCGCAATTTGAATGCATGTCCATGCATTCTTCTTTGTCAATGGCAGCACATAAAGCCTTCCAAATGGGAACTAACATTGTGACAGGAGGGTGTAATTCCTGGAAATGACAATTAAATAAAATCAATTACAAGGGTAAAACATATTTTCCTCGAATAGTCAATCTATAGAAGAACATTTACCTTGAACACTAGTAAAAGTTCTTCCTCTCCACGTATAATTAGAGACAGACTCCAGTAGCAAGTAACTGGAGTTACACATTCATTCAGGACAGGTTTCAAGATCTTGCCAATTGGAACAAAGCGGCGAACTGTCCTCCCACTGATTTGAACAAGATCAAATATGAAATTGTCACTTCAGTTTGTAAAGTTTATCAGGGCAGAAGCACAAAAATGATTCTTTAAATTAGCTTAAGCTCATGTTTATGTAGTTTGCACTAGAACATATGGGAAAGCTATAGGACCTAACAGAAAGAGCCAAAACACTAAGGTGCATTTGGATTGAGGGATTTAGGGAAGGGTTTTGAATTACTCTATTTCAGGTGGAGTTGAGATCCACCATAATGGCTTAAAAAATAGCTCAAGAGGGGAGCTCAAGGATTTGAAATCCATTGTAACATGAAATTGTGCAGAAAAGCTCAAAGGGTTTGTTAATGTGTAAATGAAACCCTTAAACTCTAAATCCATGAATCCAAAAACAATCTATTGATTTAATATCCCTCTGTTTTGGACAGGCTAACACATTAGAGACTCACCCCTTAACCACCCCTGGGAAATACCGGAAAATCTCAATCAAGAAGCAACACTAATGATTGTTTCCACCTTCCTTATATGGAGCACACGGTTTCTTTTTGAAGAAAATGCGTACCTTCTGTAAATAGTCTCAAGCTGAACCCCGAAAGCCGGAAAAATAATAACAGTCTCTGTTACATGGTAATTAGGAAAACGTAAGACAGCTGTGAAATTTAATGTCCTTCGCACAAGAAATTATCCATGTCCCACTCATTGAAAGTATTTTCACAAAAAGAACACTTCAGCACATTACCATACGCCCATCACAACATTTATAAATGAGTTTTTACAAAAAATTTAAAATAAACTTGTCTTATCATGTGCATGGCCTGAAATGTCAAAAAAGCATAATATTGTACTGAACCATGATATTAACAAAAAGTAAGATTGTCTCCTGCATACTCTTTGCATAGTCGTAGACACACGAAAAGTACTCCCTACAAAATCTGTAAACACAAACAGATGACTGGAAACAATATCCAGCATTATTCTTATTGGTGACAGATATCGTGATAGCTAACTAATAAACAGAATCTCAAAGTTATACACTATTAAGAAATGCAAACAAATACAAATAACAGAAACAGTCAATCGACAAATAAATTTACATTTAGCGCCTGAAGAACACCACGGGACAACACCGACAACTAAAGCACCCGGCATACAAAGATCAGGCTTTTCAAAGAAATAAAGGAACATACTGTACCTAATGGGATCATGTAATTCACACCATTTTGGGGTACAAATCTCTTGCGATTCTCAGCTCCTCACCTTTCTCAACTTGCTTTCTTTGAAATTGTCTTAAGAGGATGCCGGCTATGGTAAAGCTCAATAAAACAACAGCAACTGACTTGTCCTGTGATAGTTGGAAATGTTATTGCAAGCCAAATTCCAGTGAAACAAAACTATATTTTTAAATATTTCACAAAAGTATCAGGTCATCAGAATGGAATTCCAAGTGGCTTACCTTTACAGGACTACTAAAATCACAAAAATAATTCACCAACACAAAGCAATGATTCAACTATTTTTACATGAACTCATAATCAAGAATGAAATATACCAGAAAGGGAAGGAGAACTAGAAAGCATGTAATTCCAAGAAGAGCATACGTGCAGAACTTGAGACCCCATGCACCACCTCTCCGAACAATGATATGGTGAACATCTATGGCTTCAGGTGGGCCCTTGTTCACATCATGTACGTATGTATATCGTCCTTTTGTATCGATCGATTGCTCCAATTTAGACTCCATCACTGCAAAGCCTGCTATAACTCCAATTTGATCCTGATTACAATCTTAAAAGAGAGTTGGAAAAAATTCAATGGCAGCCTTAGGGGTGTGAGTAAGTGGAATTACGCAAGTATTTAGAGGTAAACGAAGTAATTTTCATAGGGTCTATTATCCTGTATAGACAAAATTATTAATGAAATTTGGGGTTGGATTGAACAAATTAAACGACCTTTGTCAAACAATTGAAATACTCGAATTATGTATTGGACATCCCATAAACAAAGAAACCAAGCAATTATAACTTGGATCATAGCACGTTATCGGTGATGTACTTTATTTAGATGCTTTAATTCAAATACCATGATTCAGAAACCTAAATTACCCTACCCATTCTTTAACTACATAACAAGAAATAATAACTGACCTAAATCTTAAAGCAGCAATATCACTGTCGGTGGCGAGCGTCGGTGACGGAGTCGGAAAGTATAAGCGGCGCAGGTGGCGGGTCTGAGGTGGAGCGGCCGCGTGAGGAGGGTAGGATATATTCGTCTTCAAGACTCTGTCGTTTAATATAATTTCTTCCTTTTCCAAAAATACCCTTGGCAGTAGAAGGTTTAAATTAAGGATGGGTACTTTAGAGTTTAGGGCCTTGTTTTAATCATTTTAAATCACAAATTATTACAGAAATTACACATTTTTTCAACTTCATCTTTTCTTTTCGGAAAAAGCAAATCCATAATACTAAAACATGTTTTATTACTTGTCACATATCCAGATTCCAGGCTAGAACCAACGAAATAATAGGTTCAAGAAAACTTTTATTCATCAAATTCCCATTTTACAATATCTCATTAAAGTTATTGAAGTTTCAATTGTAGCAAACAATTACTTCATGGAGATATCCCATAACACAGCCAATAGCATCTCAAAACTTCAGACAGTACAGTAAAACACCATTATACCTCAACTATATCATCATACAGTTAACAATATAACACCATTCATGAAGCAAATACAACAAAGTTCAAACATATATCAACTTTCTGAAACAGTAAGTACCCAAAAGAAACCACCCCACAAGAATAAAAACAAAGAAAGCCAGGTACGTAAGAAACGTCCCTCCTCCAAAGGCGAGCCCAATTCCAGATACCACGAGAAAAGGAAGATAGGTTTGAAGAAAAGCAAATTTACTGACAAACTTGCCCTTCATGAAAATAAGAATGGCCAAGTTTACTACGTTCCAGTTGCCAGCCTGAAATTTCAACTTGTTCAAACAATTGGCAACAAAAGAATGGCAATTGCAAGTTAAAATGTTGTAGGACTGGTGTTGATACTCTTGCGTGCTTTTATGTAATGCGGCATTCCATGTCGCAATTTCTCTTCTCCCTCCGTTTTGCATTGATTCGTCTTCACTGTCGTGTAAAGAGGAATCCAGTAAAGTGCAGCACTGCATGACAAAATTTAGACCGCATAAATTTAGAACTTAAATAAGAAATCTATTGCACTTGTTTGGATATAATTTGAGTGTTTCAGGATTCAGAATCTTTTACCGCCCTTTGGATCTACGTTTACAAACATTATCGTCGATTTAGAATCAAGTTGCTATCACAGCCATTTGAAATCATTAAAACCATTTTTTCAAATTCAATTCCCTCGACCCAAACGCAACCTTTCTACCAATCTATTTAATGCTGGAATCAGACCTGCTATTAATGTGGGTATCTCCATTTCCAGAGTAGGGTCTGTTTTAAACACAGGTAATCAAAGAATGTGACATAGTAAGACCAGATAATGTTGAATATTTAAAAAAACCGAATCTGTTGGATTATCTTTCAATCTTATTTCGGATTTCAAAATTCACTTGGTATTAGTGTCATCTGAAATCCTTAACTCAAATCATTTTTCTCATACACAAACCCCTTGGTCAGATTCAAGCTTTCTGGGTACCAGTTATCAAATGAGTGTGGCACATTAGTAAGACCAAATAACTTTGAGCATTTGTGGAAGCTGAATTTGTTACCATCCAATTTGAGTTATTTTCAGTGACTAATTCATTATCATGGATTTCATATCAACTTGATACTAAACTAGACTCATTTGAAAGCGTTCACTCAGATCCTTTTCTCAAACCCAGTTCCCTAAATCCAAATGCAACCTTTATGAACATATGTAATCAAATGAATGAAGCACATTAGTAACACTCAACCAAACAGCAAAAATGATTCTGAAATAGCACCCTTATGCAAATGATGTTTCGAATTATCAAAATCTATAATCAAAGTCATACTAATGAGCTCTACCTGATCTCTGCTTAGCTGAATGTAACGAGTTGGCGCACCAAAAGTGAAACTATCAACACAAACGTAATTAGGGCCAGCAAAATCCAAGATAACCCCATCCTCTCTGCATATTCCGATATGACCTATACAAGGAATAAACCACGATAGCACAGGAAGCGGCGACCAGACAATGCAACACGGGAATCGGCTTCTATATGGATCAATTTGCATTGACTCAACCTCTCTTTCTTCGATCGTCAAACTGTGCACAGATTCCACATTTGATTCCATTTCCTGAGCTGAAAAAAAAAATGCTGATAAAATTTAACTATTTCGTGATACTAATTAGCATATGGTTTATTCAGATGAAAAGAAATCATCGATTTGTATGACAATTTGCTGGTGAAATTCTCGAACACTACAAACCCTAGTTTTTATTGAGATTTAATTGATTTGGGAATTGGAGGGACCTACCTTAGGCTGAAAATTGAATCAATCGATCGAATGAACCCTCCTTATAAATAATTTGATCGACACATATATTGTATTCATACGCCAAATGACTCAAATCAAGCCTGAGCAAAAATTTAAGGGCCGAATATAGATTTAATTTAAGTGCGAGGAAAGATTAGTTAATAATTAATATTAGGTTGAGCTCATGCAAATATATGATATATATAGTTTTAATAACAATAGTGTGTAAATATTAGGAAGAAATATTTTAAGTAATTTGTATTCAATTTCAAATAATTTCCAAAAACAAAAGTAAATTAAAAGGTAATTAACATGTGGATTTCAATATAACAAAATGTCGATATAATTCGATTGTGATTATCAATTAAATGTTTGATGACTTAGGTTAGGTCGTTTATTTGATAAGAATTTTAAATGGAATTAGGTGGTAATGAATAAAATAAGAAATTAAATATAAGTGGGAATGAAATGCTATCAATATAACATTATCTTATTATTAGAATATTCAAAAATAAGAAAGCAATACACTTTAATTAATTATTTAATTACAATCTAATAATTGATAATCAAAATGAACATTGTGAATATGATAAAATTATTTTTAAAAATCAAACTATCTTTTTAAATTAAAATTTTCAAATATAATTATTTTTTTTAAATGTATAATTATTTCACACATGGATAAAGAAAAATGTCATTAAAGAAATATTATGTACTAGTCTAAATTGTACATAATGCTTTGTATCAATTGAAAAATGACGATGTAACACAAGTATTTTTTTATACATCAAGCATGTTATATTTATTGAATTATGACCCATTATTATATTAAAAAAGTAAAGTATGATTCTCATAATATTATTATATATTTTCCAATGCAAATGTATATTTTTCCTCCATTTTTGTGCTTTCACTACATTTTTAATGAAATTTATTGTAAAAAAAGTAATTCTTATTGATGAAAATGTTATTAATTGAGTAAGAAATAACATGTATTTTTTTTATTCTTTCAATGGATTTCAATATTTTTCCACTCCTTTTGTTTTTATTTTTTATCTTATTTTTAAATAATTATAGATTATTAATAATATGCCAAAAATAAAAAATGCAATTTATTTGTCGATTTCAAGACTCTTTTAATAGGTTGGAGAAAATAATTTTATTTCAAGAAAAATAAAGTTGATTATAATGAAACATGATATAGCTAAACCAAAATCAAGAGATAGAGAAAGAGAAAGTAATCAATAATCCACACTTTTAGGAATAACAAAATATATGTATCCCATACATCATGTTGATTTCATTTTCACTTTGTTCCAGTATACCAGTCAAATACTTAGTATAATCGTACATATATTCATGAGTTGTAAGTAAACAAAGTAGGATATTAAAAGTAATGAAATTTCTTTTGTATCACGATTAGATTTAAAAGACAATATTTATGATATAATTGTAAGAAAAAAAAAAGAGTGAAAGGATGAAACAATAAATTTAGCTATTTATGAAGGACAAAAGTGTAATATATGCATAATTTTTCACACAATCAACACATTAATCCCATAAACCCTTCCAAATGTCTCAAGAAGTCCCAAAAACAATGAGACGTAAACAACCGAAACAAATCCCCGCCACGGCTGACATCGTCGATCTTGATAGCAGCGACGACGAAGTCACCGTCTCCGTCGCCGGAGTTTCTAGAAGCAGCAACTCTGATATCAATAAACTATCGAATGGCGCTAAATTACATATCAAGACACCTACTACATCTCAATCTGCAACAGCGATTAATTATGGCGCTGGGAGGGGGACAGATTATCAGCCGCTCGAGCATCGAAGTTTCTGGAGAGCCGGAGCTTATGAAATTGACCCTACTAAATCTACTTTTATTCAAGGTCCGATATTATTTTAGTTTCTTATTCTTTTTGGTAAATTCATTTTTTCTTCATTGTATAATTAGGGTTTTGATACGATGCATTTACGTATACGATGTACGATATATACGAGGTGTATTATACGGGGATCCGTTGTGATACGAGGTGAGTTATACGACAGTAAGGACAAATCCAAACCTGAGAATTGGGCCCATGAACAGTGGACACGTCATATAAGGAGGCCCAGCCCATGGAATATATGACGTAATAATCCTTCAGCCATCAGTTTAATGACAAGTGGTGGCCAATATTTAGGTTACAAGTCAGATCATGAACAGTTGTTGAGAAACCTATAAATAAGACAAATAATGCTCTTTGTAGGGACGGATGTTTTAACCACCTACGAGCTATTCTATATACGAACCAATCCTTAAATTAGAACTACGTCAGACTTGATCCCCTTTGAGTGGTACGTAGGCAGCTTGTAGTACGAGTACAGTCTTTACAAACATCTACACGAATATTTGACTAGATCATTGTTTGTGGATTGTGTGTGTGTGAATTGGGTATTGTAGGCGATCTGGAGCATGCACGTGTTCATCCCAAGTTTCTTCATTCAAACGCCACTTCTCATAAGTGGGCGTTCGGAGGTAATTGATATTATCTCAGCTCTTCACTAATTCAGATTAGTTAAATCGCAAGTTCTGACATGTTATTCCTTGTTGCAGCCATTGCTGAGCTCTTGGATAATGCAGTGGATGAGGTACATTTTTGTTGCAGCTCAACTGTTGTCATGCCTTTCCAGCATGAACTGGTGATTTTATTGAATAATATGGTGGACTGCAGCACAACTTGACATTGATTGTCAAATATGAAGGCCTTATAAAAATTCCGAAATAGATATCTCGAGTATAATGACTCTACATTACATTATAATGGCATTGCTTTGAGCTTTGTAGGCTTAACTAAGATGCAAGTATGCATGTTGTCATCTCAAATATCTCAACTGCTGCAGATAACTTTCAAGATTGCGAAGTTTTTGGGAAAAAATAGTCTAGTAACTTGATAAAATTTGTTTCATTATAATTATATGGTGATATTAAGGGTGCAAAATTTACTTTGAGATGTAGTATTTAGATCTTTTATGGATTAATATCGTTTCTTTATCGGAAGATATAGTATTCTTCCTTTTCTTTTTCATGGTGATTAACTCAACTTAACTACTGAAATGTATTTAAACAAAGTAGTGATGATGAATTGTCCATATTTGTTGACTGTTGTTGGTATGGGTACCAGCTGAATTGTTTTAGAGATGATGTGTAGTCATAGTTTCACGAGAATTGCAGTTTTAACATGGTTTGTGCGATTGTGCGAATGTGAAGCCATTGGATGTGATTCTTCTTAAGCAATGCTTGAACGTATATCATGAAATTAGGTTAATATCACTAATGGTTATTAGAACATCTGCCTGGTTAAGTCTTTGAGCTGTAAATATTAAATTGGGTGAATAATTGATATAACAACATAGTGGAAGCATACGACTTTCACTTGGATTGTAACTTTTCAATTTTGCATCAACATTAACATATATGTGTTTGTATCCAGATAGGCAACGGTGCAACTTTTGTGACGGTCGACAGGATTTATAACACAAAAGACAATTCTCCTGCCTTACTTTTCCAAGGTGCAGTATCTTTCCAATTTACCTTCACTTAAAGCATTTATATTTTTGGCTTACTGATAATTGAATTGGGTATGTGAACTGGTTAAGATAACTTTTTTTTTTTTGGAAAAACCACTATTTGCAGATGATGGTGGTGGAATGGATCCAGAATCCATGCGAAAGTGCATGAGTTTGGGATACTCGTCAAAGACATCCAACACAACCATTGGACAATGTAATTAACATGTTCTGCTAATGCTAACAAATTTCTTTTCCATTTTTTCCTGGTGCACAAACTATATTAGTTGCCACTTCGTAGCTGGTTTACTTTTTCCAGATAAACTTGCACTTAATTTTTAATGCATCAGGCTTATTGCCTTGTCTATTCTGGAGGGATGTGTGGGTTCTGTTTTTTGGATTGTGCTCCTTAATTTAGAAGGTAGGCCTTATGCATGAAATTAGAGATTACCAGCTATTTACAACTTCTTGGCTACTTGAAAGCAAATATGAAGTCAATGGAAAACTTGTCATATGAAACACAAAACCATATTTTCACATGCTTGCACATGTGAAATGTACGTGAGCTCATATATATATATATATATCTATTTATATACACACATGCGTGAGTCTGTCTGAAGACTTCGGCCCGCTGACAATCACATACTCGCACCCTCAGTTGGCGATATCAATATGTTTTATACATAAAAATACTCAGCAAGAGCAAAATTATTTCAGGGATGCCTACCTTCAGGTCTCAGACCTTTTTGAGTGTGTCCACCAAGTCTTTTGCTCCATTGTGTCACTAATACCTATTTTTTATTGTGTCACTAATAAGGTCTTAAACCAAGTTCACGTTGATTCAGCAGTTAATTAGGATTTCAGTTAAATGCCTAATTTTCGCATTTGAATGTCCTCTGGGTTGGCAGTCCTCGGAGGCCTTACTAAGATTCTTCTTTTTTTTTTTTTCCGCTTATTTAATTAAATGTGGGATACAAGCATAAGTCATGTAGCTAAACTCATGCCTTCTTATGTCAGATGGTAATGGATTCAAAACAAGTACCATGAGACTAGGAGCTGATGTGATCGTTTTTAGTCGTGCAGCTCGATCAGGGTACTCTTTGCTCTTTGATAATCTTAACAAGTTTCATATAGCAACTATCACAACTACAAATAGTAAATCTGATACTTGCTTAACCACTTGGTTGTGGTGACCTAACTCTCTGTAGTTTTTTTAACCTGCAAAATTCGTCATCACCTGTGTGTGTGTGTCAGCAATGTTACACAGTATAATTGTCTTACTTATTGAATTAGGGCCAGAAAGTATGATTGACTTATTTGATTCTGGGTCTGATTTCTTTTCTCATAATTCCCTGCATGTGTTATTATTTGGAGGACAGTGATAAAGTCCAAGCCTTTTGATACACTTTATGGGATACTATTCAAATATCTTTGCTTTGTATTTGATCTGATTTTCCATGAGTTCATCCTTTTGACTTTCAGTCGAAAAACCCAAAGCGTCGGTCTTTTATCCTATACATTTCTGCGGAGAACAAGACAAGATGATGTGATAGTTCCAATGGTATATTTTTTAGGTTTTTAACACTGAACTTCCTTTGTGCTATAATCTGAACTTTCTAACGTCAAGATATTGACTTGTTTATTTATTTACTTCTCTGAATAAATTGCAGATTGACTTTGATACCTCAGACCACTGGGCGGAGCCTATAATCTATGGCTCTAAGGACGATTGGTCGAGTAACTTAAAAACCATCCTCGAATGGTCCCCATTTGCGTCGAAGGAAGATCTTATGCTACAGGTTCAATTTTCATGAAATGCGACATTTTGTATGCATCAATTTGCAGAGTCTACTCAGCTCCACTTAATGTAGTGATTGCATATTGCAGCCATTCTCAAAATACTTTCTTATTTGATATAAAAATTTAATCCAGACAATATTTTCTTGCTTAGATTTTGATTAATAAGCAACAGCTCAGGGTACTTGAAATAAGATTTCCTGAAGGAATTTACTTTCGTGGAAAATATACATTCACACATGCAGACTTTGTTTGAGTGTTGAATCATGTGTTGCTCAAATGAATTATACTGCTACTCTGAACTAAACTCATATTAGCTTCCAAACTGTTTTTGTCTGTATTTTCATATCCGCTGTTATTTTACATTGTCTTTTAACGTAATTGTTTTCCATTCTATTTAGTTCGACAGTATTGGATCACATGGAACAAAGGTTATAATATACAACTTATGGATGAATGATGAAGGAATTTATGAATTGAATTTCGACGACGACGATCAGGTATACTAACTTTTAATTTTTCAGGTTAACAAATTTATTGATTTAATCGTCTCAAGCCTTCTAAATTAAAAATTAATCAATCGTAGTATAGAGTAAGAATTTATTTATTTATAACTTTCATATTTATAGTTTTAATTTCAAATTTGTAGAGTTTAAATATATTGATAAATGAAAAAATCATTTTGAATATACTTAGCATATTGAAGTTGAAAATAAATTACATAAAAATAAAAAAATACGTATTATACGATTAATCAACCGGAAACATTTAATATATAACAATGACTATAAAAAAAAAATTACATATCAGTTCTTCACCTAATACATAAAGGGTAATACAGTCTAAAAGCTTGTTAATCCTAACTTTTTTTTTGGAATGAAAAGTTTGTAAAATGGCTTATGTGATTGAAAAATATTTTCATGGTTTTTTTTGATACAAAAGTTTATTTTAGGGCGTGTTAAGTAAATTTCCCAAGAAATCATTTAGTGGCTGCCAGTTGTAGGAAAAGAATAGTAGTAACATAATGTGGTTTTGCATTACAAGACCTGTTAGTAATTTCTAAAGTTTATCAGTCCCTCTTCCTAATTAATTAGAAATTGTTGTCTATAAATTTAAGAACTTCCTATTCCATTAACTTGGGGCATCAAGTTTCCAACAACATCTTAGTCCATGCTATAAGAATGATATGAGAAAATATTAAACATGAAGGATGGGTGATTGTATTTTGCATATCAAAATAAAACTATTTGGAGTTGTGATATCATCAGTGGAGTCCTGACTGGTTAACCCTATTACTGATGAGAAGATTTAGATCATCCATGCCTATCATCCATCTATCTTAAAAAGGAGTAGTTGACACAGGCTTTTAAGATTTACAGGCTAGTTGATGCAATGGACAATAAACTGAAACAACTAAAAGTAATTGTTTTGAAGATATTGATGTTCACATATATTACTACTACTACATAAACTTAGTATGAACCTTTGTAACAATGAACATCCATTAATTCCTTGAAGCCATGATTCCCATAAAAGTTGAATTAATGTAAAAGATTATTCTTGGCTCCATTATAGCTGCTTCATTTTTATTTATTATTTCAAGTCTTTGTCATCTATTTAGTTTCTTTTCTGATTTGTTAGTTTCTTTGCTAAAAACTTTTTTCTGCCAGCTACTGATTTTTGCAATTGCCAGTTACATGAGATGTGCAAAGGCACCTATATTTTTCCTCTTTTGACCATGTCTTGGAGATTCACATTCTTCTTGACAAATTTGACTGTTCCTAATTCAGGATATAATGCTGAGGGATGAAGCTAATCATGTAAATGCATCCAAGACGAATAAGAGAGTCCTTGAACTGCAATCTCATTTGTCCTATCGCATTCGCTACTCGTTAAGGGTGGGAATTTTGTTCTTATTTTTCCCAGTTAATGGTTTCAGCAAAACACATAAACCCACTCAAAATATGGATACAACTCTACTTGACCCTCTTGAGACCAAAAGTTTGAATTCGACACTTTGGATATATACAATTGGAAAATAGAACTAAATGGTTCTATCTTTGTTTTCCATTGCAAACTTTCCTAATTTATTTCCATAAATTCTATTTGCTCAAGGATATAAAAGCTTTGGATAACATTTCTTTTCTCAGGCATATGCGTCCATACTGTACCTCAAAAAATTTACGAACTTCAGAATAATTTTAAGAGGCAAACCTGTTGAGCAGTTCACTATTGCGGACGACTTGATACATTCTAAGGCAGTTACATACAGGCCAACCAATTGTGTAACAATGAAAGAGGTATGATGCCGTTGTTTGACAGTGGAGTTAGTGTCATTTAAGTTTATGAGAATCTAAAAATGTGAGATTTGTGTTCTTATAAGTAGGTGTTAGATGTGAAAAATAACTTATGTTCTCTTTAGAATGTTAGAATTTAATGCAAATCCTACCAGAAGGTGAATTTTTAAGGTGAAACATATTAGGTGATACCTTATGCACCCATTTTCTGGCTCCTGTTACCTTAACTAAGTGGTTAGTTTACCTTGACCACACCTTGTAGATATGATCTTTGTGGAGTAAGTTTACCGTAAGGGTCAAGAGACAACTACATTGAACCGCACTGTTAATTTAAAATACATATTATACATCAATGTGGATGGATTGATTTAATTTTTTGTGAATTGTTATGGCTTCAACCAACATCTCTTTATTTCTTCCTCTTATATCTGATTTTAGGGCCTTGGGTTAACCTTTGTTTTCCTGTTGGCCTTCTCCCTTTAAGTTATCAAGTATCATCTAACCCATCTGCAATACTCTAACTGATTTAATAGCGACTCAAACCTTTCTTACTTTGCAAAAACATTGTCAATGGCGACTTTATTTGGTTCTTTTCCACCACCTTGGGCTGGATCTCCCAACAGTTTTTATAATCTTCTGAAAGCACATTTTAGAACTTAATCACTCATTCTCCCAAAATTTTGTATTTTATTATCTGTGATGAAACTGAAATTTTAATTGCTCTGGCCTCCCTGGACATTCTTCTGAGTCTGTCCCTGCTTTTGAGATTATGGTACCATGGTGCTCATCGCTGTCCTTCAGTGGTCGGGGGAGTACGAATTTTGATGCTTAGTCTATTTTCTTATGGAGGATTCTATCCTTTTCGGTTAATAGACTTACCATGGGGCTGAAAAGTTGCTCCTTAATGTAATTTTGAATCGAAAGTTTTATCCGAATATCTGCAACCTCTCTTCATATTTCTGATTCAAAAAAGAAAAAGTGGCAATTTTCTGGTAGGGAATACTGGGTGGCTGTTTATTTTGGCTAATGTTTTAGCAAACTTATATGGTTAATAATGTCAACGATGGTATAGGTGACTGTGGAGACCACCATTGGCTTCATTAAAGAAGCTCCTGCACTTGGAGTTTGTGGATTCAATGTGTACCATAAAAATCGTCTGATCAGGGTATGCTTTCTTAATAAGTGGAAAACCATATTTTTCTGTGTCCAATATTATAAATAATCATATTCGATTTATCTATATTTCAATCATTATATTGCTTTGACACGGTTACAGCTTAAGGTGGTGGAAAGCAATGTATTGTATATCTAAATATTTCTTAAAAAGAAAGTTTAAGTTCAATTTACTAATAATATATGTTTTAGAAAGGTCCAATAGTAACACATATTATATGGATAATTTTCATAAGAGTTTTAAGTATATTTTCTAACTATAACAGCCCTACTGGAAAGTCACTGCAGATGGTTCTTATAAAGGAAGTGGTGTCGTTGGTATGATTATTGATCCAAAGTTTTATCATCATTTTTTTTCCTATTTCATCACCCCTGCAACTAATTTTTGGTATTCAGGAGTTCTTGAGGCAAACTTCATAGAACCAGCACACGACAAACAGGATTTTGAGAGATCAACTCTATTTCTTAAGCTGGAGGGAAGGTTGAAGCAAATGGTTATGGAGTATTGGTATTTTTCTTACAATATGCTTTGTGTTTTACTAAGCCAGTAATAGTAATGTTCTAACTAATTTCACTTTCCCTGATATTATATCAGATGTTTGCTTTCGTTATGCTTTTATAGATTCGTTCTATATCTCTCTTATGTAGACTGGTAATGCCTTCTAGTGATTGGCATTTAAGACACCCATTTCGTTTACACACTCACCGGGCTGTCCTTATATTCCAACAGTTCTAGAGCAAATCCTTGGAACTTACTTAGTAAAGAATTAATTGAACGATTACATATAAGAGACTTCTGCATTTTCAGTATAGTTAACAAAAAATCAAGCAATAAGCAAAAATAATTTGTACTCTATTGAAATTATTCTCCTGGCTCACCAGTTTTCCCAACCCCTGAGGTTTCTTCTTGCAGGTTTTTATGTTAAGTATATAGAACATAGCCAATTGTTTAATATGACTACTACATTCCTTTTGGTGGACTCTTAGGCTTTATTTGGACCTCGATTTTAGTGATTAAAACACTATGGAAAGCAATTTGTCAATTCAAAGGATGATGCTATGTGTGTTATCTTTTAAACCTTATTGTTTCTGTTTCCTTTTCTTCACTATCGTACGTTCGGAAAATGATTTCAAGCAGTCTTAGGTTATATGAATCCATTTTGTTATGATGATCCAGGAGAGGTCACTGTCACTTGGTAGGATACCTACCTGATGGCATGAAGAAGAATGAAGTCCCAAAAAATTTGACTACACAACCTCAAGTTGAAGAGGGTAATGTCAAATTAGTTACCCATCGGAGATTTTGTATGTCCTGTTTAACCTATAAGTTGCCTGCTTGCTAATCCAAATGTTTGACTGGTGTAGTAAGTGGAAAGATCAACAGAACTAGTCTCAATGACAATTTGGCAGCTCATCAACCAATTTTCAGGAATGGATCTGTAAGTAGCATATTTTTTCCTAAAAGGTTGCATTTGGATAGGACTAAAGAGTGAGAATTTAAATCGATAATAACATATTCAAGTAAAGGAGACCTAAGACGTGTTTGTCTTGATAAATTTAAAAGCTATGGATTTCAAATTCAGAACTTTGAGCTTGTATGAAATGATTTCGAGTTGCATTAGGTTTCAAATCCCATGGAAAGCATTGTAAATTATTTTTTCTGTTGTTATGGTGGATTTCAAATGACAAATGACCCCAAGTTTAAGGTCATTTGAAATCCTTCCTTCAAATGCATTTGACAGAGTTCTAATAAATAAGAGCTGTAATTTACTCTACTTGGACTAAGAGAAGAGATTATTTCTGTTGTTTATCATGTTTAAATGGAATTGATTACAGGGTTCGATTCCAGAAACATATCCAGATTCTGCATCACTAGATAAGATATGTGAAGAGAACATCCAGCTTTTCATGAGGTAAAACTTATGATTACATAACTAGATATGTTGCATGTTTTTACAAATGCGAAGACGCCTAACAAGTTGAAAAATAAATGGTGAAATTGTAATTCCCTTTTAGTTGATAGGGTTGAAATTGTAATATACTTTTAAGTAATTGTAGAAGTTATGAAAGAATATAATAGAAATCATCTGCATGATTCGGATACTCATTGGAACACAATATGTCGAATAACAACTAGACAATACAATCTATCAATCCTCTGTTTTCTAATTAATTATCATATACGAGGATCTTATGTTCTTTCATGGCTTCCTAATGTTTGTTGTTGAACTCTTTTGCAATAGGTGTGAGGGGTACAAGGAGAAGCAAGTGGAATTGAAACGAACGGTATAGTATCATTAAGTTAATCGTGTAGTTTTACTTGACCAAGACGTTCACGAGACATACTACTTGTGACAAAAAAATATTGCACGTATATCGTTTTATTTTACTTTTTTTTTTTTTTTTGAATTAAACAGATTGAGGAATTGGAGAAGGAATTGGAGGAAACCAGAAAGAAGAGTGCTAAACTTTCTTCACACTTGGAGATTCAGAGGAAACAAACACTGTGACACAACAATAACTGAAATGTGAAATGTGAAAGCTGGAGTGGTAATTATTTTGCTGTAGAACCCGTCGAAATGGAACTTGACCCGGACCTGCCCGACTGTGTATTATTTATGTTGCCTCGTTTTACTTACAAGTCACAACGTTGGAAAAAATTGTACGTAGGCTAGATTAGGAGATTACAAATCTCAGTCATCACTGTAACCCATGTTGTAATAACTCGACCTCGGGCCTGCCCGTGTGTAATATTCTCATTGGGCAAATTTTTTTGGTGTCCTATGCAACCTTAAGAGCTGTCTCTTTTTAACTATATATATATATATATGTGTGTATATATATATATACACACACTAAAGAACTCAAACAAGAGAGTGGTGAAATTCTGTAAATTTGAAATTTTTTGGAGAATCATAATGATAAGTATCATGATTTCTACTTGGGATACACTATATATGGATGGTTTGGTGATAGGCCCAAAATTGCGTAAAAAATCACGACTAGAAATCGTGAAAATTAGGGTTCATATCGGAAACTTGAGAGCAAATCAATGCTTAGAGGAAACCCTATTAATTAGCCAAAAATTAAATTAAAGTCATATTATTAATCCAATGCTGATACACAATGGAAATATATGGAAGCCAATTTACATTTGTAGACGAAATCACTAAGTTTGTACGGACGATTACAATTTATAATACATTTCAAATTCGATCATTGACGATCATTACAAATTTTTGTCAATTATTAATGTTAATTTCAATTCATTCCATCCGGGATCATTTAAAACTCTTTTCTTCAAATACATTTCTCAAATTCATCAATTCTAAATTAATTTTATTCAACTCAAATTCGATTCATGATTGTACGTAACTCGAGTAAACAATTTCATGGAACATGAATAAAAAGGTTCCCCATCTTTTTGCTGCTCGAGAAAATCTTGGAGATGACAAAAGTTTAAAAAGACTTGTTCTTTTTCCATGGAAATATAATATATATATATAAATAATATTTAATTTAATATATTATATATTGTCTCTGGCAAATTAAAGTATTTTTTACGAAAGGCTTCCCATCATGTCTTCCTTTCGGCTCCATGTTACCATAATACTGTACTAACATTCATGCAATCTCATCTCTTCTTTTTTTGTTTGCAAAAAACAATTTAATAAAATTTAGGACAATGTCAAATGAAGTGAAATAATTTAAATGTACATTAGCTACTGATAAAGAAAATTTAATTGTTATGAAATAGTTATGTTGATCTTTGTCTGGACTACTCAGAATCAGTAAAATTTATATTATTGTAGATTGTTGATAATAGTTAGTTATTCCAAGGGTAAACTAATACTCTTGATGTAATAATTTATATGTAATTACCTTTTTTTGATATATATCTAACATTCCTAATAATTTACACTATTTGAATGATCATAAGTGGTCAGTCATCTAATTAAATTATTCAATCTTGCTTCTAGATCTTTCAATCTTCCATTTATTTACTTTACTTTGTTTTTTCCAAAATGGATTTTCGAAGTTAAGTACGAAGTTTTTAGAAAAAAAAAAACTCGTTTATAGTTTCAAGAACGAAAAATAAATCTAAAATGTATAAGAAAACACAAGGATCATAATACTAGAATGTCATAAAAATGTCCAAATCGTTCTAAAAGACGATCAAATGCATGTATAAATTGCCCTACTCCCGTGATACTCAACCAGTTATATAGTGACACGTGGCTTAAGAAAATTATGCCACGTGTTCGATCAAGACTTGGTATCAGTTACCATAAACCTATAAATAACTAAGTTATGATGAATATATATAGCAACATGATACAAGCACGAGATAGGAAAAATGTAAAAAGATAGAAAATATAGTTTCAACTTCTTGCTTGAGAAGAATTATGAAATTAAACTAAACCATATTGTAGATTATATATAGATCTGGATGATTTTGGCTGTTTTTTCACAAGATATAAATTGAAGACAAAAATGTAATAGATGCTTATTATTGTCAACCTTATGCAACTTCTAATGTGGCACTTGTGAATTATATTATTCTGAGACCATATAGTTAAAAGATCAAAGAGTATAAATAAAGTAATTTTTTGTGAGATATATATGTACATATATATTGTATATAATGTAGGTGAATTAATTTATGTGGCTTTTCTGTATTAAAATCATTTTCCAAATTGCTTAATTATCAGAATTTAATATTCTTTATGCAGTTCTTCATAAATGTGACATTCAGGAACAATAATAATTGACAATCTAATAGGCTGCATTCTACATTCATTTAAATTATCATAAAAGCACATAATTATATATACTTATATATTAATGTAACCATAATTTATGTGACTTTTCTCTATCAAAATTATTTCTAACTTCAGTCTTGAATTGATGGCCTAATCATGAGAATTTATTCTTGACTTCAAGGAGTACTTCTAGCTACTTCATAAATGTGACATTTAGGAACAATAATAATTGACAATATATATGTAATATGCTGCAGTTCTACATTCATTTAAATCATAAAACTAACTACACACATATATATATATATATATAATATTACCAACAATTACTCCTTCAATTTTATATTTTATATATATATATATATATATATTTGAAAATATAAAATGAAACAACAAAATAAAATACCATTCACAATATGTATTTATTGAACTTAATTTCTCTATCCTTTAAGTTTAATTAGATATATATTAATTACCATCTTAACCCATAAACTGAATAACCTAGCTAACTAAAAACTCGAACCTATATATACACACTAAAATGTACAGATTATGCCACATCATCAACGAGACTTGCAATAAGATGACATAATCACCCAATATAGGCAACTTGCTTAATTATTGACCTACCAAGAAAATGAATAGATTCTTATTCATTATATCAAGCCTGAGTAAAAATGGGGAAAATTTCATGAGAATATTATTACCTATCAGAAACTTAATACTATACAAAGTTCAGGAAATTTTTATATAGGGATGAGAGAATATACATATATATATTATCAGTGTTAAGTCACTATAAAATTTCTTAATCAAGAGAAAATTCTAAATGCTTCTGTTTCAATTACAGGTACCATTATTATATGTAAATAGTGACATTCTATAATATAATAAATACCTTGATGCATGCCTAAAATGTTTTTTTGGGCATTATACTTTTTGTTTAAATGCACCTGCAGCTGCATTAAACATGATCAATTGCAAAACAGCTATCCCTTTATGTGCATATTTATTTAAATGAAAATTGGCAGAAATAAATAAAGTAAATATTAATGCATGTCTACAAATGGGAAGTATCTTTTTCCCTTATTGATGTAATAACATATGTTGCAATAAATCGATTATGTGTATATATATATTTATATATTTAAAGTTTTAAGATTAATGAAACGACATGAAATATGTTAATATCTAAAGATGTTTCTACCATATATCAATTATTTTTCCCAGCTAATAAAAAACCCTAATAGGGATACAAATTCAACTTATAACGAGAATTCAGAGCTAAATCCAACCGTACATATGAAATAAAGTTGCCATGAAAAGAAATAAAAATTAGTTAAAACAAATAGACTTTTTTTTTATAAGTAGAACAACAAAATAATTCAAATCGTGCATCGAAATATGAACTGAAAATCAAACGTAATCCCTTCATTTTCTACTCTTTTCTGCCCTTCAAAATTCTAATTCAAAATCAATTTGGTTGTACTTAAGTATAACTGACAAAAGAAGTAATATTCATCCACTCATTTTGTAAATTAAACTTAAATACAACCAAATCGAGTATGAACTAAAATTTTCTCGTTTCCTAATCGATATCTTTACTAATTTTACCTCAATAGGGTCAAGTTTACACAAACAACACAAAAATCATATAATTTCTCAAAAATACAAAATTCTAATAAGTTAAAATTAGAGAAAGAAAATATGAAGAAATGTGGATCTTTTTTCTTTTCTCTCTTTGCTTTATTTCAAGATCTTGGAGGTGGGAAGAACTGCGTACCAGCCAAGAAGCTGTTGATCGGAGCTGGATACAAAGAAGGGTCAATATAACTAGAGGGATTTGCACCTGAGCCTGAAACGCCGCCACCGGCGGCGGCGGAGGTGGCTGTTCCAGAAGTTCCGGTTATTAAGTTAAGCTGTTGAGCTCCGGCGCCGCTGACGCTTCCTCCGCCGGAGGAAGTTTCCGCCGCCGCCATGTACTGGCTCTCGGTGCCTTGATCGTATAGAATTCCTTTGAAAACATGGCCGGAGATGTTGACGGCGGTTTGATATGCGTATTGATCTTCTGCATCATCAATTGCGCTCACTTTTACGCACCGGAAAACTGCTTGCGAACTCACTTCTGAAGGGAAATTTCCCAGCTCCAACCCTAGGAAAAAAATAAGAATATCAAACATGCATATCGTTAGAATGATATAAATATATATACACACATATATATTATATAATCTTATGCTAATATATTTGCACTAAGTACATGAATTTGTACTCTCTCTCTCTCTCTCTCAATATGTACGTCGAGAGAGAGAAAGAGAATAATGGGAATAGTGAGTTTTTTGACAGGAATACCAGAAAACAGTGTTTTGAAAAGAGAAAGCTCAAAGCATATGATGAATGATGGGATTTTTCGAATTTCTTTAGTGATGATTTGTTTTTCAATGGAGGTCGATTCCATTTTCTTTTTTGTTCATGTAACAGTGAACATGAAATAAACAGACCAATTAATTATAGGGTTCCACAATATATATAACTACTTTTTCTTGGATTTATACACCAACTTTGTCACTAAGATAATTTTAAATGACCTCGTAAATTCATCCAATCCACAACAATTTTTAAACCAATTCTATGCTTAGACTATATAATTCTATTACGGAAATCTCTGCAAGACGTTATTTTTTTCAATTACTTTTTAAAATGGTTTTGCTGCTCAATATTCATCCTTAATTATGATCCCGATAACTTGATTACTTGTTGTTCTTTTAAAAAAATTAAATCTTTATTACCTGAATTTGTATTAGGTATACGAGTACACACAAGAGAATTGGAATTAGCACCCGGATTACTGTCTCTTTGCCTTTTGCCATGACTACCACTCATCTCTCTATTATTCCCACCCTGACTTTGATCCTGCACCGCCGCCGCCAGCTGCTGCTGCCTCTCCCGCCGCTTCGCCGCCGGAACCCACGTGCTCTTCACGTGCGTCTGGCACTGAAACCCTCTGCTCTTACAACAAGTCCTACACCTCATATGCGAACAATCTTTCTTAGCTTGGTTCCCACAGTCCTGGCAGCTTATTCCCCCACTCCCACTACTTCTCATCATCAGAAACCCTGATCTAGGTGACTCCTCGGAGATATTGAACGCGCTGCCGCGGCTGGGTCCCACGGCGAGCCCTCCGGCGGAGGCGTAGAGATCCTGAAGTGGGTTCCCGACGGAGGTGCGGTGGAGGAAATTCTCCGCCGTGGGGTGGTGGTGGTGGGTTGGTGGGTCTTGTTGCCAGAGCTCGAAACCCCGGTATGGGATTTGATCTTCATTTCTGTATAGAAACCAGTTTTCTGGATTGATGGATCCTGAAGGTGGGTTGTTGTTATGGGCATGGCTGGTGCTTTCTTGATCAGGGTTTGTTCCACTTCCACCTCTACCTAGTGAGAAAAAGCCAGCCATAACCCTAGTTTTGAACAGAAGATTATTATTGTATTTGGGGATCAAAATCCATGTCATGAAATGGGATTGAGGGTTAGGATTAGGATCATAATAATGATAATAATAATAATAAATGAATAAATGATGAATTAAATAAGGGAGGAGACAAATTCTGGGGTTTGAGTGAATGAGAAAGAAACCGTACTATAATTGTTGTGCATGTGAAGAAGCAAAAAGGAAAATGGGGATTTAAAATGAAGAAAGACTAATAATCGTCTCCTTCAATTCTGTGGCTGTGTTGTTTGCATTTATGACGCAGAATTACAGCTCTGCCACGCCGCCATGCCCCCTCCTAAAAAGCTTACTCATTCTTCTCTCTCTTCTTCATTTAAACCATTTTTTTTTTGTTTTTTTTTTATTGTTTTTCTATTTTAATCGTGTTTTATCTTCAATTTTATTTAAATGTTTTATACGTTTAATTTATGCATATAATTATTAAAAATATTAAATATTATAAAATATTTTAACACGTAGAACATAAAATCTTATTCCCTTTCTTTCACTCTAATTTTCCAATTAATTAATTTTTTTACCCACACAAAATATAATTAGAGTGATGTTATAATTCCTCAGTTACAGTTTAATTATCGTTTTTTCATTTCTTCAAAATATAGTAAATATTACATATTATATATTTATATGATCTGCGTAATTTATATTTACTGTAATAAAAATATAGCTTACCAGATCAAGTATCGATGAAAAGCGGTGAAAATCTGTGAAAAATAAACGATAATATATAACATTTCTCATATAATATTCTTTACGTCGTTATATTATACTTATTATATTAATTATGTAATAAGTTAATTATAATTGTTTTGGCAATACCTTGAGCTAGTGAATTGCCCTCTCTCTCTCTCTCTAAAAAAAATTAAGTTAGAAGAGAGTTTAGGCAAATTTAAACATAATTATATCTTATAATCATTATATAACAATATAATTTTAATTATATTATAATTAGATAGGGTCCATACTAAAATTTCTTATCTAAACATGTCTCTTTATCTTCATCATGATCATGGAGTTGAGACTGAATCTAAAGGTGGTAGAGAATCTTGTATGAGAATCTAGCGGTTGGAAGTGATGCCACGTGTTGATTGAGCAGCATTTTTTTACCCTAGTCCTTTATACCGGAGAACCCGCTGCTTTATGTCTATCTACATATTCCTTTTAATTATTTAATAATTAATTATATTGGTAATCTGATTTTTATTGGCTAATCAAAATGTAATTACCCAATCCCTAGATCTGTGTCTTATTCTCATTAAGGTCGGATCTTAGCTTTGTTATTTTGATTATATTATTGTACGATATAAATAATTTTATTTATTTATTTAAGAATATGTGAATATTATTACGATATGAACAGTTTGTAATATTATAAATGTAAGATTCCTTTTCATTCTTTAAATACATGGAATGGAAATTACGTACATGGCCGATTGATCGAGTTTTTTATTAAATATAGTTTGATATTTTCTATTTTATATTGTTTATATATCTATGGTTTTTTTATTTAATAACATATGAGGCAATTTATAAAAAAATTAATAAATCTTAAAAAGTTGAAGTAAGCAAATCCAAATATAAATATATATTTCACCAATAAAAGCTACATTTTATCTTTATGTAACCTCACAACAAAGTAATTTAAACTTTTATTGAGATATACTTTATGTTAATTCAATAAGTGATATTCTTCCATTAAATTAAAAATTGTGTGCTATTTAAAACTTCAAATAAAAAATATTAATATATTAAGGAAAACATTATACTCTGAAAAGTCCCTATATCCATAGTATAGCACATGTTCATATTTTACATGTACTTATTTAGTACATGTTAAAAATAAAATTCTATCTACCACATAATTATATTGTCTTATTTGTAGCAATTGTTTTTTGTAGTAATATATTATTTGTTTTCTTGCAATGTGCACTTTACTACACAAGGATTTTATTGATGTAAATCAATGATAAAGAAATTAAAGGCTTATTTACAACAAACTATTCTGCAATAAATAAAGTATATTAATTTGAGAAGTTATTCAAGAAACACATCAATAAATATAACTTCCCTTTTTAATACATAATAATGAAGTATTCTCTTCTTTTTTCAATCATGTGCTTCTATTATTATTTCACTCCCTCTTTTCCATTTTAGTTCCAAATTATTCTGTATTGGTAACATGACGCATTTAATAAGTTATAATAATTAATTACATAATTTACAAAAAAAAACATAATATTTCAAATTCCAACATAATAATTTCCGGAAATTAATTATTAAATACAAACACAAACTTAATTAACCCTCCCCAATTATTCAACTTCAAATTATTTTCTTATAAATTATGTTGATAATTCATAATTGAATGATTCGAGGGGACCATTTGAAAGATTTAATTAATTAAGGGTTTGATTATTGAGGGGTGAATATTACTGTATAATGTGTATGTATTAGTAACCATAACAAAGAGTGTAATTAATTAATGTATACGAATTTCCGCCGGCCTCAGTATATAGCTCATTGATAGGGATATTTATCTGTACATTACAATTTTGAATAATCGGACCCCTCACAAAAAAAAGGGTTTATTTTTTATTTAATTTGTTGATTGTAAATAAGAAGAATAATTACAAATTAAAACTTTCAGTAAATAAGCGTGAAAGTTTTGAATTTCTTTAAATGTGTTGCTAATTAATTAGAAACGCGAGAATCAGTTGGAATTTTTATAGGCTGAAAAAGCTATATGTCTAAGAATATAGCCACTGAAACATTTGGCGAGATGCATGAGTTTTATGTAATTGTTGATGTGTATGTATAAATATATATATATATATATATATAATTTTATGATCAGTTACTAACTCATTACCATTTTACCACTTATTTAGTTTTGATTAGAAAATAATTATACAAATTAATCTGAATATAGGTTAATAATTTGCCATAACAAATTGTGGGTTTTACTATATATATCACAAAAGAATACTTAACCAATATATAGCATTTCTTTTAAATTTAAAATTAGGGTTTGAGTAGATGATATTAGTGTAGATTAATTTACACTAGCTACTACACAAATTGTACATATCGATCTTTTGCTTTTTATGAGTTAACAAACATCCCCATCCTACGGATATTAGACAATTAGGTGCAAATTAAATACATTTTTTCACTATTGTTTAGATTTGATTTAACAAATCATACTGAATGATGAGTGTATGTTAATTATACCAAGAAAAGAAGTTAATTAGGGTTTGTTGGGGGTCCGTTTGCTGAACTAGGTAATTAGTTGAAGAAGATCTAGAGCCCACCTAATTTACTTAATTAGGGTTTTGTTCAATTTAATTTGTTTAATACGATTATGGGAAGTAATATAATTAGTTGTTTTTTTATTATATAATCCAATTCGACTTATATTTGGTTTCGATTAATATGGTAAATAATATGACATTTTTTTCACACACTATGTTAAACTTTTTCATAACCCTAATTGGTACATATATCATAGTGTTGGCTTAATTCTATTTCAAATATTTTTTGAATTTGATATAATGTTTTCATATATCTCTACTAAGCTAAATATAACAGAATAGTAAGACGATTTAATTGATTTGAATAGTTATGGTCCATCAATCTTAATTGAAGTTAATTAATCTTTTGTTACAATTTGACTATTGCTTAAAGGGCCTGTTTATACAAACCTACCCTATATATCTTTTTTGTGATAAGATCGTACTCTAGTTCGATGACTACTTTGCAGATTTGAAAATGTTGGTATAAATTATTACTAATAATGATAATCATAAATGTCAAAGGCCGTATTTTGTGATAATTAATGACCTAGTTCGGTTTAAGTGATCTAGAAGGGTTGAAATATAACTATATATTATTAATAGTACTATCGCTGCAATATATATATATATAAATATTTTATAGAATATAGTTTTAATTCAAAATCTATATATTCATATACTTTGATATATATATATATATATACACTAATTGTGAGTGAACATAGATATAAACACAAAAGTAAAAACTATTAAATAGATTGTATTATTTACTCAATAATATTTGAACTTTCAAATCAAGCTTAAAACTCAACCAAGCAAGTAAACTAAGTCCAAGCTTAACTGTTTTTTATTTTTATTGAACCAGATCGAAACTCCACATATAGAATTGGAGCTCGGGCTTGAAACTTCAATACCACATGAAGTTAATTAGAAGAAAGTATACTAATTTACTTTTAGTAAATTTAATTCTTCAAAAATTTAAGATAATTAGGATTATTTAATAAATGGTTTTCTACGTATAATGCATCTTATAATTAAATACATGATTATAATTCATATATAATTTTAAAATTGTAATAACTCATAAGAAATTACTCCTACTTCTTAGATATCCGCAACAAGCTGAGACCTAACGCAAGTGCAGATTAATTAATTTTTGTAGTCAATAATTGCTAAAAGGAATTATTTTTATGAGACATTTTTTTACTTTATTTTCATAGGGCATGAGAAACATAGAAGGCTTTTCATTATGCAAATCTAGTATATAACATGAAATTTACCTATACTCACACTACATTTTATAACGTACTCTCTATATATTTTACCTATGCTAAAATACTATTTTTTATATTGTACTCTCTATATAATTTTAGCCCACAAGCCTTGAAATTGTAATAGAATATAGTATATATGATTTCTCCTAAGTTAAAATATTTAATACTCAGATGTTACTGTTAAGTATGCATCTGTTTAAATTTTCCTAGTTTTTCAGGGTTGACTTTCCTTTCTTGTCACACACTTATCAGCATTATTATTTACAACTTTGCCATTTGCTATTATCTTTCGTTTTTAGTTAAGTAATTGGTGTAATTTAATAAGGTATTTTTAGTTTATTTGGTAGGTTAACTTATAGGAACATTGTGCTCTCACATTATTAAAATTAAAAAAAGGTAAAAATAACCACTTAGATTTCTAGATTGACGGGTTAATATATGTCGAATTCTTAATTTTGCACAATAATACTACAAATAAAGTGATAAATATATATACTATCACTAATTATTATGTCATTAGAAATTCTTCTCAGTGACGCCAAGATTTTATAAGACTTATTATCTGTTAGATAATGTTTAAATTAGTTTAGATTATATAGTATCCTATCGTATCTTTTATAATCTTGTAGTTATTTAGTTTTATCTTATTTCCATATTTGTAGGTAGATTACGATTTCATTAGATTCTATTGTAACACTATTTATACCCTTCTTTTATCAATAATATAATTCACGGGGTTTCATATTATTCAACATTATCAAGGGTTCAAGCGAACTTCTATTACAAACTAAACTCAATTTTTTTGTCCCACTTAAAATCGAATGAAACATATATATAAAATCCACATTGGATCATAATTCAAGTGGGGTGATAATAATTTGAATTATATCTAAATTTATTACAATTTTTATGGTGTAGAAGATGGAACAACCTAGATTAAATTAGTTTGAGCAAATTAGGCACAAAATTTTATTGCAATAATGCTACTAAATCCTTAGTGTGGGGAAGAAAGGGGAATCTACATAAAAATATGACTAACGGCTACAAAAATTGATGCTGGGGAATCATGAACCTATACAACTTTGAAAAGTAGAGACAACAAATAGTTAAAATAAGATTTGGATCATTAATTTAATTGTCACCAATATATTAGTTAGAAATTAGAATGATGAATCTTCTACTATATTATAGCACAGTTTTTCCTTAATCCTAATTTTCTAGAATTTTGAATTTTTTTAATAAAATGAAAAATTCTTATTGGTTGGTTAAATTTTTTAGATTGATTACTATTCTTAAATTAGATAATCAAATTAAATTACTTCCTATTACATTCACTTGCAACCAAAATGGGAAGAGTTACAATGTTTTGATTGTGATTTGTGATCATTAATGCAAATGGAAAGACCAAAATTTATTACCATGTATAATTCTTAGCATATCTAAATAAAGAATGGTCTAAATTAAGTACGTTCACATTAGGCTTAAATTTAAATTTTAAACTTTATTTTTAAAATTGACTACCAAATCGAAATTCTTAATTAGGAGGAATATTTAATTTACATTAGCTAAATTTATGTATTAATTCATTCCACAATTGATGGAATTATGCAGTTAATAAGAAACTGATACATCTATAAATTATTTTCATTTAATCTACGAACTTATAAATTATGCCATACTTTTTCTGCTTCACAAATCAATTTTACATTTCTCCATGTTCACTAATTTTTTCATCTACAAAAGTGAATTTGATTTGATGTGAGGTAATTTATTTTATTAGTTCTTTATTTTTCATCTTTCAATAGTTTTGAATTTTATGCTTTCAATTTTGTTCGATTTTCTTCATTTAATTTAGTCTTAAACATTAATGACATTATGAGAATTTCTTAGTCGATTGAAATTTTTAGTCCATATTTTATTTGGCGTTGAGTGGTTATGAATGGAGCAATGGAATACTTATACATATATGCTTGAGGTAATCATTTCACTCCATTAATTTTTATTTTTTGTAGTTAATACCATTGTGTACTATTTTTCTGTTTATAGTATTATTTTTGTTGTTAAATTTATTGTATATTAACAATTGTTTTTAATATATATGTGCAAAGGAGTGTACTAATAATCTTTTTTTTAATATATATATATATATATATTTAATAAAATTGGGGAAAACTTTAGATTATGAATGTAGCAAATAAAAGCGTTCAATATTAAATTTTGAAGGTTGAAGACAAATCTCTGATTTCTATTTTTTATTCCCTTCTTCCTTTTCTTATTAGATTACATTTTGAATTTAAATTTAGTTTCTTTATGAGAACTAGAAAAAAAATTAATTTAATAATATAATTATAATTTTTGTTATTGGAAATAATTTTTCATTTTTTACAAGTTATAAATAAAAACAACTTAATTGATTTATCGTTTTAATATTATAGAAATTATCTTATGGTTGAATTTATATTTTAATATTCCAAAATTATGAAAATTTAGCGCCTCAAGTCTATATGTGAACCTGTATAGATAGGGTTCACGTACTAAATTTCACTATATTACTTATTAATGTTATTTTTTATTGATTAAAATAATTGAGAACTAATATCATTATCATTATATATATTATAGCAAAGCGGTGTGGGACCCACTTTGCTCTCTATCTTTTTTTTCGGTAATTTTAATTTTTTTTAGTGTTGAGAAAATTTTTATTAATTGATTTGATTGAGTTTGTAATTTGAAAGTTTGGATTTAAACATATTAATTAGGAATACAAAAACACTTATTTGGTAAATAACACAATATTTGGATAATGTATTTTGCATTCATGATTGATAGTGGTTATAACAAATTTTATGATAAGTTCATGTTAGTAAGCCTACAATTAAATGAGATTATAATATGTTGACTAAAGTTTAATTTTTTAAGATTTGTTAGATGTAAATAGACTTATTGTATTAATTAATAAATGAAATTCCACAATAAAAAGTTATAGTTAATAGTATTTGAACAATATTTGGGATAATCGTATTTATTTATTCCTTACATCTTGACTTCTAAAAATAGTAAAGAAAAGATTTTACAGACAATTAGGGCAAACAATAAGCTTCCATAATTGATGCTAATTGAATGAGTAATTGACTCTTTTGGAATGACGAAATGAGTAATTGATTTTTTAAATGAGTAATTCACTATTATTATAAATATTGACGTCCATTAATTGATGTTAATTAAATGAGTAATTGACTATAGTTATAATTTTTAATGTCCACAATTTAAGCTTATAAAATGAGCAATTAATTCTTTTAAAAATTAAATGGCTACTTTTCTCAAATTCTCTTTAAATTGGCATTTCATTGTAATATCATAATTGTGCATGTTCATATTCTAACATCACATTTACAAGATCATAAAGTTTTGATTTCTTTCTTATTTTTATGTTATTACTCTCAATTTTTTATTCATTTTTTTATTTGTTTTTTATTTTAATTTTTTATTAGTGTTAATCTATGACAGACATAAATGAAATGACTTCCATGGACACAAAGCTGGCAAATGTGGAAGCAGACTACTATGTTTTATTTATTTATTTATTTATCTTTATTTGGTTTCAGTGCATATTAAGTGTAATTAGTAAATTTTTTTAATAATTTTTCCCATTAATATTCTTTTTATAATATATTGGTTTAATTAGTTGTGTGAAATTGAAATAGTCAATATTTATGTAAAAAAATATTTTTATATATCTCTACATATTTTCTTATGTTTATAATTTATTATGACATTCAGTTTTCTTCAATAGAAATGAATAATAACTATTATGATTATATTGAGGACTTTTTTATTTGATAAAGACTAATGAGTCAGCCGAAATAAGCTTGAAGTTTGTAAAAGTCTGAAAATAAGAGAATTTGTAAGTTACAATAAGCTTGAATAGAGTTAGAATAAGAGAATTTGTAAGTTGGCCTTAAACTTATTGTATTCCAACTCAATGAGTTTGAGTCACTTCATTTTTAGCTCATAATATTTGATTTACAAGCCTAACTTTTGTATGATAAATGAAACCTATTACAATTGAGTATAATCATATTCTATTTATAAGTGACATTTGTTTATTATTATTATTATTATTATTATTATTATATAATTTAGTCCCTTAATATATTTACTTTGATAGATAGATATCCATGACTTTACATAATTAGTCATTAAATATATTGATGTGATTGGTCATATTTAATGTTTTTTTATCTACTAAGTTATGGATTTCACCAAAAAAATTTTATAAATTTGTTTCATCTTCTACATTAAAGTTAAAGAAAAAAATTGTTCGATTAAAATTCAAATATATCACCTAAAAATCGCTTAGAATTAAATTTTTATATTAAAAAATTTAAAAATATATATTTGGAGAATTTATTTAGAAAAGAATATGTTCAAAAACAAATTACATTTCAATTTTAGTTTAGTAAACCACTTTAATATTCTTCATAATAATAGTAGGATTATAATAGTCTTTAAAGAAAAATAAATTGAAAAAAAAAATTAGAAGGAATGAGCACTATTGTTTTGTGGTACTCTTTTTGACAACAAATTGTTTATTTATTTATTTTCTTAAAGAATGTTCTCAACTTCTTCCACCAAACAAATTTGTTGAAAAGTATTGTTGGGTTAAATAAATAATTTGTCGTTTATTTGGCACAAGGATTTTTTTTACTATTAAGTGACACTATTTTATATTTCTCATGAACAATAAGGTGTCATAATATTATGATTTTTTAACATTACTAAAATTTGATCTATTTCTTCATTGTTCTATTGAATGATTTTTTGTATTGAGTTAATGGATATAAATATGATAATTATGGGTTTTCAAAAGAGATATTTTAAATTATAATCCGTGCATAGCACGGGGTACACGCTAGTATCCTTAATTAAAAAAATGGTTGTCAATCTCAACCTCATAACCAATTCTCCTAATTTATGAATAAAATATATACATAATTATTTTATTTGGATATACTTTTTCCTAGCTACGTCAAGTTCAAATTTTTGATATTTTCATTGTTATTTACCCTCTAAATATTGAAGTGCTAATTCTCTTGTTTGTTGTAAATATAAAGTGATCTTTTTATGGTTTCAATTAAGAAATTGTTAGACTATTAGCTACATGTAAAGTTGTTCGAATTAGGCAAATTAAAATGGTTGCCAATTTATTTATATTTTTGGTGAATTACTAATAATCTATGGTAGTTTAATTGCAGTTAATACCGTTTGCTTATAGGTCAAAGATTGGTCTTACTTAATGCCTCTCTATCCCCTTTAAATTATGTAAGGTCACTGACCTAACTATAACACTATTTAAATTAAGGGTGTTAAAGATAGTAGTAACTAAAAAGTTATCAATAAGTGCTCAATTATGTAACTAAACATTGACAAATAGCCAAATGTATCACTTCGAATCTTATATTTCACTTTGTACATTATTTCGCAGTTATATGCCAAATGTATATGATTCACACCTCGATATACACCTATAAGAAATTGTGTACATTTCGAGTAGAGGGTCTAAATCGGGTACAATTTACTTTTGATTTATGTGATTTATTAGCCCTTAATCATTTTAATTAATTCCAGTGAAAAAATCCTTGTGATGAAAAAAAAAAAAGAGTGGGGTTTAAAATCCATTAAAAATGAGTTTCAAATCCATCCGGCTCAAAAATGGATTTCAAATCCACTCATTTATTATTTGGATCAAACACTAATGAATGGATTTGAGATGAGAATTTGTAAATCTCTAGGCCCAAATCCATCCATCCAAATGGACCCTAAAAGTTTAATGATGAATTCAAATACTAAGTACCAACAACAATACAAATGCAAATAATACATTAATGTTAAGTGCTAAGTATATAGTAATCAAAATCAACATTACTCAATAATTCGTTGAACTTGCATTTTTTTTTTGTTCTTGACATTAAACAAGAACAAATCATCATCATATACGAAATATACAAATTCTGAAACAGAAACAAATATGTGTAAACACGGATCTTTGGCTAGAAAGATTATCATTCAGTTTGGAAATATTATTCTAATTTAATATTTATATTATATATCTACGTTAAGTTTATAATTTATGCGTAATGGGTTTTTTATTTTGTGCCAATATATTATATTTAACTAAGAAAATACTTTACAAATATAATTATATAACTGTGATTTTCTTACCCCACATGCAAATTGGAGCTCCAACTCCTGAAAAAAATTGGTTTTTACATTGAAAATTCGAGCTACTATTTTCTAAATTATATAAACAGTTTACATATTTTATATATTATTCACATTTTATAATTGACCAAATACATAAATTTCCCAGCTAGATTATTATTCTACATATGCCACCTATTTCTAATTTCTCTTCTCGAAAAAGAAATCAAATTACTGTAATAAATAAGTACATTCTTTTCGGACAAATAAGATCCAAAACGAGCCATCTTTTTTTCTTCTTAAAATTAAAATAAATAAAAGGCCTTATATCTATCATGAATTTCTGTAATGAACCCAATTAAAAGACAAAAAAAGTAACACCTTTGAACAAAATTAATCAAAACCTCATAAAAACTGGTGGTCGGAGATTCAACTCCAGTAGAATCAAGTAGCGCCAATCGCCATTGATGCAGCAGAAGGTGAAATAAGAAGGAAAAAAGAAAGCATTTGGGCGAATTTCATTTGTGAATCGTTGAACAGCATGGGAATCCGATGCGATAGTGTATAATTTATGTTTTTAATTTTAGGGTTTCCTTTTTGATTTTGAATGTGAAAGTAGAAACCCTTTTCATCACTAAAGGGGATATCTAAGGAGTTTTTAATTTCCATGGAAATCGCTCGTTTCCTTTGCCGAAATTTGGTGTAAATCTGCTTTTTCCACGCTCGATTTACAGTTTATAAAGTGTCTGCAGAAGCAAGTGTATTAGGGTTTACGGGAGGCTAATTTTATATGGCGACAACTGTTCCTGTCCCAATTCAGTGGATTCCTGAAGATGACCTCTTGTTGAAGAATGCTGTTGAGGTATATATATATATATATATATATATTTGGATATTTGATACCAAAGTTTTAAACTTTTTCAAATTTTGAATTTGTGATATCAATGTTCTTGAAATGGATGGAATTTGTTCAGTGAATTTTATTTTACTTTTTGGGGGTTAATTTGGTTAAGAAAAGTCTCCAAGATAAATTTCTGATACCAATTGGGTTTCTCTGGTTATTGCTAAAGTGCTTAAGTTTCTGAAGATGGAAGGCCATTCATGTGAAATGATGCCATTAAATCACAAGATGCTAGTGTTTGCTCCATTGAATTCATTATATTCTTTTCATTTTTCAAAAAATAGAATCTTTATTGTAATAAAATTGAAAAAGAGTTATCAAACAGAGTTGAACTCTGTCAAACCACAATAGAACAACATAAGTCCAATTTCTCTGTATAAGCTACATGCCTAAGTTCTTTCAATTATCTTTTACAGGCTGGTGCATCATTAGAAGCGCTTGCAAAAGGTGCAGTACAATTTTCTCGAAGATTTACATTTCGAGAACTGCGTGACAGATGGCACTCTCTTCTCTATGATCCCGACATTTCAGCCCAAGCTTCTGCTGCTATGTCTGAACTCGAGATTTCTGGCATAAACCCTTCACCAAAGTTAATTAGATTAGATAACAGCTTTACGGGAAATAAAGAGCTTTCAAAGAAGAGGAAGAAATCTGAGAGCATTCGCAAGAAATATTATGCAATGAGGAAAAAATATCGTACCGAATTTTTCAATAATTCTGATATAGGTTTTTTTGAATCCAATCCTCATGAATTTAATGGAAATGGGGCGGAGTTTCAGAAGGAGGATCATGTTGTATCAGACCATTTAGGGCTTCAGGAAGAAGATTTAGATATTCTAAGGCATGCATTTCCAGAAACAATAAGGGATATTTCTATGGTTTCTGATCGGGTCGTGGGAAATTGTGGATATGGTGAAAATGTTAGTAATCCATTAAAAGAAGGTGGAAATAACATGTTGGAAGTCAATGTGGCGAACCGAAAAAGTCCAGTATTTCTAAAAAATAGTTCAATAAACGAGAAATCTCACAATTCGAGTGTTGGATTTGAAGGTAGGCAACATTTTGACTCCCCTAATTCAGATGGCTTTGCTTCTCTGTTTGCGTCTGATGATATGTTTCAAGACACAGCTCGGGTTAGTGATGAAATGCTTTGTAATGATGTGGAGTGTAAAGAAAATAGTTCAACAGTTTACGCAAGTGAATTTGCTGATCCAGATTCACTTTTGAACCTTTCGAATGATGAAGAGATTCCCCTGACAGAGTTAGATGGAAAGGATGCAGAAAAAGAATCTTGTTCTCGTAATGAGATTAATGATTCTGTTCTTGTCCAGGATTCTCATAAAGGTGGTCTGAATAATGAAGTTGTCCAAATTCAACCAGAAGTTAATGAGCCTTCAAATCCAATTGCAAATTCTGATATTGCTGAAATTAGCGGTGAAGGGATTATATGCACGTTGAACACGGAGGACCCTGAAATTCCATGCAATGATGACATATTCTTGCTTATTCATCCTTCCACGTCGTTTGGTTCTTCTGTAACTCAACGAGATGCCACAGATTCTATTTCTGCTCATGAGAAGGATAGTGAAAGAGATGTAAACTTGTTAACAAAGGCGAAAAATTCTACAAAAGCTTTTGATTGGCCTACTAAGGTTGGAATGGAGTCTCGTTCAGCGGAAATGGAAAGGCATGATTCGAGAACTCAGACAATACTTCCTGGATTTGCAAATAAACCCTTTGGGGATTCTGGTAAAGGAAAAACATTTTATGCAAATCCCAAAGTATCCGGTGATAGGCTGGTCCAGAAAAAAAATGTTGGAGTTTCTATAAAGGTAGTTCATTTTCAGTACTTTTTTTCTTTGTCTTAATTTTTTAACTGAATTTAAGGATGTATGCAGTCGAGTTTGAGTAGATTCATATTGGAAATACGACCAAACAATTACATTTTCAAACAAAATGACTAGGGTTGGTATTTGTTGTTTCAACAAAAACAAGTAATGACAGTAAGATATGAAATAGCTTAGTATTTTTAAAATAAATAGTATAACATGTTGTATTATCATGCTTTGAGGGATTGAAAAGATTTGGAGTATTAAAAATACAAAATGCATTATTCACATAAATCACACATATATGTTATATATATACACATAGTGTATATACATTAATAAGGGGTTTATCATCACTTTGCCGTTTTGTCTTCTAATTGTCTTTGTAAACAGGCGGGAAATGGCGCTGGAACAGCCACTGATATAATACGACTTAATGAAGAAGGCTCTGGAAGATTGGCACTTCAAGAATCAGTAATTGAGTCCTCTGAGTCAGATCAAGAAGAATCACATCTTGATGATGATGTGCCTTATTTTTCTGATGTTGAAGCTATGGTATAATTTTTTTTTAATTTTGTTTTGGCTCTCTTTTAAACATAAAAAATTTCCATCTTTTGATCTTGTTATATTTACTTACAGATACTTGAAATGGACTTAGATCCATATGATCAAGAATCCCACGTTACTCGACAAGGTAATTTATCCAGTACTACATTAAGTTGTTTTTTTTTAACATAAATTAGTGAAAATTACAGAGATATTGAGGTTGTAATTACGAAAAACACCTCGAAATTTGAGGAACTACCTTGACCCCTGCCAATGAAAGCATATTATAATTTCACCCCTTGTTTTTCGAGTTGTCAGGATATGGCATTATCGTCAAACATATATTTGCTACTATCACATACTAATGAATGTCAGTTTATACATCTTTCTATGGAACAGAAATTACATATTTTTCTTTGTCGATGTGTAATAAGATTTGGTTCACTTTATTATCGTATCTATTTAGTTCCAAGTTATCAGCATGAAGACTCAAAGAGGACAATTATAAGGTTGGAACAAGCCGCTCGTGCCTGCTTGCATAGGGACATGACATCTCAAGGCGCTTTAGCTATATTATATGGCCGCCATATCAGAGATTACATCAGAAAACCTGAGGTACACAATGTTTCTTTTTTGTGTTCCAAAGGAAATAGATTAAAAAATTACATAAAGAATTATAGGTCCACTATTTTTGAAAACTTTTTATTCTATTTTTGTATATTGAAGAATAGAAATGTGTCATTCAACTGATACTATATGTTTGTATACATATACATTATATATACAGACACGTGTTTGTTTGTGGTATACTACATGGTGCTAAACTACTAAGATTTAGTTCGTGTTGGTGGCTTAATGAATTTGTCTTTGCAGGTTTTACTTGGAAGATCGACAGATGATTTTGATGTTGATATTGATCTAAGGAAAGAAGGTCGTGCTAATAAAATATCCAGGCGACAGGTAAAATTATGTTATATTTAACAAAACGAAAAAATTGGGAACTGTTACTGGAAGATGGATGTTTTTTTTTTTTTTCATTACAATTTTAGTTGCATGGATTTCGAATTCTCTTAACGACCATTTCGAGTTATTTTTTTAAATCTTGTGCTAATTTGAAATCCTATAAACTTGAAAGCAAATCTTTTGAGTTGGTTTTTTCTTCAATTCTTTGCATATTATGGTGAACCAGATGATGTTATTTTGCAATTTTTTGCATGATTTTTGTGTATTTTTTTATTTATCTAACTTATACGGTACAGTTCATTATATGGTTGGAAAAATTGGAAAATTAATGTATAGTTTCGGTTTGTATCTGCTTAGGCTGTCATAAAGATGGAAGCAGATGGATCTTTCTTTCTGAAAAACCTCGGAAAAAGTTCCGTTTCTGTAAATGGCACGATGGTTACTCCTGGACAGTTGCTCAACCTTAGTTCCGGTTGTTTGATCGAGGTATTTATTTATATATTCCATCCCAAATATTGAAGAAAAATTTTATTTCCATATTTATACAGACTATCTTAAATCATTCCAAGTTCTGATTTTTATGAATAAATTCTAAAAAAGATCCCATTTTTTTGTAACCCTTAGTACTCTACATTGTATATGCTTCAAAGAAGTGTTTTGAAATCTTGTAAAATGTGTGAAAATTGTGAATTTGTTGCAGATAAAGGGCATGAGTTTTGTGTTCGAGATCAACGAAGGATATGTGAGAAAGAACTTGGGAAATTTCTGTCTGAAAAACAAAGGAAAGACTGGCAAATCCGAGTTGTCGGGTAAGGATGAACCATGAGCCTATGAATGTCGAAAAAAATGTTTCATTTTGTATGTCATTTAGAGAATAAATTAAGGTTGTTTGTATGTAAATCTTTAGTTTTCCAGTTAGAAATAATTTGATTTTCTTCATAAGTGTAGATGTATATATATATACATATGGCCTTCTTCTCTTTATATATATATATATATATTGAGTAATTATTATGAGTATATATATAAGGGATTTACAAATTTAAGGTTATTAAACAATCGCAATCAGACAAATGGTTGAATTTATTAGTGTTTACCATATAGAAAATATTACAAGTGTGTGACACAAAAATTGAATGAAAAGGAAAGAAAAGAGACACAAAAATGTAGAGACATGTGAATTGTGATGTAAAAATGAGGGTTATCTTGGAAAGGCTACTATTTTGTACTCATATTTCTTGGCCATTTATGTGAATATAATTATTCCATCATGTTTGTATTTTGGAGTAAAAACCAAGTAAATAGCAACAAAAAAAAAAATAAAATTGGTGGTGAATGGTCCATAAAGAAGAATAAAACACACTCCTACAAGTTAGTTGTATGTTCATTTTATGATGACAAAAGTGAAAACCAATATTTCTTTCATCATTTTACCATTGATTTTTGATGTTGTAAGATATCAATATTATGAGGTCCATGTATTTATTTCGAGACTTTTGAGTTCGAAAGCTACTAAATATGACCTGAATTAATTCAACAAGTGATTTGTGCCGTGGGTATTTGGATTTTCTCGAAAAGTAAGTAACTATGTGATTTATAGTGAATATTGTAATACTTATTATGTTTATTACTTAGCCAAGTCCTCCATGCTTCAATTATTAGTTTCCAATTATTCTGATTTCTTCCCATTTAACTTTGTAATGAGTGTTAGTTATCTAATAAGTTTAATTATATGGTATTATCTCTTGTTAGGTGACTTATGCTGAGCTGCATTGTTCTGTTGAGTAGATACAAGTATCTTTAGAATCATTTAGACAACCTAAATGAATTATTAGAGAAAAAAAAAAGGTTAACATTTGGGAATCAATTACTAGAGAATATTATTATCTCCTATCTTTTGGTGAGAATATATACTCTTGCTAAGCACAAATCCAATAATTTAACCTATAATACACATTTAATTTTTTTTAAAAAAAATATTTTAATTGTGTTCGAACTAAACTTCAAAGTGTTTAACTTGATTTACTATATCAATACAACGAATTTCAAGAGATCAATCACCAATCAAGTACATATAAGTAATTTAATTTGATTTTGAGTCACATTTAATATTATTAGTCATGGAGACATCTGATATAGCTTGTAATTATGTTATAAATCAATTACCTTATAAATTACATTTTTGGAGGCCTGAGTTGGGATTAGCAATGATTTAGGCAGGTGTTCACTGTTCAGTACTGTATGTTTGTATATTTAGCATCATCATCTTCATCACCATTATATATATATATTATATTATATATAATATATAAATATTGAAGTTGCAGAAAATGCAGAGGAGAAATTAAATGCTAACAACGGTATACAATTCTGACATCTGCTCTCAAACTATTCATCAAAAACAAAAACAAATATCTTCTATCTCTATTCTCCCAAAAAACCCACCAAAAATGACCTCAATTTCATCTTCATCTTCATCTTCATCTTCATTACTCCTCCAGCTCCTGTTAATCGCCACCGTCCATTGTTTCATCATGCACTCACACTCAACCACCCACCCCCAAGACGTACAACTCCTGATGCAGCTCAAGAGTACAATAACCCAATCCTCAATCCCCCCTTCTTCCTGCATTGACACATGGGATTTTTCCATTGACCCCTGCGATAATCTCTTCACTGACAAATTCACCTGCGGCTTCCGATGCGACGTCGTTTCGAGTTCCCTCTCCCGGCTCACCGAACTCGCTCTCGACTCACCTGGTTACTCTGGTTCACTCACCGCCCTCCCTTTTGACCACCTCGCTTACCTACAAAATCTCGATCTTTCTAACAATAACTTCACCGGCGCGATACCCGGCTCATTATCCAACCTGACTCGGCTCAACCGGCTCGCGCTCTCACACAACTCGCTCTCCGGCTCCATCCCCGGCTCACTCGGCTCCATCTCAAGCCTCGAAGAAATCTACTTAGACAGCAATTTCTTAACCGGAGCCATACCGGTAGATCTCAACGGTCTCACGAATTTAAAAAGGCTCGAGTTCCAAGGCAACCAGCTCAATAGCGAGTTACCTGAACTGAGTCAACTCCGTAACCTCAATTTCCTTGATTTGAGTGACAACGCCATAACCGGCGAGCTTCCTGCCGTTTTGCCGCCGTCGTTGATCGAGTTCGTGATGAGGAATAATCAATTGGAAGGGAATATTCCGGCGAGTGTGGTGAATATCCCTTCTCTGCAAGTCATGGATTTGAGTAACAACAAACTCGCAGGTTCAATTCCGGCGGGTCTTTTCGCCCACCCGTCGTTGGAGCAGCTGACATTGTCCAACAACCGGTTCGGGTCGGTTCCAGTACCCGGTGACTCCGGTTTGACTAGTCAGCTCATATCCGTCGACTTGAGCAATAACGAGCTTCGCGGGTTTTTACCCGTTTTCATGGGTTTAATGCCCCGGTTATCCTCTTTATCCTTAGAGAACAACAAGTTCTCTGGGTTGATCCCGACCCAATACGTGATAAAGGTTTTGTTTCCCGGGTCGGGTCTGGGTCAATTTGAGAGGCTTTTGTTGGGTGGGAATTATTTATACGGGCCAATTCCGGGTGGGTTTATGGATCTGAAACCGGGTTCGGTTACGGTTCGGTTAGGGGATAACTGCTTGTACCGGTGCCCCGGAAGATTGTTTTTCTGTGAAGGTGGGGTTCAAAAGTCCTTAATGGAGTGTAAGGCCTTTGGCCCTATCATTCCTTGAGTAATGTGCTTGTGTTTTTTATGGTCCCTAGTGAGTAAATTATTTTTGTAAAATTATATTTTTATTTTTTTCCTTTATTTTGCATGATTTTTAAATAATTGTATTCTTTATTTCTTTTTGGTTTGAAGGTTTTTATGTAGTTGTAAAATGTATTTTGATTAATGTAGGATATATTTTAGTTTTTGGCTGTTGTAATTGTAATTCAAAGACAATTGTGCACACTTGGGACGAGTGTGGGTAAATATATTTATCGTGTTATTGATTTATTCTTTTTTTTTCCTTAGTAAAATCAACCACCCACAAGATATTTTACTTGTAAGGCCATTTTGCTGGTTTTATATGCATAAAAACTAAGGTCGTGTTTGTTTATGTTTTTTAGATAAAATTTTGAAACTTTCTCGAAAATTGTGATTATGGAAATTCGTGTAAAAGTGGTAGGTGTTTGTTTATATTTTTAGAAATAAGTTAAAAATTGTAATACATGTCAAATCAATAGTGATAGGTTCATGGATGGTGTATATAATAATTGTGTTAGTGATATATATAATGATTATGGAAATAAAAAATAAAAAAATATAGATAAAAAAAGTGTAAAGTATGAAAGAAAAAGTGAAATAATGATTGATTTGATTGGTAAATGTGTGAAAAATTGTATTTGTATATATGATTAATAGTTAGTTATATAGGAGATTGAAAAATAGAAATGAAAAAAGTAAAATTGGGATGAGAATTTAGTGTGTTAAGTTCCCTATGAATTTTGTGATTTAAAAAATTGAAAATGAATTTTAAAAACATTAACAAACAAGGCCTAAGTGTTTTATAGTACTAGAAGAAGTTGAGTGATTTCAATATTACAACCCAAGTATTTGGTAATTCCAAAGTCATAACTCACAAGTCTGGATCTTGTTGTTTCAATTGAATTACATTCTTTCATATACTCTCGAAATTTTAAATTTTAATATATAAAAAAAAATATGATTATAGACTTTAAAGCTAACTTTTAACCATTGGGAAACTCAAAACCCATGAAATAAAGACGACAAATGACAATGATGAGAAAAAACCCATGTATTATAATGCCAAAAATATTTATATTATACCAAAATTCAACAATATCGTTATATGATTTAGTATTTTAATAAAATAATTGTGAAGAATGACCAAAGAAGTAGTACGTAAAGGTAAGAAAGGACGATACTAGATTTTTGAGTGTCCCCGTGATCTAAGACCTTCACGTGCTTTCTCTGACATTATTAAATCACAACAATTTAGTGGAAATGGGATTACTTTTCACTCCACTAAAAGACCCCACTTTATTTTATCACATTTATTAGATTTTTATATATTTTGACAATATATAGTATACCTTCAATTTTTAGCTTCATTTTGACGTTACATTAGTCAATATTTGATTTGAGATCGACCCATTAATCCATTTATTTAAAATATGTTTAGGAGTATAAATAAATTGAGTCGATTTCGAATAGTTTGATTATTTTATAAATATTTTGAAGCTGTTCATCAAGCTTGGTTTGACAAATTATTGAACAGAGTTCAAACGAGTTTTTATCAATCAAATTCGGATCGAATATCAAATAACTTGATTCGATTTTTGATAATGTAGTCAATTTGGGGTTCAATTTTCAATTTATGAATGCATATACTTTTTATATCAATTTTTGCATAAATAAATGTAATTATGTAGAGGCCCCAATCCAGTCTGTTTGGATAAGTGAAACATTGAGTTGCCACATGGCTCTGTCTCATGTTTGATTCTGACCCCACTACTTATTTATATTTATTGCCTTACTAGTTTTTTTAAAGTATCATTAGGTATGGGTGATTCTAAGTTGGTCCGGGACTTTTGGTTCCGGCCACTTAGAACCACACATTTCGGGGATTGGGGGTGGTTTTTTCTACCCACCAATGAAAAACCACCCTCAAAACATGGGAAATATGTGGTGTTAAAGGGTCCGGGACCAACAGTCCCGGACCACCTTAGAATTTTCCCATTAGGTATAGAGGTCAAAGGAAATTAAACATATAAATTCTTAGCTAATATTTTCAAACATATTTTTTATTTTTCAGGAATTATTACGAAGAGGAAAATAAGATTAATAATTTATATTCTCTAAAAAATTTACAAAAATAAATAAGAAATAATGAAATAACGTGGCGTGATTTGGAAAAGAGCTTATGGGCCCTCACAGGCCCAAGCTCTTAGTGACATGGGCTTAACATTGTTATCATTCATACCCAATGGATTTGGGCTTATAATATTATTGGGTTATTGGAAGCCTACAAGTAGCCTATATCCAAATAGCCCAAAGTTCTTGAAACCAATTTAAATTCCGAAAATTCATACTCGTTCCGTTTTGGCCCAATACAAATATTTAAATTCCGTTTTGAGCTAATTCTCATCTCGATTAAATTTCTCAATTTGATCGCCCATTTTTTCTTTCAATTTAACGCATGCCTAATTAAGTTTGACTTAGAATTTAATCAATGTTATTACAAGCATCATTAGCAAGATATTTGATACAAGGCTTCAAATAATCATGATTTGCATAACGTATTTTATCTTATGTACACAATTATATAGATAATACTTACATCTTCTGTAAATTAAAAATATTATACGAGAATGTGCACTACTTAAATCCAATGAAATAAACATGAATAAGTTTAAAAGTTTTTTCGTATCCTTTTCTTAGGGTTGGTTATGATAATCTAATGTAATATCGGTAATTAAGACACATGTTGTGCTATATGGCTGTACTTCAGTTTAAATGACAATTAAGAGACATACACATGTAATAAGTTTATAAATTCGTCTTTTAAACAATAGATAAGACTCAATTCAAATATTCAATGGTGTTTGAAACCTCCCATGGATCAATTCAAACAATAGTTGGTTATAAGAAACCCAAAGAATCGTTTATCATCTATAGAATTTAACTCGAAAATGAACAAGAAGCACCAGTGGTCTAGTGGTAGAATAGTACCCTGCCACGGTACAGACCCGGGTTCGATTCCCGGCTGGTGCATCGCAACTTTTTGTTTCCTTTATTTACATCGTTTTCGTATTCTTTTTTTTTTTTTTAAATATATAATACCAAAAAAAGGTATAGTAAATAAAAAGTGCATGGGGGTGTTCCGGGAATCGAACTCGGGACCTCTCGCACCCGAAGCGAGAATCATACCACTAGACCAAACACCCTGCTGTGAGAACTGATCTCTAAACTTACTATATTATAAGCTAGCCTATACTGAAATTACTTCTTAGATAAAGCATTTTTCGCAAAACTTAGAAGATAAACAAAATAAAATTGTCATTAATGATATTACATGAAACTACTAGTTAAGAGGGAATAGTCAAGGCGACCACTATATAGAAGATAACATCGTGAGCATATCATGTTCCAATTCAGGTTATAGGTTTTCAAAAAAATTAATTGCTTCACTTTTTTCATTTGCCTAGATTAGAAATATACATAGTTAATTTCTAAATTAACTAAGTAAAAGCGAGAAATTCAAATATTTATTTAGTGAAAATGACGAAAAAGATAAAAATACAAAAAAAATATTTTGACATCCATACAAATCCATGAATGCCTGAACATAACTATGCATCTAGTTTTGCATTTTCAATGCACTAAAGGAGGACGTTCACCACATTGCGAACTCCCCCAGCACCAACCCCAACCACCTCCTACACCACCGCCGCCGCCACCACCACCTCCTCCACCTCCACCACCGCTGCCGCCGCCGCCGCCACCACCACCTCCTCCACCACCACCACCACCACCCCATTCACGGCCACCTTCATTTCCTCCACCACCTCCTCCGCCGCCCTCCTTGATCTCCGTCTTAGTAGCCATAAGCTTTTCACGTAATATCCTCCTAGTGGAACTTGTAACATTTTTTAACTCAATTCTTATCGTACTTTTATCCCTCGACTCATGGGCAATGATCTTACAAATCAAGGAAGGGCTCAAAATAATTGTCAGTAAAAGAAACATCCCAAAACCCATTTTTTATTTATATCTAAGTTTGTGACTGACAAAGACAACACACACATACATATATATATATATATATATACATAACACCCATAACTGATATTTTTATTGAAAATAATTACATAACTAATATGATTATCGAAAATAATAATAATATTTTATCAACTATTAATACTAATAACATAGAATTCCTAGAAAGTCATGAAATTTTTCTAGAAGATGAAATAATAGATTTAATAAGTAATGAAAATATAGATGATTATATAATAGATGATGAAGATTGGCAATATAATTCTGATTAACATGGATAAAAAATACAATATAATAACAGAAAGTGAACATCCTCTAAAAATAGATAAAGATATACAAGAAATCCAAAAAACAATAATATATTATGGAGAACAGATATTAAAAGAACTAGATAATATTTCAACTTTGTTACAAACAATTATTCAAATAGATAATAGAAGAGAAAAGGCTATAGAAAAAATTAAGGAAATTAGAAATAAAAAAGAAACACTTAATTCTTATGATAAATTTATGAAAGATTTGTCTGAATATCTAAATAAATTAAAATGAGTAATAGTGAAGAAGAATATTCTGATTTAGAGTATTTAAGTGAAAAAATAAGGAATTTGGATATAAATAAAGAAAGATTTATAAATTTAAAAGGAAATGGATTAGACATAACAGAAACTAAAATCGAGCCGAATCCTAATATAACAGATATTCCTAGTACAAGTACAAACCCACCTAAGGAAGAAATGTTTAATCGACCCTCTAAAGGATATGCTGGAGTAAGTTCTACTACACAAATTAATGATAAATATACACCATTTGATAAAATGAAAGGAGAACCAATAAATCCATTTGGTATATATTTGGATTTAGATTGCATAAATAATGTTGAAGAAGCTATAGATAAATGGGAAACTGCATTAAGGATTGCAGTAACTATAAATAAAATGGACATAGTTACTACTAGACATTTTAGTGAAAGAAGTTTATTAAATAGCGTTTTAAGATACTGGCAAAATCTTACAGAAGAAGTAGTTAATATTGTAATTGGAACAGATGATAATGTATCTAATATGATAACTAGAGCAGTCGAAACTATAAAATTAGAATTTTGTGGAGAAGGTAATATTTATAAAGATGCTCAAACAATTGAAAAATATAAAGTAGCCCTAATGAGATTACAATTATGTGATATATGCGAAATTGAAAGATATATATGTGTTTTTCAAGATTATTATTACCATATTTATAATAGAACTAGTGATACAGGTTATTTTTTAACCTTATTCTTTTCAAAAATACCTGACCCTTGGGGACAGAAATTACTAGATACTTATAATCCTGATATAACTGATACACTAGGAAAAAGAATAAGTCATGTAAAAGATAAAATGAGTGAATGGTGTGCCAATGCTATTCTAGCTAAAGCTACAAAAGGATTAAGAAAAAGAGTTGCATTATGTTGTGATAGACCTAAGATGCCTCTATTAATTGGATGTGATAGTAGTTATTATTATGGAAAGATCAAAAGAAAATATAAAAAGAAGAGACATTTTAAAAAGAGATATTTTAAAAGACGAAAATCAACTTTTTATAAAAAACAGAAATATAAAAAGCCTAAACAACCTTTCTTTAAAAGGAAATATAAAAAAGCTAAAGAATGTAGATGTTTTTACTGTAAAGAAATAGGACATTATGCAGATAAGTGCCCTAAAAGACAAGAGAAAAACAAAAAGATATTTGAAATAGATAATGAATTATTAGAACAAGGCGAATTTATACAAATAAATGAATTTGAAGAATTAACCACTGATGAAAGTATTTTTATTCTAACAGAAACTGATTATACCAGTTCTAGTGATAATGAGTGAAATAACTTCTAGTAGTAATAATAATCAAGATATAATAGAAAACTCAGACGAATATAAAGGAGAATTTAAGCAAGAAATAATAATAGATAGAAAAAGATTACAAAAAATACAAGAAGAAAATTTTACTTTATCAAACTATTCTGGATTCAAAACTAATATTTTCGAAAAATTAAAATTAAAACCTAGAAAACATCATTTATTTTATGGATTAAGCATAAATGAAAGAGCTTTAGAAGTTTCTTTAACTTCTAATAAAATTACAATACCCTTACTATCTAAAAGAGATTTACAAAATAAATTATCACAAATAAAATCTGAAATAAGAGATAAATTAGGATGGATACACATAGGTGCAATACAAATTATTATAAAATCAACATTTAAAGAAGGACTTGATACTCCAATAGATTTAGCCATAATGGATAATAGAATAAAAAATAGAGAAGAAGCATGTATAGGAATCCTCAGAGGAAATTTACAATATAAAAAATTAAAATTTAATATATACCCAAAGATTTCTTATCATTTACTAGACAAAGATTTTGATAAAACTTTAAGCCTAATACAAGATTTTAAAAGAAAAGATTTCTTTCATAAAAATAATAGACCCTATTCTATTACTTATCTTATTTCTTATGCTATTTCAAATTCTCATCATTCAGATTGTTTTGCAAATAAAGACACTATAGATTTTCCAAAACTATTTGAAAATGTTAGTTATGTACAAACACCATCTTTACCTATTATACAAGAAATTGAAGATACTATTTTAGATCTTGATTTACAAGATAAAAAGCCTATGATTGATTCTTATAAAATAAAACCAAAATTAACCTTTACAGATAATGGAGTTATTGGATTAATAGATAATCATAAACATTCTATGAGAGAAAGATATAATGATCTATATTTAGATGCAAAAAATGATTATCTTCGAAATTACAAAATAACAGGAGAATATTTTGATGGAGAAAATTTTAAACCTGTTAATATTTTGATAGATACGGGAGCTAATGGAAATTACATAAGTCACAAATTATGTAATAATTTACAAAAATATAGATTAGAAAATCCTCATCAATACACTAATTTTAATGGAGAAACTCATGAAATAAATGAAATAATAGAAACAATTTTAAAATTTGGAAATAAGACTCTTAATCTTAGATTGCTAATAGAAAATGAAGGATTAAATGATACATTAGAAATAATGCTAGGATTAACATTTTTAGAAAATGTTAAACCATATAATATAACTGAATATGGGATAAAAATAACTCATAATAATAAATTAATATATATACCAAAATGACTAGTCCATATAGTATTTATATACCCATAGGAATAACTTATAAAGATTATAAAGCATAATATTTTGCAGCCTATATAGATAGTGGATCTGGATCATGTTTATGCAAAGAAGATTGTTTTCCTAAACGATATCATCAAAATCTTAAACCTATTAAAGGAAGAGATATTTCTAACAATATTATTAAAATAGAAAAAGGAATAGAAAATCCTATTATTATATTAGGAACATATTTAATAAAATGTCCTCCTTTCTATTTTCATAATACTGGAACTGATATTTTACTAGGAAATAATTTTTTACAATTATTCCCAAAGGTAGTTTTTGATACAATAGCCTATCAGATACAATTTAAAACCCCTTGTCTTCATCTCATAGTAGTAAAACGATTAAAGAATGCTTATGCTAAACATTATCCAATTAATTTTAGACCTCGCACAGACAAGCGTGGTGATGAATATATAAGAAAACAACCGATTTTTCCTAAAGGAACACCTTTATTAGAATATCAAATATATTTAAAATCATTAGATTCTGATATCGAAGACATAGAAAATAAATTAGAAGAATGTTATTCTGAAAACCCACTTCAATTTTGGGAAAAAAGCAAGATTCTAGCACAATTAGAAATGAAAGATAAAGAAAAAATAATAAGAGTTAAACCAATGAGATATAATGAAGCAGACCAAGAAGTATTTAAAATTCAATTAAAAGAATTAATGAATTTAAGATTAATAAGAAATAGTTTATCTCCTCATAGTTCCCCTGCATTTATGGTAAGAAATCATGCTGAGATTACACGAGGAAAACCTAGAATGGTGATAAATTATAAAAAATTAAATGATAATACTATTTTTGATGGATATTTTTTACCTCATAAAGAAAGTCTAATAAATCAAACACGAGAAAAAACAATATTCTCTAAGTTTGATTGTAAGAGTGGATTTTGGCAAATTAAAATGCATCCTGATAGTATTCAATATACTACTTTTTCTACTCCTCAAGGACATTATGAATGGTTAGTAATGCCTTTTGGATTAAAAAATGCACCCCAAATATTTCAGAGAAAGATGGACAATATTTTTAAAGAAATAGATTATATATTTGTGTATATAGATGATAAACTTATAACATCAGAAAATATAGAAAAACATCTATATCATTTAAATCACTTTTATAACTTATGTAAAAACAATGGATTAGTATTATCCAAAAAGAAATCAAAATTAATTCAAGAAAAGATAGAATTTTTAGGAATGAATATAGATGGTAAAGGAATCGAATTACAAAATCATATTCTAGAAAAATTAAAGGATTTCCCTGATAAATTAATAGATAAAAAACAAGTTCAAAGATTTTTAGGAATTTTAAATTATGCTAGTGATTTTATAAAAAACCTAGCTGAACTAAGATATCCCTTACAACAATTATTAAAGAAAGATAAAATATTCTATTTTGATTCTACTTTAGAGAATCAAGTCAGAAAAATAAAAAATTTATGTATTAACCTTCCTAGATTACAACTCCCTTCTAGTACAGATGATCTAATTCTTGAAACAGATGCTTCTGAAAAATACTGGGGTGGTGTATTAAAAAAGAAGGAAAATAAAACTGAATCATTATGTAGATATTGTTCTGGTACATTTACAGATACTCAAAGCCGATATCATATTAATGAAAAAGAATTATTAGCTGTGATAAAAAGTTGTCAAAAATTTTATTACTTTTTATTACCTAAAAAATTTATTTTAAGAACCGATAATACTCAAGTAAAAGCTTTTATTAGAAATAATTTACCTTCTAAACCAGAATATAAAAGACTAATTAGATGGCAGACGATTTTAGCAGAATATAATTTCGATATTGAAATTGTTAAATCTGATTCTAAAGTTTTAGCTGATTTTTTAACCAGGGATGGAAGAAATTAAAAATCAGATACTTCTACATGTGGAAGATTCTCAAAATCAGATAAAGACTGTTAAAGATAATACATCAGATTTGTTAGATATAGCTAATGCTGCCGGTACTATTCCCGAAATAGCCAATTTATTGGTTTCCGAAGCAAAAAGTATCAACAATAGGATAAATAATATTGAATTAAATTTACAACATATTACTGGATTATTAAAACAAATTTCTTTAAAGGAAAAGGAAAAAGTTAGAGACGATATATCTATGGAGGAAGTAGGTACTCCAAAAGTAGATATTATAACTGAAGAAATTTCTCTCAGACCACAAACTGCTAAAGCTGAGGGAAGTAAAAAACATATTTTTCCTATAAAAGTTGAGATATCTGCTGATGAAGAACAGCAATTTGTTACAATGAGAGAACTTTTTAATCTCTCAAATACCGAGTATAGATATATAGACTTTTCTGGAATTTATCCACGTCTTAATTATATGCCAGATAGTCCTCCTGAAGAAATACGTAAATGGTATGATTTCGGAGCTATTAATACGATATATTTAAGAAGTCCTGAATTTTCAGAAATCAAATTATTACCACACTGGATATATGAAGGAGTAAAAGATTACTACGAGAATAATCCTACAGTTACCATAAAAGATATTTTAATGTTAAAACTTTACTCTGCTGGTCCAGATTTCCATCAGAATAAAAAATTTCCTTCTTATCATTTTATACAAGTTGGAAAAGCACTCCCTTATACAATAAAAGATGAAAGAAAACAGTTTATTAAATTTGAAGAAAAAGATATTCATTATAGAAGAGCGATAGGAATCAGAATTGTTCTACAAACAATGGAAAACAGTTTCAAGAAAGGATTCAGAACTTATGGCGGAAAGAAAATGCATTCTTCAGTAATGATAAGCCCAGCAAAGTCTACTCCTGAAGCTGCTTCTCGATATTTACAAACAAAGATAAAATGGCTAGATGCTGGAATAATTGAATCAAGCCCAGAGGCCCAAGCCAAATTATGTCAATTTAGGTCACACGCTAGAGGCACATGCATGAGATGTTCTCCAATGAAAATGAGACAACAAGATAAAGTCAAGGAAGAACCGAGAAGAGATGACGAAGAAAGCGAATAAAGGAAAAGACAAAATATTTACTGTTCATTTATGGACACGATAGCAATTACTGTAGTAGATTTTTATAAATTACTGTACAAAGTTTGAAAAGATGTAATACTTATCTATAATTGTACTATCTATGTTTGTCTATAAATAAGGAGTCTTTGTAAGAGTAGGGTAGAGGGGGTTAGTAGAAACTTTAGAGAGGAGTTGGAGAGGTTGAAAAAAGTTGTAATAGAGAGTTTTATGAAGAGTTGAATAATGTAAAAATAAGTGTGTACTTTTGTAAAATAAGTGTGCTTCTAATATCAATAAAAGAAGAGTTTCTTATACAAATATGGGTATGCTTTCTTGATATCGATAAACAAGTATTCTTGCTGGATATCCATAAAAAAAGTTGCTTGCTAGAAATCAATTAAAGAGTTCTAATTTATCAAGGTATGATTTCTATGTCACACTAAGTTTAAATTTTCTTCTACCCAATTTTCTTTGAAAAATTAATATTTTTTATCACCTGGAATAAAAACAAATGTTTAATACTTCTTTAATTTTAAAATACTACGCCCTTGAGTAGAAAACGAACTTGGGCTGTGCTGGTAAATACTGAAGGAATTGCAAGGGAAGTTACCTGTTTTGAAAAAAGTCAGGTTGGGGCTGAAATGCCTGGTAAAAGTCTCGCAATATGACCCGGTATTTATTTGGTCAAAAATATTTAAAATTTAAGGAAGCGTGTTGGACCCTTGTTTAAAAATTTCCAGTCTGATGATAAATATTAAATTTTCTAAGAACAAAGGGTAGAAGAAAAGCTTTAAACATATTGATTATGCCGTCTTTATTTCTACATAATTTATATTGTCATGTATATTACCTACAACCTATACATCATAGATATAATGGAATGATAGGAGTTCCTAATTCTATTAAAGATCCTTATTACATAAAAGAAATTAATTCCCCTAATTTAATAAAAAATTATCAAAAAGAAAGAGCTTATATTCTTAAAAGTATTTCTTTTTGGAAAAAGATATTAAATAGTCCTGAATATAATACTTTGCATCATAATTATCAAAAAGCTATTCATAAACATTTAGAATATCATTTTTCAGAGTCATAGGCTTTTTGATAATTATGATGCAAAGTATTATATTCAGGACTATTTAATATCTTTTTCCAAAAAGAAATACTTTTAAGAATATAAGCTCTTTCTTTTTGATATTTTTTTATTAAATTAGGGGAATTAATTTCTTTTATGTAATAAGGATCTTTAATAGAATTAGGAACTCCTATCATTCCATTATATCTATGATGTATAGGTTGTAGGTAATATACATGACAATATAAATTATGTAGAAATAAAGACGGCATAATCAATATGTTTAAAGCTTTTCTTCTACCCTTTGTTCTTAGAAAATTTAATATTTATCATCAGACTGGAAATTTTTAAACAAGGGTCCAACACGCTTCCTTAAATTTTAAATATTTTTGACCAAATAAATACCGGGTCATATTGCGAGACTTTTACCAGGCATTTCAGCCCCAACCTGACTTTTTTCAAAACAGGTAACTTCCCTTGCAATTCCTTCAGTATTTACCAGCACAGCCCAAGTTCGTTTTCTACTCAAGGGCGTAGTATTTTAAAATTAAAGAAGTATTAAACATTTGTTTTTATTCCAGGTGATAAAAAATATTAATTCTTCAAAGAAAATTGGGTAGAAGAAAATTTAAACTTAGTGTGACATAGAAATCATACCTTGATAAATTAGAACTCTTTAATTGATTTCTAGCAAGCAACTTCTTTTATGGATATCCAGCAAGAATACTTGTTTATCGATATCAAGAAAGCATACCCATATTTGTATAAGAAACTCTTCTTTTATTGATATTAGAAGCACACTTATTTTACAAAAGTACACACTTATTTTTACATTATTCAACTCTTCATAAAACTCTCTACTACAACTTTTTTCAACCTCTCCAACTCCTCTCTAAAGTTTCTACTAACCCCCTCTCTACCCTACTCTTACAAAGACTCCTTATTTATAGACAAACATAGATAGTACAATTATAGATAAGTATTACATCTTTTCAAACTTTGTACAGTAATTTATAAAAATCTACTACAGTAATTGCTATCGTGTCCATAAATGAACAGTAAATATTTTGTCTTTTCCTTTATTCGCTTTCTTCGTCATCTCTTCTCGGTTCTTCCTTGACTTTATCTTGTTGTCTCATTTTCATTGGAGAACATCTCATGCATGTGCCTCTAGCGTGTGACCTAAATTGACATAATTTGGCTTGGGCCTCTGGGCTTGATTCAATTATTCCAGCATCTAGCCATTTTATCTTTGTTTGTAAATATCGAGAAGCAGCTTCAGGAGTAGACTTTGCTGGGCTTATCATTACTGAAGAATGCATTTTCTTTCCGCCATAAGTTCTGAATCCTTTCTTGAAACTGTTTTCCATTGTTTGTAGAACAATTCTGATTCCTATCGCTCTTCTATAATGAATATCTTTTTCTTCAAATTTAATAAACTGTTTTCTTTCATCTTTTATTGTATAAGGGAGTGCTTTTCCAACTTGTATAAAATGATAAGAAGGAAATTTTTTATTCTGATGGAAATCTGGACCAGCAGAGTAAAGTTTTAACATTAAAATATCTTTTATGGTAACTGTAGGATTATTCTCGTAGTAATCTTTTACTCCTTCATATATCCAGTGTGGTAATAATTTGATTTCTGAAAATTCAGGACTTCTTAAATATATCGTATTAATAGCTCCGAAATCATACCATTTACGTATTTCTTCAGGAGGACTATCTGGCATATAATTAAGACGTGGATAAATTCCAGAAAAGTCTATATATCTATACTCGGTATTTGAGAGATTAAAAAGTTCTCTCATTGTAACAAATTGCTGTTCTTCATCAGCAGATATCTCAACTTTTATAGGAAAAATATGTTTTTTACTTCCCTCAGCTTTAGCAGTTTGTGGTCTGAGAGAAATTTCTTCAGTTATAATATCTACTTTTGGAGTACCTACTTCCTCCATAGATATATCGTCTCTAACTTTTTCCTTTTCCTTTAAAGAAATTTGTTTTAATAATCCAGTAATATGTTGTAAATTTAATTCAATATTATTTATCCTATTGTTGATACTTTTTGCTTCGGAAACCAATAAATTGGCTATTTCGGGAATAGTACCGGCAGCATTAGCTATATCTAACAAATCTGATGTATTATCTTTAACAGTCTTTATCTGATTTTGAGAATCTTCCACATGTAGAAGTATCTGATTTTTAATTTCTTCCATCCCTGGTTAAAAAATCAGCTAAAACTTTAGAATCAGATTTAACAATTTCAATATCGAAATTATATTCTGCTAAAATCGTCTGCCATCTAATTAGTCTTTTATATTCTGGTTTAGAAGGTAAATTATTTCTAATAAAAGCTTTTACTTGAGTATTATCGGTTCTTAAAATAAATTTTTTAGGTAATAAAAAGTAATAAAATTTTTGACAACTTTTTATCACAGCTAATAATTCTTTTTCATTAATATGATATCGGCTTTGAGTATCTGTAAATGTACCAGAACAATATCTACATAATGATTCAGTTTTATTTTCCTTCTTTTTTAATACACCACCCCAGTATTTTTCAGAAGCATCTGTTTCAAGAATTAGATCATCTGTACTAGAAGGGAGTTGTAATCTAGGAAGGTTAATACATAAATTTTTTATTTTTCTGACTTGATTCTCTAAAGTAGAATCAAAATAGAATATTTTATCTTTCTTTAATAATTGTTGTAAGGGATATCTTAGTTCAGCTAGGTTTTTTATAAAATCACTAGCATAATTTAAAATTCCTAAAAATCTTTGAACTTGTTTTTTATCTATTAATTTATCAGGGAAATCCTTTAATTTTTCTAGAATATGATTTTGTAATTCGATTCCTTTACCATCTATATTCATTCCTAAAAATTCTATCTTTTCTTGAATTAATTTTGATTTCTTTTTGGATAATACTAATCCATTGTTTTTACATAAGTTATAAAAGTGATTTAAATGATATAGATGTTTTTCTATATTTTCTGATGTTATAAGTTTATCATCTATATACACAAATATATAATCTATTTCTTTAAAAATATTGTCCATCTTTCTCTGAAATATTTGGGGTGCATTTTTTAATCCAAAAGGCATTACTAACCATTCATAATGTCCTTGAGGAGTAGAAAAAGTAGTATATTGAATACTATCAGGATGCATTTTAATTTGCCAAAATCCACTCTTACAATCAAACTTAGAGAATATTGTTTTTTCTCGTGTTTGATTTATTAGACTTTCTTTATGAGGTAAAAAATATCCATCAAAAATAGTATTATCATTTAATTTTTTATAATTTATCACCATTCTAGGTTTTCCTCGTGTAATCTCAGCATGATTTCTTACCATAAATGCAGGGGAACTATGAGGAGATAAACTATTTCTTATTAATCTTAAATTCATTAATTCTTTTAATTGAATTTTAAATTCTTCTTGGTCTGCTTCATTATATCTCATTGGTTTAACTCTTATTATTTTTTCTTTATCTTTCATTTCTAATTGTGCTAGAATCTTGCTTTTTTCCCAAAATTGAAGTGGGTTTTCAGAATAACATTCTTCTAATTTATTTTCTATGTCTTCGATATCAGAATCTAATGATTTTAAATATATTTGATATTCTAATAAAGGTGTTCCTTTAGGAAAAATCGGTTGTTTTCTTATATATTCATCACCACGCTTGTCTGTGCGAGGTCTAAAATTAATTGGATAATGTTTAGCATAAGCATTCTTTAATCGTTTTACTACTATGAGATGAAGACAAGGGGTTTTAAATTGTATCTGATAGGCTATTGTATCAAAAACTACCTTTGGGAATAATTGTAAAAAATTATTTCCTAGTAAAATATCAGTTCCAGTATTATGAAAATAGAAAGGAGGACATTTTATTAAATATGTTCCTAATATAATAATAGGATTTTCTATTCCTTTTTCTATTTTAATAATATTGTTAGAAATATCTCTTCCTTTAATAGGTTTAAGATTTTGATGATATCGTTTAGGAAAACAATCTTCTTTGCATAAACATGATCCAGATCCACTATCTATATAGGCTGCAAAATATTATGCTTTATAATCTTTATAAGTTATTCCTATAGGTATATAAATACTATATGGACTAGTCATTTTGGTATATATATTAATTTATTATTATGAGTTATTTTTATCCCATATTCAGTTATATTATATGGTTTAACATTTTCTAAAAATGTTAATCCTAGCATTATTTCTAATGTATCATTTAATCCTTCATTTTCTATTAGCAATCTAAGATTAAGAGTCTTATTTCCAAATTTTAAAATTGTTTCTATTATTTCATTTATTTCATGAGTTTCTCCATTAAAATTAGTGTATTGATGAGGATTTTCTAATCTATATTTTTGTAAATTATTACATAATTTGTGACTTATGTAATTTCCATTAGCTCCCGTATCTATCAAAATATTAACAGGTTTAAAATTTTCTCCATCAAAATATTCTCCTGTTATTTTGTAATTTCGAAGATAATCATTTTTTGCATCTAAATATAGATCATTATATCTTTCTCTCATAGAATGTTTATGATTATCTATTAATCCAATAACTCCATTATCTGTAAAGGTTAATTTTGGTTTTATTTTATAAGAATCAATCATAGGCTTTTTATCTTGTAAATCAAGATCTAAAATAGTATCTTCAATTTCTTGTATAATAGGTAAAGATGGTGTTTGTACATAACTAACATTTTCAAATAGTTTTGGAAAATCTATAGTGTCTTTATTTGCAAAACAATCTGAATGATGAGAATTTGAAATAGCATAAGAAATAAGATAAGTAATAGAATAGGGTCTATTATTTTTATGAAAGAAATCTTTTTTTTTTAAATCTTGTATTAGGCTTAAAGTTTTATCAAAATCTTTGTCTAGTAAATGATAAGAAATCTTTGGGTATATATTAAATTTTAATTTTTTATATTGTAAATTTCCTCTGAGGATTCCTATACATGCTTCTTCTCTATTTTTTATTCTATTATCCATTATGGCTAAATCTATTGGAGTATCAAGTCCTTCTTTAAATGTTGATTTTATAATAATTTGTATTGCACCTATGTGTATCCATCCTAATTTATCTCTTATTTCAGATTTTATTTGTGATAATTTATTTTGTAAATCTCTTTTAGATAGTAAGGGTATTGTAATTTTATTAGAAGTTAAAGAAACTTCTAAAGCTCTTTCATTTATGCTTAATCCATAAAATAAATGATGTTTTCTAGGTTTTAATTTTAATTTTTCGAAAATATTAGTTTTGAATCCAGAATAGTTTGATAAAGTAAAATTTTCTTCTTGTATTTTTTGTAATCTTTTTCTATCTATTATTATTTCTTGCTTAAATTCTCCTTTATATTCGTCTGAGTTTTCTATTATATCTTGATTATTATTACTACTAGAAGTTATTTCACTCATTATCACTAGAACTGGTATAATCAGTTTCTGTTAGAATAAAAATACTTTCATCAGTGGTTAATTCTTCAAATTCATTTATTTGTATAAATTCGCCTTGTTCTAATAATTCATTATCTATTTCAAATATCTTTTTGTTTTTCTCTTGTCTTTTAGGGCACTTATCTGCATAATGTCCTATTTCTTTACAGTAAAAACATCTACATTCTTTAGCTTTTTTATATTTCCTTTTAAAGAAAGGTTGTTTAGGCTTTTTATATTTCTGTTTTTTATAAAAAGTTGATTTTCGTCTTTTAAAATATCTCTTTTTAAAATGTCTCTTCTTTTTATATTTTCTTTTTATCTTTCCATAATAATAACTACTATCACATCCAATTAATAGAGGCATCTTAGGTCTATCACAACATAATGCAACTCTTTTTCTTAATCCTTTTGTAGCTTTAGCTAGAATAGCATTGGCACACCATTCACTCATTTTATCTTTTACATGACTTATTCTTTTTCCTAGTGTATCAGTTATATCAGGATTATAAGTATCTAGTAATTTCTGTCCCCAAGGGTCAGGTATTTTTGAAAAGAATAAGGTTAAAAAATAACCTGTATCACTAGTTCTATTATAAATATGGTAATAATAATCTTGAAAAACACATATATATCTTTCAATTTCGCATATATCACATAATTGTAATCTCATTAGGGCTACTTTATATTTTTCAATTGTTTGAGCATCTTTATAAATATTACCTTCTCCACAAAATTCTAATTTTATAGTTTCGACTGCTCTAGTTATCATATTAGATACATTATCATCTGTTCCAATTACAATATTAACTACTTCTTCTGTAAGATTTTGCCAGTATCTTAAAACGCTATTTAATAAACTTCTTTCACTAAAATGTCTAGTAGTAACTATGTCCATTTTATTTATAGTTACTGCAATCCTTAATGCAGTTTCCCATTTATCTATAGCTTCTTCAACATTATTTATGCAATCTAAATCCAAATATATACCAAATGGATTTATTGGTTCTCCTTTCATTTTATCAAATGGTGTATATTTATCATTAATTTGTGTAGTAGAACTTACTCCAGCATATCCTTTAGAGGGTCGATTAAACATTTCTTCCTTAGGTGGGTTTGTACTTGTACTAGGAATATCTGTTATATTAGGATTCGGCTCGATTTTAGTTTCTGTTATGTCTAATCCATTTCCTTTTAAATTTATAAATCTTTCTTTATTTATATCCAAATTCCTTATTTTTTCACTTAAATACTCTAAATCAGAATATTCTTCTTCACTATTACTCATTTTAATTTATTTAGATATTCAGACAAATCTTTCATAAATTTATCATAAGAATTAAGTGTTTCTTTTTTATTTCTAATTTCCTTAATTTTTTCTATAGCCTTTTCTCTTCTATTATCTATTTGAATAATTGTTTGTAACAAAGTTGAAATATTATCTAGTTCTTTTAATATCTGTTCTCCATAATATATTATTGTTTTTTGGATTTCTTGTATATCTTTATCTATTTTTAGAGGATGTTCACTTTCTGTTATTATATTGTATTTTTTATCCATGTTAATCAGAATTATATTGCCAATCTTCATCATCTATTATATAATCATCTATATTTTCATTACTTATTAAATCTATTATTTCATCTTCTAGAAAAATTTCATGACTTTCTAGGAATTCTATGTTATTAGTATTAATAGTTGATAAAATATTATTATTATTTTCGATAATCATATTAGTTATGTAATTATTTTCAATAAAAATATCAGTTATGGGTGTTATGGCTCTGAGAATACCTATATATATTATATATATATATATATATATATATATATATATATATATACACGCACACACACTACATTCTACACTATGAGACTTTTCAATTAATTGATGTCAAAAAATTTGTAGTCGTTTATACCAAGAATAAGCAAAGGACATTCATATCTGTTTGCAGTATTAATTCGAAGTCCAGCAATTCTACATTAATTAGTTTGTATGAGATATTTATTAAATATTTCTAAATGTTGAGAATCAAATTTCATGTGTCGGCAAAAATAAAACTTGATATGATGAAATTCTGAAAATATATGGAGATTTAGTACGATGATTTGAGTAGATTTTAATATGTTTAATTTGTAGTGATTTCGTCTATTAAATGTGTTACACATATCATAATATCTCATGTATTATATAATTATTCAGTACTATAGTTTAAATTTAAGAGAGAATATGTAGTTAAAATATTGTGATCTTTATTGTAAATATTTGACTATAGTAAATTAAATGATCGAATTTCTCTAAAATAAAAGGCAAAAAACGATAGTGCAATTTCAATTTTCCGAACACCAAACTAAAAAACATATTGATATTGTTATCAAGTATTTTGGGCCGAATAAAAGTTAGTACCAAAAGCTTAAACATATATGGGCTTACACGTTAACGACTTATAACTTATAACTTTGATTTAAGGCCGTTAGATATATGGGCTGATTTACTGTCAATAAGAATAAACAAAAAATATATATTACAAATAACACTAAAATGGTATAATTGTTTGTTAGGGCTAACGGGTTTAAAAAAATGTCGTAAAGGGTATTTTTGGAAGTTCACATAATTCTTCAACGGGGCCATACAGAAACCCTAACGAAGGTGCCGGTTGTTGGATGAAATAAAATATGAGATATCATATAATAATATATTAATTTAAGGACATTTTCTATAAGTAGATAATATTTTAGGGTACCCAATTAATGTAATTATCTCAAAAAATACAATATGTATAATATACTTATATACTACTCAACCATTGCTTTTCTACACTAGCAAAAAAAAACAGTAATTCAGAACTAAAAGTCAATAAAAGAAGCAAACTTAATATATCCCATTTTCCACCATATATCTGTCTCACTTGAACTACTAAAATATGACCTTTGATAGTCAAGTTGATGAGTAAATAATCATAAGGTATATACTTATATACAATCAATTTTAATTTCTTGTTATGAATATTCATAAATATAAGAGAGAAACTTAAGGGGGTTAAGATTGTTTTTCCCCAATCAATAATTCTTTTACAAGTTTTATGTAATTAATCAGATGTTATGGGACATAGCTAGCTAGGATTAGGAGACACAAGTGACTATATAAAATATTTGGGGCAAACTTTTTTATTTTTAGATTTTGAGGGGGTGAATGTAAATTTTTTTAAAAATTAAGGGGATAAAATGTTAAAAAATAAAAGAATTATAGGGATTTTGTTTTCAAAATTGGGGAAGAAAAATAAAACTATTTGATTAGTGAGTTATATCTCATCTAAGTGTGTATTAAATGAAATTAAATGTCTAAATGAATAATTTTAGGGAAAAAAATCTTATATTACAAGTGTGATCCATAGTTAAATTAACTCTTCTAATCTGATTTAATATTTCATCATATATTTTAATTTTTATTTGAATACCGCCTATATAGACTATTTACTTGTCCCATTTGATGTGAATGACATATATATCATGTATATATGAACTAATATATAGATGAGAAATAAAAATAGTGGATTTGGTACAATTTACTTTTACAAAATACACATCTCCACATGATATATTTTTTAAATGGGGTCATTTATATTTTATAATGTACCACTATTGTTGAAATTGGTTGCTATCAAGTGGATTGAGTTGGATCCACTTATAAACCAGTTCTAACTCCACACAATCAAAATGGATTTGTCAATGATTATTAGAGCATTATGTAATATGTTACTATTTACTATATCCATCAATTTTATTGTGATCTACTACTATTATTATTATTATATTGTTAATGAAGAATATGAGGTCATAATGACAGTATAATGAACTCAGCAGCCACTGTATTTGGATTCAATATCAACAGCCATTTTTTTATAAAACCTAATTAATATTATCTTGAAATCCATGTCTTAATATAATTAAAATCTTTTGTAAGTGGTAGATTTTATGCCTAGATGCATCTAATTAGTAATTATGACTCCAGATATTATATTACAACGCCTATAATGACAACGTTATTAGTTTTTAGTGCTCCTAATATATATTTTTTTTTCAAAGAAAAAAAATAATTATTATATATATATATATATATATATATATATATTCGATCAAATTTTGTGGGACCTAAATGATCGAGAATTATCTACCCCATAAAGACATTTGTTGGTCTGGAATCTGCATCCTTTAATTAGGCTTGAAGTCCCTAAAGTTGGGAACTTTATGTATTAAATTTTAATTAAGTGGAAAGTGAAAATAAAAGGTACTTAATCATTTATGTAAGTACAAAATAAAATAATTTATGATAGAGATTATGACTGTAATATTGCAGCAAAAATAATCTAAAATCTGAAAGATGAAAATAGTGGAAATTAATTTATTGAATGAGCTTAATAATTTTATACAAATAAACAAGCTGCATGTTTTTATGCATGAACACTTACATATACAATTATGAATAAACAATTCTGATTATATTTTTTATTTTGCATGGAAACACCAGAAAATATAACTTTCTTTAAAACTACTGAGATATTACGAGAGGCTTATTAATTTAAATATCGGCTTTCAGGACAAACGATGTCACCAGACAGTTCTTTTTGACAATTCTTTATTATTTTTTATTACTTATTTGATTTTCAAGAATTTTCACAATTTCATAGTATATATATTGGTCTTGGCAAAAATGATATTATAATATAATATTAAAGTTGAAAATATAATATAATAAAAACAAAGTTATACTTAACTTAATTAGCTAAAAGAGTCAACCAATGAATGATCATTTTTCAATGGATGCCAATACAATTTTTCGTCGTTTCGAGAATTGAATATGGAAATTTCTAGCCAATTCATTAAATTCTTCGAACCTTGTACTTGAAGATTTCTTTGTTTGCGTTTTGTGATGTCTTAAAATTTTATGAGTAAAATTTGTAAATATTTATACAAGCTAAGAATGGGGGATTATATTTGAAAATAATTATGCCCTTTTCTTAACATAATTTTATTGATTTCTAACAATTTTGTACTTATATTTTTTTTTCAGTGTTAGTTTGAAACAAGATAAATAATTGAGGTGGTGCGTAGAGATGAGCACAAGGGGTGGTTGTTGAGTTCAAAACGGTTCAACCCCACTACTCAATTAGATCTCTGTGGGACCCACATGATTTCGAAATGCGGCTTATTAGAATTTCATTTGCGGGTCCCACTGCATGACCTCAAACTGCGGCCTAATATTAGGGTGTAAATAATTCGAATCGACTTGAATGTAGTTCTTCAAGTTGTTTGAATTACAATTGAATTTCGAGAAGTGTGTTTGAATACGATCTGATTGTTAATCTGACGGACCTAAATGATCCCGGAATGCGGCTTATTAGAATTTCATCTGTGGGTCCCACTGTATGATCTCAAATTGGGACCTAATATTAGTGTTTAAATGAGTCGAATCGAGTTGAATGTATAGTTCTTCAAGTTGTTTGAATTACAATTGAATTTCGAGGATTGTGTTTGAATACGATCTGATTGTTAATCTGACGGACCTAAATGATCCCAGAATGCGGCTTATCAGAAATTTCATTTGTGGGTCCCACTGTATGATCTCAAACTGGGACCTAATATTAGTGTGTAAATGAGTCGAATGGAGTTGAATGTACAGTTGTTTGAATTACAATTGAATTTCGAGGATTGTGTTTGAAATTGATCTGATTGTTAATCGAGTTGAGCTCGATTAGTTTAAATATTACATAAATATTTTTATTATTTTTTAGTAACCGGGTTGAGCTCGAGCCGAATTTCAAAACCACAAAATATTGTTCAAACTTGATTAGGTAAATGATCAAATCGAGTTTGAACGAGCTTTTAACAATCAGATTTTGAATTGGGCATCAAATAAATTTGTTCAATTTCCAACCTTACCTAACATGTATTGAAACAAATTGTTTCAACTTGTGCTTTGAATTATGTAATAAGGATTTGTAATGGGAAACCAATAGATTCTAGTTTTGGGATTGACTTGCTTAGGAGCTTTGATCAGACCGGAGTAGAAAATTTTACATTTAATTTTTTGGACATATTTTTACTTGTATAAGTTGGGGCAATTATTGATTTAAAGACATCATTGGTGAAATAATTAATATGCAATTAACTGGTCAACAATCTATATGTTTTTCACCAATATTATTAATGGTAGAAATCGAACCAATATGTAGAAGTTAATTTTAATTCTCTTTTGAATAACGTTACGTATAAGACAAGCAAATATGTTAGCTAGAAGGCTCGACTAGTATTTATGACTATAAAGATCATTAAATCAAATAATTAACAAAAAGTTACATAGGTGATTTAATCTTTAACAACCCTTCTTAATTCATTGCTTATCTAGTTATCTTTTTATGTATGATCATGGTATTGGTAGCCACCAACTATTGTAATTAAGTCACTTCGCCAACTGTGATTGTAACATGATTTGATTGGGAATTTGTAAAAGTTAAAACATATTTAAATTTAAACTTGGTTTTCATATCTATATCCAATAGAAAATTATAAAAATTAATCTTAATTCTAGTACGTAAAAAGACATTCCTTTTTTTTTATAAATGAGATTAATTAGGGCTATTGATAATTACTATAAGATTTTTCAGAACTTAAGGTCATTACGCAAGCACAACTCACAAGGCGGCTAGATGAGTATAATTAATTGAGTAATAATCAAATTCAATGTAAAAAAGATTAATTTTTTACTCAGTTTGAACAATAAATCAAATAACTAGTTGAAAAAATTGTTACTAATTGATGTTCATAATATGTATCATTTAATCAATTTCATTTAAAAAAAATAATATAATGCCAAAAATAATTGGTATGATGATCCAAAAGATCGGAAATTTTCTTCTCGCTAATTTTATAAGCTTTGATCCAAACAATTAGTAGTATATTCCACAAAAAATCAAAGTAATTAATCATTCTTAATTAGGCAATTGTCACATAATTGTAATTGTATTCTATTATTATCTTCACTTTTTATTATGGACATAAGGATGTTAATTATTTTACCAGGTCAAATCTTTCTTTCAATACTCCACTAATAGTCTGCCAGAAAACCCATTGTTACCTAATTCTCAAAAATGACATGCTAATGATGAAATTAGGACGTATATATGATGTTACATCAGTATATATTACTGATATAACTCGTAAAATGCTTACGGGCCAAATCAAGCCGAGGCTCGAATAAGACCAATGAGGGTCGTAGAATGGATATAGACTGCACTCAGACGTACTGAGCTACCTACGTACCTTTCTAATAGGATCAAGTCTAAACGTAGTTCAAAGTTGTGATTAAGGTCATATACGAGGTTCTTAACTCGGTTTATAGAATAGTGGGAACGTACTGTCAGATCGTACTAGGTACTCTCGAGGTACTGTTCAGTGAATCCAAAAGTCCTTTTTCTAATATTAAATGGCACTATTTATAGGCACAGTACCCAATGTACGGACGACTGCGGGATTGGCGGGATGGTTTACACGTGTCCCCATAACGTACGTACCAGATTATCCGGGTTAGGGCTACATTGGGTTTGACCCGGTAAAAACACGCGGGTTAGGTAGTGTAATGCAAATAAGCACAATTAGGTTAGGGACCCTTAGGTAAATAAGCCTTAATATCTGCAATAGGGTCGTATGGTCCCATACGAAGTATCGGGACATAGAGTCGTATACGAGGTTATGCTATATCAATTACATATTTATATAACATAAGTATTGAACTAATATTTTAGATAAATTAAATTCCATAATTGTATTTAATTAAGACTATTTTGATGTAAAGAAACAGCCAAGATCCAAAGGTAGAATGAAGTTATCAATAGTTTAAGTGTCTAAATTCTAAACCAAGAAAAAGATTTTAATCATCAGTCAGGTTTTGCATCAAAATCTGTCAATCTTTTATTAATTTCTCATTTTCAAATATATACTTGCACCAAAAGCATATTCTGACTAATCCAATTATCAGAAAATATCAAGTTGTTCTAATTAAAGCTTTTCTTTGCTTTTTTTTGAAGTTATTCTTAATTTATTTTTAGGAACTTATTAAAAAAAATATGATTATTTTAATAGCAAAAAAGATTAATACAACATGTTTCTTGAATATATAAATATAATGAATATTTGTTTTGGCTGACACAGTATATTAATTATAAATCTCTCTTTAGACTTTAATGGTGTGCTTTGTTGTCAAATCTTTTAGTGATAATAATTAAAGATAAATATCAAGTTCTTTTGCTTATTAATTATCACAGTACACTCATAAAATGAAATAAGAATATTCCTCATCCACATATATATATATATATTGTATAAATATATATAAATATATGAACATTTATAATGAACCATTAAAAGAAAAACCTACTTATTTGCTATATTGGCTAATCAATTTGATTATTTTCCATCAAAAGTACCAATAAAATTCTGGTATATTTTTAAAATTTGCTATTTTATATTAAACAAATACCATTAATATTAGCAATTTCTAGGAGAATCCCATACAAGACACATAAAATCCCATAGATAGATACACATAACTTGAAGTATATATAGATGATATAATTGACAAAAGACCTTTAATATTAGCAATTTTTAGGACATAAAAAGGGGTTTCTTATTACGAAACTAAAAATAATCACTTGACGTCAAGTGACATACATTTTCATATTTGTTCAATTTGCAAAAAAAAAAAAAAAAACCGACCAATTATAAAACAAGTGTCACTTTACTATCTTTTCAATACTAAATGTGTTATTTAGCTTGGCCAAATCAAAATTTTCATACACTAAAATACAAGTAGGATAAGTATTAATTTTTGCACTCAATATAGGGGCCTACTTCATTATAATCTATTCATTGATACTTATGAGGAGATAATTACATCCTACCTTTATTTTCAAACTAAATAATACATATGAGATTATTTAAATTCAACAAAGATATTAACTATTTAATTTCAATGTCATTAACTTACAATAGTGTGTGTGAAACAACCTATAGCTTCTCTACCAACTTCTTTATATAAAGCCCACTTAATATCTCTAAAAAATCTAGCAACAACATTGGAGAGTTGCATTTCCCACCCTTTTTCCTCTAAAATTATAAGAATTTTTAAACAAATATACTCGAAAAAAATCCGAAAAAACATGGAAAAGAAAATAATTCCTCTACTAGAAGCTATAGAGGCTAAACCTTTGTTAATCCTTTTCACAATCCCTTTACTATTCTTGTTCCTTTTATCAAGATTTCGACGAAAACGCTATCCTCCTGGGCCGAAAGGATGGCCCGTGATTGGCAACATTGGCATGATGAACCAATTAACGCACCGTGGGCTGGCCCAATTGGCCAAAACACACGGCGACATCTTTCACCTCCGTATGGGCTTCCTCAATATGGTGGCGATCTCGGGCCCAGACATGGCCCGAGAAGTGCTACAACTCCAAGACAACATATTCTCAAACCGGCCCGCCACTATCGCCATACGTTACTTAACCTACGATCGAGCTGACATGGCGTTCGCCCATTACGGGCCCTTCTGGCGTCAGATGCGTAAACTCTGCGTGATGAAGCTCTTCAGTCGTAAACGGGCCGAGTCGTGGGACTCAGTTCGGGCCGAGGTTGACGACATGGTTCGGTCCGTGGGTTCGAATACGGGTCGGGCCGTGAACATAGGCGAGCTCGTGTTTGGGCTCACGAGGAACGTGATTTATCGAGCCGCGTTCGGGTCGAGCTGCCACGAGGGCCAAGACGAGTTTATCAAGATTTTGCAAGAGATTTCTAAGTTGTTTGGTGCATTTAATATTGCTGATTTTGTACCATACTTGGGATGGATGGATCCTCAAGGGATGAATAAGAGGCTAGTCAAAGCTAGGGCTTCACTTGATGGATTTATTGACACTATTATTGATGATCATATGAAGAAAATAAAGCCCGAAAATGGTGGTGTTGGGCCCGAAGATAGTGATATGGTGGATGAATTGTTGGCCTTTTATAGTGATGAGGATAAAGTTGAAGAATGTGAGGATTTGCAGAATTCATTCAAACTTACAAGGAACAACATCAAAGCCATCATTATGGTAAGATGAACTCAACTTATAACTATTTCAATTCCATCTTATATTCCATTATATTAGATATTTGATACGTACCAAAATATTTATATATGTTAAACAACTCTTAATAAGTGCATTTCTGAATAACATGTGTGAAATAAAAGAGAGAATAAGGATTTGGAATAAAAAATCTTATCCCAAACCGGGACAATAAATTTTATGTTTATTGTGAGACTCTTGAGCCGATTTGGTCGAAATCAAGAAATTTAATATGATAGATAAAGATGCAAATTCTAATAAATATGACCAAGTAAAAAATAAATACATAAATTACACTTGTCATATGATTAATAGAGTTTAACTAAATTAACTCCGAGCAAAAATTATAATCTGACATATGATTGATGATTTGATGTATATATATAGACTATAGTTGTAGTTTCCTTGATTTAGCATAACTTGAACCTTGTTTTAGGGAAAATATTCCGATTCTCTAGTTTATTTTTAGTATTATTACATGTAATTTGAAGGATGAGGTAAAGAATAAATTAGTAAGGATTTCATATAATTAAAATGTGTGCTAAATGATAATTTAAAACAAATTTATTGTCCAAAATATCTAAACAAATGTAATTTAATCATATGTTACTCTATTATAAATTTAAAGTCCCCACCTTCATTTTTTTTCTTTTGGATTTTCTAATTATATATATATATGTGGGATTTTTATATTTGTTGTTGGTGTTTGGAATACAAAACAAGAAACCTCTTGCCATTGATTAAAATTTTTATATGCATCAATTGCACAAACGTGAACGGGTGGACAAAATTATTGAAAGATATTTTCTAGATTTTTAAAATAGAAATCTTAAACTTAATTGGGGTGTATTACAAATTAATATTGTAATATGTTTTTGTAATATTGTTTTCTCATTGTCTTCCACTCTATTGAAAAGTGTCGGTTTCACTACTCGATTTCAATACAAAAATAATATTGTTTTTTGTGTATATGTGTGTATATATATATATATATATGTATATGTATACATATATATATATATTGAAATTTAGTTCATGATAAGCCATATTGAAAGTTGAAAATGATCTATGATCCACTTAATTTATTTGTGGCAACAAAATTCAACTTATCAAGTAGACCTTAAGATAATGTTGTTGGTGAGATATTGACGTACAGATATAATAAATAATATATTTTTTTTATTATATTATATAATAAATAATATATCCCTCCCCTTTTTCTATTTTTCTATTGAAATGGGCAAAATGCCACTTATTAATTTTCACCCTTTGAGATAGTACCATATACCAATTTGATATAGTAAATATGGAGTATGCAAATCGAATCAAGTGTATATATTTTATTTATTTTTATCAAGAACTAAAAAAGTAACAAGAATATGATATCTTAAGGAGTGACGTGTAATATTACTTTAATTAAAAAAAAATTTGAAATTTCAAAGAAGATAAGACTACAAATCAGACTAAATAAATATAAGCCACTATGTTATAGTCCACCAAAACGAATGAAACCAATGTAAATTGTAAACTCACTACCTAACTTATTATCTTAATCTTGTTTAAATAAATAATTATGAGATTAAAATAAAATTACTGTGCTGTTATTATGGTTTGTTTGCCTATGAAACTCTTTGTCTATTTATCTCACTTTTGAGAAACTTTTAGTTTAAATCAGAAGCTAGTTAATTTTAAATTGAATAAATTATACTTATTATATGATTAATTGAGTTCAGTCAAATTATATGTACTAAACTTTTCTGTGCATTGTGAATATATGAGTTTTTGTCTATTGAATTCTTGAGAATTAGGGTTTTCATGTAATAATTAATAACGTAACTATGCCAAAATAATGAATTTCAAATCTTCTATCTCAAAATTATATTGTATATCATGTTTTATTTCTCATGCAAAGGTTGCATGTATAAAGTTTACATCATTTATATATTTAAGAAAAGTGTTATACATGTTATGTGAAATGAAATAGGAAATGAAACATTGTTTCATATAAAACATCTTGAAGTATATGTATATATATATATATATATATATATATATCATGATTATCTCTAAATTTCGAGTATTGAGAATTTTGAAAGTTAACTTAGCAAACTATACATACACATTCTATATATATAGTTGAATCATTAAACAACGTAATGTGATATCAGGACGTAATGTTTGGTGGAACTGAAACGGTGGCCTCAGCGATCGAATGGGCCATGGCGGAGCTAATGAAAAGCCCAGAAGACCTCAAAAAGGTCCAACAAGAACTCACCAATGTAGTGGGCCTGGCCCGTAAAGTCGAAGAGCCCGATTTCGACAAACTCATATACCTCCGTTGCTGCCTCAAAGAAGTCCTCCGCCTCCACCCTCCGATCCCCCTCCTCCTCCACGAAACCGCCGCCGATGCCGTCGTCTCCGGCTACCACATTCCGGCGAGATCAAGGGTCATGATCAACGCGTGGGCCATCGGACGCCATAGCAGCGCGTGGGAAGACGCTGAATCATTCAAACCATCGCGTTTTCTCAGAGATGGGGTGCCTGATTTTAAGGGGAGCAATTTCGAGTTCATTCCGTTCGGGTCGGGTCGGAGGTCGTGTCCGGGTATGCAGCTCGGGTTGTACGCGCTTGAGGTGGCGGTGGCGCATCTTCTCCATAGCTTTACTTGGGAATTGCCTGATGGGATGAAACCGAGTGAGCTTGATATGAATGATGTGTTTGGGCTCACCGCGCCACGCGCCACCAGGCTCACGGCGGTGCCGAGTCGACGGCTGATATGCCCGCTTTGATGAGGTGGTTGTGATTGGGTGGAGATGAGCTGCATGCACGGTGGTGCCACGTTGATTGCAGTTTGGTTTAAATGATCATCATATATATATTATATACATGCTAATATTTACATTTTCTTATTATATCTTAAATATTTTTTTTCTTTTTTGGTTTTGTTTTTTGAGATATTTTTGTTGTTGTTTTATATGTATATTTGGACAAACATGTAAGGTGAGTGGAATAATGTGTGATTCGTTTGGTCAAGTGGACATAAAAATGGAATTGAATATTTGGAGCACTTTTTTATTTTATAACAATCTTTTAGAAATTATATATTCATCTTTTTTATATAAAATCATCCCTTAGATGATATTTCTGAAACTTATAAAATATTGTAATATTATACATAATGAATAATGATATATGTTGGTCTTCTGATCATCCTTACAGAAAAATTTGATTGATAGTTTCTAAAGTAATATATCTCTTCAATGCTTTATTTGAGCATCGATATTATAGCTATTTAGCCATACTTTTATTTGCGTTTTAGATTTTTTATTTAAAAAGGTGTATTATTTTATATTTTATTTCATATATATACAAAAAAAATTGTAAATTTATAATTTTGAACTGCACATATTATGTATAAATAAAATAAAATACCAGTGTATATATCATCTTAAAATATCTAATCCAAGTTACCTAACTTAATTGTGACATTCCACTTGCAAAAGGAAAATAAATCAAAAGTTCAAATGATTTTATACAATGAACTAGGTAGGAGTGTGACTCTCCATCTTTTGATTTTTTGCTTGGCTATTAATAAAGGAAATTAGATATATTTTCTTAATCAATATCATTAGCCAACTAGACCCATCAATTTTCACACCTGAATAATGGGTTTCCAAATTGACTAATCTAATATAATATCTTTAATATAATCAATTTATGGGTAATTTGCACTTTGCACCCTAAAAAGAGGGCTAATAGGCATTTTGCACCCTAAAAAAGAAAAAATAGCACAATACAACCTGAAATTGATTAAGTTTTGGCAAATTGCACCCTATTTAATTTTTTTACTCAAAATTTCATCTCAATAAGGGTAAAAATATTTATAGAAAAGCGAATCACCTCCGTTCTACCTTTTAAAATAAGAAATTTGAAACTACATTGAAGCTGCAATTTTCTGCTTTTCTAAATTTAAAAAATATAAAACTTGAAGACGATATGGGAAACTTTTATTTTGCTTCATAATCGTATTATTTTGAGAACTTTTTATTTATTTTGCTAAAACCTCCATAAATGTAGCATATAATAATTTTTAATATCATTATTATTTTGCCTTTACAAAATTTATTTGTATTTAATGGATGATTTTGCCTTTCAAAATGAAATTTTTGGTTGAAAAATTAAATAGGGTGCAACTTGCCAAAACTTCATTAATTCTAGGGTGCATTGTGCTATTTTTTCTTTTTTAGTGTGCAAAGTGCCTATTAGTCCTCTTTTCAGGGTGCAAAGTGCAAATTACCCTCAATTTATCATCAATTAAAATTTTGAAATAATTGATTCCATCAGATCACATTTGACATTACAAAAAAGTTTAAATCTTTAAACAAATAAGAAAATTATTACAAGTCTAGCACAATCTAAAGGCTTGATGAATGAGTTACAAATGTTAGTCTATTTTTCTCCCTAGTAATCAAAGGATTTTAACACACAAAAAAATCAGTATAAAATCCTTTTTTTCCTTCTTATCAAGAACTATAAACTATGAATAGTTACATAAGAATACGAATCACAGCTAAACCAACTGCAGAGACGGAGGCGAGTGTACCTATGCAATACTTAATCACATCGTATTTTGCTGCTTCTAATTGAGCCCTCAATGCATGGATTTCCTGAGAACACATAGGGGCAAAGATGTCAATAAACGAGAACGAAACGATATAGCATTTGGTTTAAAGGTTTTCGGATTTGAATGAAGGGTTCTAGTTTAAGGATCTTAAAGATCGAAAAAACTACTCAAAATGCTAAAGTGGTTGTTGGATTTGAAATCAACAAATCGAAATCCTTCGATTTCAAACCATCAGTTTTAGATCAGATATATAAGGTATAATTACAATCACACCCCTTGTTTATTAGGGACTGAGATTTTGCAAACGAGAAAAAAAAACGGAGGTCAAATTGTAATGTGCTTTCATTGATGGGGTAAAATTGTAACATGCTTTTACTGACGGGGAAGAACGGTAGTTTCTCGAATCTCGGGTTTTTTTTTTCTTGATTAGGATTCATAAAAATCTCATGTCTATGTAATTTACCAAATATATAATCGGTCCAACTATTTATGAAGTTACATATACTTACTCGATCAAGTTTGGTAGTGAGGTTAGTGGTTTCTTGATTTTGATTGTTCAGCTCGTCCCGAATTCTCCTGCATAACGTGTGGCATAAAAAAAATTTAATAACCGAAAAATCGGTTAAAATTTCAGATAATCGTGGGAACAACTTACTTACCCCCTCTCGAGATTAAGATCCAAACGCTGCCCAGCTGTGACTTTGTCTATTTCATACCTGAATTGAGATTTTTTTTAGTCGTTTAGAATAAACAATCGCAAGTAAATACACATATATATATATATATATATATATATATATATATATATATATATATATATATATATATATAACTTCAGAATGCATTTTATTTGTCTATGTACCTTAATTCAGTACGCATCTTCTCTATATCGCTCTTGAGTTTTTCTGTCTCGTGTTGCAATACAGAAAAATGGTGGTCCTGCATTTATGTTAAAACAAATCAGGCATAACTCTTATCCATCTTATGAGTTAGCTCCAATATCGAATTGTCAAACAGATTTACATATAGTTAATATACAAATATATGATATAAATTGAATTGCATTTTCTTCAAGTATAGTCTCTCCATCCCAGATTTTGAACTTTTTCATTGCTCCGAAAAATCACAAAAGTAATAATTATAACTATCCTCAATCAATTCTGCATCAGAATAGTCTAAGTTTTATGTGGAACATTTGCTTCATGGATGAAGATGTGAAATTGGAACCTCAAAACAGTAACTTCAATATGCACCAGTCTAAAAGCCACACATAAAAAGTCCTAAGGTTCAGACTGTATCGTTTAACTCGTGCCTCACATATACATCAGGAGAACATTATATAGCTTTAACTATCTGACTTAACCACAAACTGTAAGGGTCAATAACGCAGGTTCACTATAACGCCATAGTCCACAATTCTACATATCGATGTTTCCTTTTTATAAGCAGTCAGTCATGCTTTGCCAGTATACATTCAGATTTCAGAATATATGTGAAGGTGTTCTTACTTTTTTTTTTTCCCTCCGTATGTAAGCAAAGGGATTCGTTTAAAAACATAGCTAATTGAACCATCCAAAGCAGCACAGGTTATGGCCACCCAACAAATGAATCAAATAAAAATGTAATACTTATTATTTGGAAAATGACTTTCCAGTGCATCAATATTGAACAAATGGTGCGGTTTCTAGTTTCTTTGATGCAGGGTGGATAGGTCTAGCTTAGGATTTATGTGAGACAATCTACAGCCAGAAGTTACAAATATGAGCAATGATGAAAACAACTATCACGAACAGACATCCAATCTCAAATTTATAAAGGATTTTCAAGATTAAATCATCATCGCTTGATAGTATCACCCTCACAATGTTAATGGATCATGGAAAAGCTAACTGCAGTATGATTTAATTCTGAGACGAACATCACAAAACCCAATATTGTGCTGCAATCAGTTTCTTGTATATGCATAATAGGTCATATATATCTGATTCCCACCCACACCACATAATCATATACTCAATTGTTTCCGACAACTGCTAGGATAATCCGAATATCAAACTATTAGATGCATAATCACAGATTTACCATTTAAATAACAAATATTTTGAACAAATAACAAAGCCTCGAATAAGAGCATGATTCATTTGTGCTGCCTTACCTGGGAACTTTTAACTTCAGTTTTGAATTTGGACAAATTGGATTCTTGGGTCATCTCATTCTACACAAAGATAAAGCTAGTTTAATTAAATAAAATACCTCTAAACAAAGCATTACAACTGAATTTCCAATTCATTCTAAAAACATTGATATAATCAATAAAGAAAAGAAGAAAACTGAAATGCAATTGAGTGGGGCTTACTTTCTGCATTTGAGCTTTCGAAACAAAGGAATGAGAAACATTCTCCAAGCTGTCATTCAAAACTTCCGTCATAGCCCCTGTTATCGCCTCAGCTTGCTTCGACGGCACGCCTTGGGCCTCCAATCTCCTAACCTAATTCAATAAAAACGACCAACAATTTTTCATTTCCAATCCCCAAATGCAATAAACAAGATTAACATAATTATCCTTACAAGGGCCAAAGTGTCGACGAGGAAGACGCGTTTGCCGTTGGACTTAATGAGCTCGGAAATGGGTCGCCTGGAGTCCAATCTATTAGGGCCGAACAACAGGGTTCGGGTCGACCCATTACCCAGTTTCACGGTCCGCCTACAAGCGGCCATGGGATATCAAAATCCAAGTCTGATCCTTCAAAGAGAAAATCAATAAAAACCCCCAAATTTCTTCAGCTTCGAATGAATTGGTAAATGAGATTCAATAACTCAATAATTATCAAAAATGGGTTCTAGTCCAAATTAATGGATGATTTTGCAGCAAACAAAACAAAACAAAACAAAAAAATGAATGATTTTGTTCAATTTTCGTTTTTCTTGTTACATATATTTGGTTGCTGCATCTTTGAATTAACAGAAAGGGCTGGGAATGGGGTTAGTTTGGGATATAATATGGGGATGGGGTGGCGTATTGAAAGAGAAAAGCTTAAATAAGAATATATATATATATATATATATATATATATATATATATATATATATATATGTATATTCTCAAAATCCTAGGGGAACGTGAGTACTGGGTAATGGATTTTCTTAACTTGGTGGTTTACTTGAGGTTGTCTTAATTTATTTTTTCGAAAACAAATCAAAAATGGCGTGCTTTTTCCAGATTGGGATTATTAATTCATACTTGGATTTGATTATTTGATGTCATCAGAATTCTACCCATCTCATATTCAATGACTTAGTTCGGCAAATATAGTTCATTAAATATCATTATGATTGTTTATCAAAATACAAGTATACAACCTCAACAATATATGCACATAATATAAAATTTCATTGATCTAATATAAAATTTTAAGTTTGACTTGTCCACCCAGTCAAATTGGACCGAGCTGCCTCTAAGAGATGGTAGGCCTAGTCCCGAGTGAATGGTCAAGAAAGGCCCAAAATGGAGGGCCCAAAAACATAAATAGTGGAATCGCCCACCGTGGGGCTCGAACCCACGACCACAAGGTTAAGAGCCTTGCGCTCTACCAACTGAGCTAGACGGGCTTCTTGTTTGTTATTTTTCTCTTTAAAATCTAAATCGTAAATCTTTCTCTAGTAACAAAAACTGAAGCAGCCAATAACAATAGATCAAATGCAGCCAATACAAATACAGTAATAACAAATCATAAGAAGGAACCCAGATCAGAAACACCCCCACAATACGCCTAAAATAACTCCAATCTTACTAGCGGTATTATTCGTAGTAGATGGGCTAATGATCATTTTGTTTAGTTTGATTTGAATCTTTTGGGTTCCAGTGTATTGATTCGTTGTTAGGTGTCGATTCCATTTCGACAGCTTTGATTATCTTCTCTTCTTCGGCCTCGAATTCTTCCCAAACAAAACTTAAGAGCTTGCAACACTCTAAATCTCGACATAATCACACCCTTTCATATTTCAATTCATTACGCTCGTGTGACCGTGATTATACAGACTCTCAAAGTAACTCAAAGGCAAATAATGTATAAGAATCCAGCAATAACGTAACATTTCATATCAAGTTATCATCTACTTTACACTTCTATAGCAACAACAAGATGACTCCTACGAGTCTTGAACGGGTCTATTTCTGCATGACCTCAACAGATCACTGATCAAACACTTGAATAATACACTATATAGCCAATAAATTTTCAGTTTTCTCAAGCTAAACCATATACTACTAGTCTACACGTGCAGGCATTACTCTCACGATCAATTTTACAAGAGTCGATCATCTGCTAAAAACATAACAACGGCTTTACCTAATTCCATCACGGGTGTAAATAATCGCAAAACGCCCCCTTTTTGCAGCGGCCACTCTCATAGAATTTACGGTTCCCTTTCTGAAAACCCCTCAGATACCCTCATCCACCACCTCCACCACCACCACCATAGGATTGCCTACCCCACGGTGGCCGACCCCTTCCAAACCCGGGTTCACCACTACCTTGATAACCGCCCGCCCACTCTCTAGGGCTAGTAAACCTTTCGCCTGGGTATTTTCTTTGTGGGTCCCACGGTAAACTCCCGTTTATAGGACTTCGATTCATGTTCGGGTTATTAGCCCATGCTGAACCAGGGTTAGCTCCCCAACCAAGGTTAGCCATGCCCTGACCCGGTCTGGGCCCACCCAAGACAAGATTCACGTTACCCTATACCGTCACCAGATTAATATTACCTTGAACTGTACCCCAACCGGGGCCCACAATATCTTGACTCGTGTTATTTTGAGCAGGGGGGTGAAATTCTGATGAACCAGCTTTACCTGAATATACTGGAGCATTAGTTTCTCCCTCACTACTTGCGGACAAATGTAGACCGCCCGATTTCCTAAAGGAATCTAGAGCGTCGATCGGTTTGATCGGGACAGAAGAAGACTGGGAGGGCAATCCAGTTGAGCTGAAGGCATCACTTCTCACAGGAGTAGGACTGAAATCGTCAATCGAACTAAAGCAATCGTCTTTACAATCTTGCATCAGTTCCCTAGCAAACTTCATGGCTGACGTAGGCGAAGGCAAACCGCCTTGTGATTCCATTGCATCTACTTCTGCTAATAAATCCGATACAGATTCCTCACCCAGAACATCAAATTCTATCGGTTCGTTTATAATCGACAGCCAATTAGGTATTAGATTTGAGTCGGGATTTGACTCGTTTGTAATTTCAGGAGTTTCATTGAAGATGCTGATATGGGCCCAGAATCCCCCCATTCATGGTCTGAAGATTGTTTTGGTGGTGTTGGGGAATATCCACACCATTCTTCACCTATTTCTTAAATTGCTGTCTCCAATTTGTGAACCATGGTTAAACTCGTCACTCTCTTGGCCTCGATCAGGTTGCGTCTTATCAAGGCTTGACTGGATATCATTAGTACTAGGATTATTATCCTTAAGCAAATCCAAGCAGATCCAGTATTGTTGTCTAACAAAACACTCACGGTATCTGCCCTATTTCCATTTTTGCCCTCACTTCCCCCAACAATTCCTTCAGTGGCCCCCACATGATCTTCCGGCCCTGAAGAAGGTTTTATTGACAAATCTGAGTCATATTGCTCGTGATTTGTCCATAAATTAATTAGATAAAATTAATCGAATTTCGTAAAATTCTTGGATGTATTGGGTTTGGGATTCAAATAGTCAAATATATTAATTCATCAATAATAAAATAATAAAAAATATTTAACTTATTCTTTATTATTTATATTTCTTATTACTTGTGTGTCGTGAGTTGTTGTATTTAACTGGGCCCACACTCGTTAGCCCAAGAATCTTTTACTAAACTGGACTTGGAATCTTTATCCACGAGGGCAGTTTTGTCAATTCGCACTAACGTGGTGAGAGGGAATAGTATTTAATTTCAATCCAACCTCATTCAATTCAACTGAGTTTCAACACCGCAAGCAAAACCCTATTTCACGATCATCGTTGCCAAGCAACCTAATCAATAGCTTTCCCATAAATTATCGAAATTCTGAAGGCGTAGAGATTTTGATGGCTTTTCAATCACGTTTAGCAATCTTTCTCCATCAATTTCAACCCAATTGAAACCAACTTTTATTCAATTTGGAATTATTAAGTATATAAGTACAAAGAAAAAAAATGATGCAGAGCGGTAGACGCAGATGCGAGAGCAGTACCATGGGATCATTCGTGCTCGATCTTCGTCCTGGCATCGGCATCGGTCCATTCACTCTCGGTAATTCATAGTTTGGCCGTTAATTTTTCCCTTTTTATTGTATTTGAACTGTTTTTTTTTTAATCTTAGCTGTGTGTGAATTTCATAACCGTTGGTGTATTGGTAGGTATTCTGATACTGTTTCGATTTGTTGTAATTTGTACTGGTTGCTTGTAGGATTTAATAAATTAGTTCTGATGTGTATGCTAATTGGTTTATTGTTACTGTCGTTGAATTACTTTCTTGGTTTGGAACTTTTATGCGAGATTGTATTTGATATGTTTCTCTGGATGGTGTTTCAGGGATGCCGATATGTGAAGCCTTTGCTCATATTGAGCAGCAGCCTAACATCTATGATGTTGTTCATTTCAACTACTATGATGAGGTTTGACTTGGGTGGATTTAGATTAAATTAGGGGTTACTGTTTGCATATATAATTGTATTAGGGTTTTTAGTCTCTGCATGCATGTAAGTCTTAGTACCGTATTGTTTAAATGGACTCGTCGTATTGAGAGTATGATTATGGTGTTTGACCAATTGTAGCACTAGAGTTTTGTTAAATTACAGTTATGATGTTTCAGTTTGTTGGTAGATGGGTTATTTCTCTTCCTTGTGTTATCGACTACTTTGGTTGGCGTATTAATGTATTGTTATTTTTTATTGGTCGCGTTCTCTTGCGTTCTACAAAATGGACTGTAACAGCTAACACACTACATTAGGTTGTGTCTTTCCACCTCTTTATTGACGTCTGTGGACTGTTCATTTGCTAATCAAAAGATTTGCATTTGTTCAAATGAAGTATTGGAGTTGTAAATTTTTGTCGTGACATGCCGGTGGACAAGAAATCGACAAAAACCTTTCATGTTTAGTGTAAGTTCCTCGCCGTGAGGAGGTGAAATACAAAGTCATACCTGATGTCATTTTCTAAAATTTCAATTTCTCAAACATCAATAAAGCATGCTACGCGTGAAATAGTTTGGCATAATATCTTAAAAAATCAACGCAGCATCTTATTCTTATCCCTATGTCCTGCAGGATCCTCTGAAACGTGACATTGTTATAAGCTTCCCTGACCATGGATTTCATCTTAGGTTTGATCCTTGGTCACAGGTATTTTCTCTTAAATATATGTTTATTTGCCTTTTCACTTAAATTTCTTTACAAACACGAAAATACATTTTGCTGTTGGAGAAAGTACTTAAAACCCATTCTCAATTAATTAACATTATATCATTCATGCATTTATTTTCTTTTGCCATTCATCTGTATCAGCGGCTGCGTCTTATTGAAATTTTTGACGTCAAACTGCTTCAAATGCGATATGCCAATTCATTAATCGGGTAGGATCTTGTGCCTCCAAATTAAAATTTTATTTTCATGTGAAACCACTCTGAATCTCATTTTTAACTTGCAGAGGACCGTCTACCCTTGCAACTTTTGTAGCTGTCTATGCTCTTTTCGGGCCAACATTTCCTGGAATTTATGACAAAGATAGGAGTGTATACACTCTATTTTACCTAGTATGTTTAAATTATACACATGATCGTATAGAAACAGTGCTCTTCCATTTTATCCTAGGCACTCTTTGATGATTGCAATTTTCAGGGATTGTCCTTTGCATTTCCAATCCCCTCACAGTATTCAGAGTGCATTCTGAACAGAGAAGGTATTTAATTGTTTTAATCCTTTTTTTGTTTGAACAAGATCGTTCATATAACTCATGGTTAGTGGACATTTTCCTTCATGTTTGACAGCTGAACTACCCTTAGTGTTTCCTGATGGTACAACTCCAGTTACTTGCCGTGTCTCAGTGTACGATTCTTCTGCATACAGTAAAATTGGTGTAAGATCTTTAGTGGCCAAGGCACGCGTGCCTCCATTAGCTGCTGGCAGCCTCTATATGGAAGAAGTGCAAGTGACTGTGAGATACTTTCTTTCATTGTCTGTAGTCTATGCTTCAGATTGCAGACATTGTTAGTTTTTGTTTACATATTACATTATTACCTGGTGGTTCCCCTCCTCCTATTCCTAAAAAAAAGACTTTTAATTTTTTTCTGTAGCCCCAAATTTTTAATATTTAATCCCCCTTTTTGGGTATTCACCCACCATACAAACCATGGTTGCCACGGCCTATTTCTTTAATCTGGTGATTTGATCAGTAGTCGATACCATCATATTGTGTAGTCATTGACAAAATGCCGGAAGAACTTGACCAACATTAATTTTTTTCTGGCTTCTTGCTTTTCATTTGGTTCTGACATTAATTATCACCTCGATGTCCCCTTTGTCTCTGTTACTATATTTTGACCTCTGAAAAATAGCACTGGTCATATTATATGAAACTTTCACCCTATTAGAAAAAAGGGTCTCTCTCCCATGCTGTCCTACTCGTTCATCATATAAGACGAGTGCAGTAGAACTGAATCAACCACTTTTTATTATCTTTGTTGTTCAGTTAGGGGAAGAATTATGGTTTACAGTTGGCGGTCAGTATATCCCTTTCGGTGCATCGCGACAGGTATGGACTTTGTTAAACAGTATTAACACTATAATCAATTTGTGACCTTTTCAGTTACTTTAAATAAACCAGCTACTTTTCTTCTAAAGTAGTCTAGGTTTTGATGGTCTTTAATTGAGGCTGATATTTATCCAAATTCTTATTAAATCGAGCACACCTTTGTGTTTGTCATATAATTTTACTTTTAATCTTCTTTTCATGTATTAGGATATATGGACTGAATTGGGACGACCCTGTAAAGTTCATCAAAAACAGGTATATTCATACTTTCTTCTTTAAATTCACCGAGTGTTCATGAAGAGTGCTCTTTATTGGTTTTCTGATTCGTAAAATATCGGAAATCGGTAATTATGAGTTGTACAGGTGGACCAAATGGTAATCCATTCTGCTTCCGATCCTAGGCCACGAACGACCCTCTGTAGTGATTACTTCTACAATTATTTTACCCGCGGTTTGGACATCTTATTTGATGGCCAGGTTCTCTGTCTCTCTCTCTCTCTCTCTCTCTCTCTCTCTCTCACACACACACACACGCACGCACATGCATAGTGCATAATATTCTCATCATAACATTCTGAGATTGGTTTTGCTGGACCGGCAGACTCATAAAATAAAAAAGTTTGTTCTGCATACAAACTATCCGGGGCACGCGGATTTCAACTCCTACAAGAAATGCAACTTTGTGATACACAGTTCCGACTGTAAGTTTTACCTGAATCTCCATACGTCCTATTCCAGTCAGGAAAATATACAAATGGATCATTGTTTTCTTGTTAATATTCTTTCAGATGGTGGGTCATTTCATCAGGATGCCTCTAAATGTGGAATTACGCCTAGCACAAAGTGGGAGCAAGTTAAGGTGATTTATCTGCAGTTATCCAGAGTAAATTAGAAATTTATTTCTATTGAACAAGTTATTTGTGAGGAAGGGCTTAGAAATTTAAGTATTTCTTAATTTTTGAGTTTTAAGAGTCTCTAACGAAAGTTTTATCGTGCAGGGAATTCTTGGGGACTGCGGTCCAGCTGCAATAAAATCTCAAGGCTCCACCAGCAATCTTTTTGGATCTACATTTGTGTATGGGTACCCAAATGTCACCTTCGAGGTGAACCCTCTGTCCCGACTCTTATGTTTCCAGATTTTGCTTTTTCACTGGGAAAATTGCAATCTTGGTCCTATACGATTTAGCCTGCTTCAGTTTTTGTCCGATTATTTCAAAATTTGCAAAAGTAGTTCCATATTATTTTCTTTTTCCTGCAATTTTGGTCTCATTCGTTACAAAGACAGGATAAAATTTCACGCGTGTCATGCATGCACCACTGAGGATTTTGTGAAATTTACGCTAATTAACGCTTCCTTTCTGTTTTTTAATGGCTAGCACTAAAAATGCAATTAAATACATCCTAGACTAGTTTTGCAAATTTGTATGTAGTGAGACCAAAATTGCGATAGGCTACCCTATGGACTGCAATGTATTCTATTGGACTAATACTGCTGCAATTCACCCTTTCTTTCTTGGTCCTAATCGTTTTTCAACTTTGATGTTTGCAGGTCATGAAGAATGGTTATATTGCAACAGTAATTCTTTTCCAGTCATAATGTCCATCAGGTGAGTATATCATGTGCAACGCCACCCCTCTCGGTTAGTGCCCCATTTCTCTGTACATGACAAATGATTCTTATTTCTATGACAGGAATGCTCCGGAACGAAGTACACTAGCAGATCGGAACAACCTATAACTTAACGGTGAATTTGAAACATTTTCTTAAAAAAATATTTTACGAGCCATTTATGATTATCATATTCCAGTATTATTAAACTTGGTCTCGTCTTGATTTCTACTTTTCTATTGCTTTTCTGCAGGATCGTGCAGTTTTTTTGTACTGTCAAATAAGGGTTCTCTTCGTGATACATAATGTGAATGTTATGTACAGTCTTTATCATTCGTGATGTCGTATGTGAATATTCTTGATTTGACTTTTGAGATTCGAATGTCTTAAATTAGTACATAACATATGGTCATCCTCGTGTATAGCTAAATTCAATTTGTATAGTCGTTTCCTTACTGATCCATTGGCTAACATTTTGGGGCGACTTAGCTTTAGGATTCATGTTCTTTAAGCAGTTTATTTATGTCGTAAACAGACCCTAATTATCACTGTTGCTTTGCGGGACCCACAAACAATTTGGGTACCATTCCTATTGTTAAGTTTTCATCTTGTAGGCTTCAAAGTTATTATGAACTCAATGTGATCGCATAATGATTAAATAAAACGCCGAGAAATGGCAAGGCCCAGCCCAAGACTGGCTAGTTTTATGTCATAGGGTACATGCAAGTTTGAACCTCAACCTAAATCTTCTAATGATTTGTAAGAAAATGTTGATAAAATTGTATATACACTGAGGGATAATTGCATCAACATCCCCTAAATTTTAAATTTTATACAATTGACATTTATACACCCCATCTTTGAAATATTGACATTTTCTTTTCTCTTTATGTACTCTTTTCATTATGTTTACTTATAAAAGACTATATGTGTTTCGTTTGGAGAAGTCTCGATCTCGATAATTACAATAATCCATATATGGACTATTAGGATTTTTTTACGTATGTCCCAATGTTTTTGCATGCGACGCACCATGCAGATTACTGTTAATTTGTTCACGATTCTTGCGGTTTCTTAGTTTACGTATTTAATTTAAAAAATCCCATAACAAGGAGTGCATGCCAAGTATGGTAGTTTAAATTATATCATATCATCTATTATATTTTTTTATCATGTAGTAATTTAGTTTTATTTTATTTCAATATTTATAGTTAGGTTATGATTTCATTAAATTCTCTAGAACTCTCTTTATACGCTTTTATAATCAGTAATAAAATTCACGGATTTCATATCTATTATGTAATATAAGAATGAGACCATTATTGTACCTCTAAGACCAAATACGAGATGAGGAAAACTTGTGGCTCCGTCTATAATCGACGAAATTCCTCGTTGAAAGAGGAAAGTATTAGATAATAAAGATATATAATATAATCTAAACTAATTATATATTTATCAAACTGATAATATTGCAGATAATAATATAAAATTAAATATTAGAATGTGTCTATCACGTACAATATTGTTTGAATTTTAATTTAGGAAGGTCAACTTGGGATGTGCATGTCACGATTAATTTTTTTTTTCTTTTATATAGTATGGAATGGTTACAATATCTTTAGGGCACGATTTGCTCCACCATCTATGGGATTACAAATGTATTAACTAATAAAAAGTTCTAGTTTAAATCTTTCTAGTGGATTAGCAAATGTATTGATTAAGCAAAAAAAAATCTCATGATCTCATGTATTCCAGTTCTTAGCTACTATTATACTTAATTGTTTTGGAAATGCACTTCATCACTTATCAACCTTTCGATTTTCATCTACCTACTTAGGATTAAGTCTAAACGTAACATAATATTAATATACATTCAACATTGTTGAATAATCAGTCGGGTTATTGGTCAAACTCGAACCCAACCCATAAAAAGCACATGAATCTTATAGTTAAATGGCAGCTTACCAAGATAACATATTATAATTGTTACTTATTATTATCCGATTAGAATTCAATATGTTATGATAGACATATAATTATAAATATTAAAATAAATGCTTTTATTACCTCCAATTATTGATTTATTTTAAAATTTAACAATGGCAGAAATAAAAATGTGTTTGTAGATATTGCAGCAAAATCTTAATTGTAGTCCCACAGGATTGGACTGTTTTAGTTGTAGTCCCAATCTTTACAAGATTCTGAAAGTAGTCCTAATAATCGGTTATTTTTCTAGTATTGGTCCTTCCGATAATCAAAATAATTAAAAATGAGTCTTTTCATGGGAAACTAAATTACCCTTACATTTTAACTTATAATTGATCTTGACTGAATAGACCAGGCTTGCCAAAGTTGGCGGGTAAAAGTCATGGGCTTATTAGGCCCAGATTACAATATTAAAATGGGCCAATCCTATCCATGATGGCCCTTTAAGCCCAACCCGTTTGGAAACGCACGGATGTCCCGTGCGAGGCACATGATCTCCTTTTTTTTTTTTTTTCCCCTTTACTGCTTCAAGAAGGGTTTAAGCTTCTTCCCCCAAAGCCCTTAAAACCCACAAACCGACTTTCATGGCATCCTTTAATCCTCTCGACGAATGATCGAACATTCTATTTTCGATTCTTCACCATTTTTACTCTCAAAATTCAAAAAATGAAACCCATTTCTCCAAGATCCATTTTCAATTTCTACCTTTTGAACTCAGCATACCATAACAAATTAAAAAATTCTCATCATTGTTTCTCATTTTCGACGGTGACCCATCAGAATCCGTTCGCGAGCCACCATCCGAGGCGGGAGGAGGAGAGTCGAAGTGTTAGGGTTTCGGTGTGGTGGGATTTCGAGAACTGTAATTTACCCATAAATTCGAATGTTTTTAAAGTGGCTCAGTGCATTACTAATGCTATCCGAGCTAACGGGATTAAGGGTCCTATTCAGATTACTGCTTTTGGGGATGTAATGCAGATTTCAAGGACCAATCAAGAAGCGCTTTCTTCTACTGGAATCATTCTAACCCATGTTCCTTCTGGTAGACTTTTTTGTTGGTTGTTTGATTTTGATGGTTGTTTATCTTTTAATGGTGGGCTTGAGTGTATGTGTTCAGCTAGTGTTGATTTAAATGGCGGGGAGTTATTATTGGTCAATATTAAAGGATTGTTCAGTTGAGAATGTGGTGGGAAGTTTCTATGTCGGATATGGAGGCTTGAAAATATTACCTTAGCTTTGGTTGCGAAGTATCGATTTCAATACTGAAATATGATGAGTTGTCATTGGTTATGGTGGATTTTAGTTGAATTGATCATCGTATTTGCTTTTCTTTTTAAGGTTATATAAGTTTTTTGGGAGATTACTTTTACTCTATATAATGGCACTTTATGAAGGATAAAAGTTTACCTACTAGAAAAGTATACATTAATTATATTCAATTTCTGGGGAATTCTATTCATTTTTATTCTACTTCATGTTTTGTAACTCAGCCCGATGCTGATCAATAGTGTGGTTCTGAATTCTACCTGAGGTTTGGTCTGAGTTTAGTAAGTATATTGGGGTTCTTTGTGCGCATATGTTCAAACTAAAAATGTAGTTTGTCTATTATATTCAGGGATACCATATGCCATTTATGTGGTTATTATGTTAACTTTGTTTAACCTGTCAACCTTGGAAATTTCAGGCTTTATGATGAACATCTTCTATGTTTACTTTGAAGCATTTTCTCTAGATTGTGTATAACGAAACGAATTTATGCTGTGTTATTGGTTGTCATCTTAAAATTAGATTTTCTGTTGTTAACTTTTACTTGGCCAAAGTAAATTGAAGGGAGATGTTTGAATAAACTGGAAAATATGATCCTCTAGACCTCAAAATGTGTCACTTTACATTAGGCTGACTTTATATTATTTCTATTTCCCAAGGGTTGCTGTTGTTTTTCCTATTAAAATGTGAAGGGAAGGGACTTTGTTTAATGCTTCAATAACGATGGAAAGTGGTTGTGCATGAGAAAGTATAGATTCCTTTAAGACAAATCAACTTTTGAACTCGGAAAGTTGTGGATGACGATCTTTAAACTCATTTTAAATGTCACCTTTTTTTTTTCAAGATCACATGCGATCGATAATTTTATGGTTGCTGAATTGATGTATATTCTTCTCGAATTTTGTAGGTGGTAAGAACAGTGCTGATAGGTCTCTTCTTGTGGATCTTATGTATTGGGTTTCCCAAAATCCTCCACCAGCCCACCTTTTCTTAATATCAGGTGACAGAGATTTTGCTGGCATTTTACATCGTCTAAGGATGAACAATTACAATATCTTACTCGCTAGTCCAGATAGTGCCCCTAGTGTGCTATGCAGTGCAGCAACTATCATGTGGCAATGGAGTCCTTTGCTTAAGGGAGAGAATCTCACAGGAAAGCTTTTCAACCAACCCCCTGACGGGCCCTTCAGTTCTTGGTATGGCCATTACAAGGCTCCTCTCGAGGACCCTTTCGCAATTACAGATCAACCCTCGTGTTTGCATGCTGATGAATCATCATCAGCGTCTGATGTGGGTCCCGATTCTAAGCTTCGGCCGATTCCAAAGGCAGTTATGAAGCATATTCGTCAGATTCTGAACTCAAACCCCGAAGGGATTGCTATTACACAACTTCGTGCTGAATTAAGTAAGAGTACTTTGGTAATAGATAAAGACCTCTACGGGTATAAAAAGTTGACCCGCTTTCTCTTAGCCATGCCACATATTTTGAAGCTTCATTCTGGAAATGATGGCCAGTTTCTCGTCCGAGGTGTTAATAATGATTCGGTTCCAGCTATAAGTGTTGCACCCGTAACTTATAGTGGTGAATCTGAAGTTGGAAGTGTTGTTAAACCGAATTGTGAGAAATTGTCTAGTGAGGAATTAAAAAGGAAAGCTCAGGTAACGGGCCAGCAAGAGGCGCAGAAGGAGGAAAAGCAAAAAGAACCTTCTCAAAGAAGAAACATGCAGGAATTAAGGGAGCAAGTTAAAAAGGTTAAATTGCATCAGCAACCAAAGAAAGTTGAGGTATCTTCACCAGTCGTTGAGCAAAAAGATTTTTCTGAAAAAAACGAGAAGGATGGAATGCTTGTTACTAATGAGAATAGTTCGGCTTCTGAAATTGGGATTTTTAGAAGGATATGGATTAGATGGTTTGGAAATGAAGATAGTAATTCAAATGAAATTAAATCCGACAATCTTAATGAACCATTGGATGAAAAGGATGAAAATATGAAAAATCTAATATCAAGCCAATCTGCAGATCAGGTTGATGGAAAAAATGCTAATGGTGATGGTGGTGCACTTAACATATCCAGTGAAGATTCAGGCTTTTTCAATCGAGCCATGAGGTGGTTTAAGTTCTGGGACTCGTCTGAGGTTGATGATAAGGTAGAAAAAAACGGTGAAAAAATAGATCAGGCGAAAGATATTCATGAGCAGCCGAATATCTTCTCAAAAGAGTCTTTTTGGAATGAATTGGAGTCGTTCATTGATACATCACAAGGCGCAGCTCCTTTTTTACAGTCAAGGACTAGGTACACTCTTTAACTTCCTCATTTCTTTGACATTTGTGAAATTTCTTAGTTTGTCCTAAATCTCTCTTAAAATAATTACAGCTGGTTCGTTAAGATTAGTTTGAAGCATTTTCGACTGGGAATTTTTTTGCTATTAGAAAGTTTGCAAATTAACTTATTTTGTTTGATATTTATATAGCCCAGCTTTCTGTTAATGACTCTTTTTGTGTAAATGATCGAACTTTATGTCCATGAAATTTTTTAGCTAATCAAAATTAACTTCTTTTTACTTTCCCCCTGTCTACTTTCCATATTTCTGGGATTAAGGTGATACGAATAAGTTATATATGACTTAGCTAACTTGATATGCTTACTAAGCAAAGAACATTTTGTTTTTGACTGGTTTTGTCTGATCGAATAATCTTCCATGATTTTATTTACATATCTGAAATAACTAAGGTCATTTACACAACTCGAGATGGCCTTTTTTGTTTTTCGAAGTATGTTCTTTCATTATTTCCTTGCTTAAGCATGCCATTGGTTATCTGAACTCTCATCCAGTTTTATCGCAACTCCATGTTGAACCAGGGCGCAACTGGCACAAAATTTACAAAAACAGGGCCCTCCAGTTCTGAAATCTCTTCCTGAAATCGATCTTCTTCACCTGGTCAATCTGTTAATCTCGGACAAGAAATGGGTTGAAGAATGCAACTCTCGGGTCTTTCCTTTCAGACTCACTCGACCCACTATAAAAGATCCACATATTAATAATCCTCCTTCAAGTTCAAACGGGCTGACTCATATCTTCTCGAGCAAACAGCCAAATACACGGGGCATTGGTGAGAGAAAGCCCCAAAACCCTCCTCACACGGGGGTCCCACAACCCATCACTAATCGAGGTTCCTCTAGCAAGCCCAAAAGTGAGATATTAGCAGACTGTCAAAAAGTCGTCAATCATATCCTAAAGGAATATCCAGAAGGATTCAACATTGGCTCATTTAGGAAACTATTTCTTGAAAAGAATGGTTATGCCCTTGATCTTCAGAAGCTTGGATATGATAAGTTGGTGAATTTGTTACAGATAATGCCTCGGGTGAGAATCGAATCTAACTTGATTCTCCCCGTCGGAGTATTCAAGAATCTCAACTTGGATGTTTCGACAAAGGACGATGATAGTGACTCTTGGGATGAACTGGGGCCCGTCGATAACGTGTGGGCCAAGAAAGAAGGAAAAGATTCTAAAAAAGGCCAAACGGGAAGAACGGAGAAAAGGGTTTCTAATTACGAGCCTCTGGACGAGGACGAATTCTCAGATTCAGAAGAAGATTCATCATCATCATCATCGACTAAATCAGAAAATGAAACGAAATCTAAATCGTACGAGGAAGAAAGTTCTTTGTTACAGATTCTTGATTCATGGTATATTGGCAAAGAAGAGACAACCTCAGTTGGAATCAAGAACGAATCTACTGTCATAAGCCCGTCTCGAAAGCAAAAACCCGGTAAAAGCTACTCGTTTGTCTCAGAACCACATGTTGACAGCAAGGACAAATTGGTTGACGGTATATTAGGTAGCTTGAAGAAGTCGGGTGAGAAATCAGTTGAGTCGAGGGAATTGAGCTGAGTTGTACACGTGAAATGTCGATTTTGCCCTCCCGGTTAACCGGGCCCATCTATAACATTAAGCTATGAACCGGTTCAGACGGTAATATGAACTGGGATTTTTGCTCTTTCAGTAGGAATGGTGATATTTGTTGGTAGAGATGAAGAGAAGCATAGAAGATAGCTTTAGTTAGTAATTGTTACTCAAAAACCTTCTTTGCCTGTATTTTACCAGTATTCAGCAGGCAAGATTCCTTTTTTAAGCTTTTTGTTGCATCTAATGGTGGTTTCAGGGCTGCAATATGGATTAATATTCGATCGGTTTTTCAGTTGTTCGGTGTGTACATGATGATGTCATAAAGTGAAAGTTGATATTATTGAGTATATTCCAACAGAGATAAAATTAGTAAATTGTGGATAAGGGTTTTTGAGGATAATAGTAGGGAGAATTAAAAAATTAAATTATTTGAATATGATTCAATCGATTTCTCGGTTGTTTGATGGGAAATTCTACAGTACACCCAGCCTAATGGAGCCGGTGTTTTAGCACCACACATTTGGGCTGGGGTGGGTGTCGTTTTACAACAATGACCCATACAATAACCACCCATCCCAGCCCAAATGTGTGGTGCTAAAGCACCGGCTCCATTAGGCTGGGAGTGCTATAGAATTTCCCGTTGTTTGATGTGTACATAATGATGTCATAAAAGTTGATATTATTGAGTATAATCCAATAGATACAAAATTAGTAAATTGTGGATAAGGGTTTTTAGGAAAATAGTAGGATGAATCTTTAAAATTAAATTATTTAATACTTGATTCGATTGATCATTAATTAAGTTTCGATTTGTTAGGCATAAGTCATAAATTGTAGAATGGTTACCACATATTAAAACATCAAATCAAAATTGATTTAGTGCATCATATCATAATGATTGAGTTAAGCAATATTCTTATTTCTTAATAAATTAATCATATTTTATTTTTCTCTTTATGTAATTTATTTAGCAATCCAAAAGAGACAAAGTACAGCATCATCCAATTAGTGCTGCGTCACAACTCACCCAATACTCTTTTTTACTACCAAATAAAATGGAAAATAATAATAATAATTATTATTATTATTATATTATAAAATTTAATTCCACAAGATGCCCTCCAATCATGCTTTACGCTAGCTGGAATATTATACCCTGGTGAAATCCGTAATATCCAAAAATACCATGCCCTTTTTTGTCATTTAATACAAACAAAAAGAAAAAGATTAAAATTTAATCCTTCTCTTTCCGCCTCTGATCAGAGTTTTATCAGATCTGATTGCTTCAAATCCCACATTCAATACAACGATAAGACCTCCAACACGGCGTCGTTTCCACGTGCCGTTCGAATTTCTGTGGATCCGATGATGTAACCGTCTCAATATCCAATCGTTTCTGGTAATTTTTTCAGTTTAACAATTGTAAAATTGAATCGGAATATATACGCAATGGATACGGAAGAATTTCGATCGATTTTATCCAGATCGAGAGTCGGAATTTGGTCTCTGATTGAGACGGCGATTAAGGTCGCCGGCACAGACTACGGCGAGGAATTGCGCAGCCGCCGCGATAAAATCGTTGAGTTGCTTTACACGCCGCCGCCGCAGGTTTGTCAGAACTGCAGCGGCGATGCCCCCGACGACGTGGTTCAGGACGAGCCTTATTATCCTCAGAGTATCAACAGTGATGGTATTGATATTATCGATAATAATAATAACCTCGAAAGTAAGAATAAGAAGTTAATTAGCAACGATAATAATAAGGATAATAGTAGGAATGTAAATGAGGAGTTTGGTAAGAATCCGTTGACTCCGGAATCGGATCATCGGACTTTTAGTGGTGGAGATGAAGAAGAAGATGCAGATCCGTACGGAGGATTGTTTGATGATGAGGATGATGAACAGACTAAAATTCTAAGCATCAAAGAGCAGCTTGAAGATATTGATCAGGTTTTCATTTAATTGTTTCCTTTTCTTTGTTGCTTTCCATTTTGATTTATGAGGTTTTTGCATTTATTTTTTCTGTTTTATTTTTGGTGTTTTAGAGTGAAGATACCGTGGTGGATTTGCTGCAAAACTTGGCAGATATGGATATCACGTTCCAAGCTCTCAAGGTGGAACTTATAGTTGTCCGGTTAAAATAATTTCAGTTAAGAAGTATTGTTGAATTTACTATTTGTGTCTATGATTCCTGAAATATATTGAGCTTATTGAGTAGGAAACTGATATCGGAAGACATGTGAATCGATTGAGGAAGCATACATCAAATGAAGTTAGAAGATTGGTGAAACAGCTTGTCAGGTTTTCAGCTACCCATCCACTGTTCCAGATATGCTTGAAATCCATGTCTTGAAGTTTATTAGGGTTGCTTACCTTAATTTGTGTTTTTGTTTTGGAATTTTGTATTTGATTGCAGAAAATGGAAGGAAACTGTGGACGAATGGGTTAAGGTGAACCAACCACAAGCGACTTCAAACATCATTGGTAATATGCCTTATCGTGTTTCATAACTTGAAACTGCTATGAATGTGGTATAGTGTTCAAAATTAGAATCTTCTTTCTACAGTAGTTTTTGCTAGGGTAATTATTAGGAGCTTTCTAAATTTCTGAGTCCCATCATCATCACAATCAACCATCTGGTGGGACACCATACACATGGATGATTGTGATTGTATCGGATCATGAAGTTCCGGATGTTCCTAAAAATCACTCCTAAATAGTTCTATAAAGTAGTCTATTTTAGTAAAAATGAGTAATTTTAAGTAATAAGAGATTCATGTGTTAATACTGGTGGTGATGGTGGTGGCAGCTGATGGGGACTCACCTCAGCAGAACATACCCAAAAATCAACAAAATGGCCATCACCAGGTGAATTGAAAGTTGTTCCAGTCAGTTACATTTTCGCAAATAAATAAAAGAACTGGAAAAAGAGAAAGAAGACTTGAGTGTAAAAGAATCTTCCCATTATTATTGGCTTTTAACATTTTTTGGATTTTGCAGGTTCCGGATTTTGGGTACTCTCCAAATCCACGGAGTGAGTGTCAGAATCAGATTTTGAATGACAGCTGGTCATTTTGTGGCTAAGTTGATGCTAATGCTTTATGTTATTTATTTTCTGCTTTTGTTTATTAGATGGGAGTTCTAGTGTAGAAAGGAATTATGCAGAACATGAAACAAAACCTAGACCGCCTCAATCTGCGCCTCGAAGAGAAGTTCCATCAAGACCACCGCAATCAGTTCCAAAATCTGCTTCCGCTCCTCCAAATGTAATGACTACTAAACTCGAGCTTTTTCTACGTACCAGTTTATTTGCTTCGGTTATATTTGGCCTTGGCTACTATTTACTAATCGGACAGCAGGTATAGAGTTAAATGTGATTCTAATTATTATTGATAAATGAAATGGGATTTTTGCAGAGAGCACAAAAGGAACCTGTCGTGGATGACGAGAGGTTGAATTCAGCAAGAAAGCGGCTTCAGGAGAACTACCAAGAAGCTCAGAATGGTCTGATTTTCAACTTTAAAATCTTACTCTTAGAAACTTGAATAGTAGTGGATTATTTGTAGGAGGTACTGGGACTTCTGCCCATTGGACAATCACAAGCGGTCATATATATATATATATATATATATATATATATATATATATATATATATATATATATCATGTGTGATCCACAATACTCGGACGGTTGTGATTAAAGAGCAGCTAGTCTCAATACTCCCTATGAATTATCCAGTAGTTTATTAGTTTGGAAATGCTTATACATTTGGCGTCAAACATCAAAAAGATGTAGATCATGTCATGTTGTCCGCTAAAGTGGCATGATCTACACCCATTTGGTGTAATTGTTGACGCCGCATAATACCCTTTGGCCTATGCAATACTGATCTATAGAAGCATTTTGCGTATCACTATCACTGGAATTTGATGCGTATATATCCATTGTTGTTTCTTTGTGGCATTGTGTTACGTTGCTTTCTGAAGCCAAGAAGCAAAGAACAATTCAGGTGATGGATATTCATGAGATTCCCAAACCAAAAAACACCTTCTTTTCAAAGAACAAAGGCGGCTTTCAGGGGAGGCACCATCGGTGATCTGCAGGTTCTTTTTGATGTGTCATAAATTTGATACAACATTGTTATGTCAAAAGGGGCTTTCGAGAAAACAGTTAGTCGTACCCCCTGTAACATTTTTTCCGCAGCCTATAATTTGATGTAAAGAATCGATATCTGTCTGAATTTTGATTTATAAAACTAACTGAATTATAGCTATTGCATCTGAATTGATTGAAATAGGTGGCATTTGGGATGGTCTTGATAGTTTGGATGATCTTTTTCTGCTTGAAGTGGTAGGGTAATTCCCTATCAAATGACTACACTTCAAATACAAGATTATATATCCATTATATTTTAATTTGACTATATAATGTTGATGTGTCTCCAAATCAAATTTGAAATATAAAATCTAAAACTTAAATTTACTGTTGTGTATGCTTAATCTTTTTGTTCTTTTCAACCTAACTTTTGTTTTGAGATCTTGTGTAAATAAATCTCGTTTCAATGTATTCGTTACAATTCAATAAAAATATGGTTAGTTTTGATTGTAATTGTCTAAAAAAACATTTTCTTTTACTAGTTATTCATTATGAAAACTCGGAAAAAATATTTTTCATATTTTGAAATTTAATAATTATTACAATATTTATCTTGAGGATTAATTACTTTCTTTTGAATTTATACACAATCATATGAGTTAACCCTATTTATTTCTCATGTGATTGATTTAAATTATAACAAGAACGCTAAGATATCAAAAACATAATCGTAAAATTGACAGAACAAATTGAAAATAAACATAACATGAATAGCTGCAATAGAATTGAAAAGAAACCCTAATACTCAAACCATAGACACGAAAAATCACAAACCCTAGAAACAAGAGTAGTAGAAAAACAACACAAAGTCCAACTACTATCACGTGGTACCCAAACACATGCATGATAATATAATCATGCAAACCAAACAAAAGCAAAGGGACTAAACTATCCATCTCCCACTAGTTTACTGCTGGTAGAGGCTGCAATAATGGGCTCGAAACAGGACCCAAAGGACTCGAAATAAAGCTTTTATTGTTAAATTATTATTATTATTATTATTATTATTTGTAATGTAGAATATGATGTAAGAATTTGCATGATAAAATGGTGGATTTATTGAGGGTAATGAGGGATGGGAAAGAGCACTGCATTAACGTGGGATAATCAACTCAAAGGACGGGATAAAGTAACTGATAAAAACATCCCACATGCATGATGGGTTTTGAAGATCATTAATAATAATAATAGCATTATTTTATTTTATTTTTAAAAATGCAATATTTTCATTTCTATTGTTTTAGGTTTAGAAGATTGATGGGGATGAATGCCCAGAAAACCATGATTAATATTGCACATTTGAGGGAATTGTTATGTTATGGTCAAAAGTTCTTTTGATTCTACAATTCAAGTCTTTATTATAAACAAATTAAATTAAAAGCTGGTGATCAATGATAATGAGTCCCAGGACTTTAGGGTTTTGACTATTGGAATAATAAATTTTAAATTGAAAAATTTACAATAATTCTTTGAAAGAAGCAAGATATAGTGAACTTATTAAGAGGGACTTAAATGAAATAATTTAAGCATAGTCCAAATGGGCTGATCTGCAAATTATGAGACTTTAAAGCTATTACTTTACTATTTGATATTTCTCATTCTTGACTAAGAAACATTATAAATTGGTTAATTTATTCCATTAGCACATGGGCCAAACTTGGAATCTTTTGAATAAGCTGCAGCACGAAAATGGACCGTTATGAAATGTTTGGTAAAATCTCGCTCCTAGCTAATTTGATAATCGCAGTTTGATAAGCCAATATCTGGATATAGTTTAAATAGTCGAAAATACCCCGAGCTTATAGAGTACTATCAGCATAGCTAGAAATAATCGTGGGACCACGTCATAGAAATGTTCAGTTATGGTCCCCGGATCGGGTCGGGTCGTCTGATCCGGGTCGGGTCGTCCGATCTGGGTCGGGTCACTTCAAACACTTGGCTACCAGAAGCCCAACACCCAGAAGGCCCAACGGCCCAGCAGCCCAATGACTGATAACCTAGGCCGTGCATCTAAGACACGTGTACGGCTCTCCTTGATTGTAGGAGAGTTACCTAATCGGTGAGCCCTTATTCTCTTATAAATAGCCAAAAAGGCTCATTTATCAAGGACCTTTTGACTGACAGTACGAATAGACTCCTAGAATTCACCTCGTAACTCTTAGTATTTTGGGTAGCCTCGTCAAGGTACGAGGCCAATAGCTACCACCGACTTTTACTTATAGAACTACGAATTGACTTGATCCTAGATAACTAGGTACGTAGGCAGCTTGGTTAGGCCAAGCACAGTCATAATTCCCCTCCAATTGGGGTCTGGGTTGACCTCCTAGGTCATAGAATTAGCCCGAATTACTCAGCGAAATTCGTGCTAAATCATTTGGCGCCGTCTGTGGGAAACTTTTTATAAGACCGTGCATATCGCGTTTTGTAAAAGTAATGTCTGACATTTGGTTCATTATACCTTTTTTGCAGGATGCAGGGAGAAACGAGCAAGCGACCAGGCAAGGAAATATGTCTAGACGAGGCTGGAGGTATGACCTCACAAATTTCGCCGCCACCACCCTCGGTCGATGACCACAACGAGGCTGGAGCTCAACGAGAAAAGATGATCACAATGACCGAAAGTGAGCTCACACGTCGAATGGAAGAATGGGGGCAAAAGTTTTTGCTTGACCAAATTGGAAAGGCACAAAAAACACCCAACATTGGGCTCGTCCATCCCGACCCAGTCACCCAAAGACGTCAATTCCATGAACTCGACCCAGAAAGGGAACGAGGGGAAGAAGGACGCAATAAGGGGACACCCCGACGATTATTCCATGAACTTGACCCGGAGTGGGAACAAGAGGAACATCATCGCGGGGAGAGGGAGAAGGGAAAAGAGCAAAACGTTAGCCCCAATGATAACTATAGTGGGCAAAACGGCTCGCAATACGTCGCCAAGAACAAAGCAAAAATGCGACCCGAAGAGGATGAGGCCGAATCTGCTCACCGGGAACACACACATGCAACACGCGTGTTTGTTCCCGTTTCGGCCCTCCAACGTCGCAATTCACCTTTCCATGTGGACATTTTATCTGAAGTCATGCCTCCCGGGTTCAGAATTCCAGATTTACCAAAATATGACGGGACGAAAGACCCTAAAGAGCATGTCATAACATTTGAGACTTTGATGGCTTTGCACAATTTAAGCGACGCGCTAAATAGCAGAATTTTTGCTACAACATTGGTAGGAAGGGCGCAAGAATGGTATATTAGCCACCCACCTGGGACTATCACATCCTACGTGCAGTTTACAAGGAAGTTTGAGAACCATTTCGTGAGCAAAAGAAGAACTGGTAAGTCGGCAGCTAGCCTGTTAGGGATAAAACAACGTGATGGAGAGACCCTACGAACCTTTGTGGATCGATTTCAAGATGAGGCTTTGAATGTTCCTGGATTGCAGCACAAGGTGTTAGTTCAGTTGATGGTAAATGGATTAAAAGAGGGTCCGCTAGCGGGGGCTCTGGTTCGTAACCAACCGAAAGACCAGGATGAGCTGATGATGGTCGCTCAAGAATATATTCAGGAGGAAGAGATGATTTTGATGAAGAGAGAGGAATCTCGCTCAGTTGGTTACGAAGAAAGGCGAGCAGTGAGGTATGACGAGCAGAGAGGCCAACGCTTGGAAACGGAGAGGTACGATCGGAATGACCGACGGGGGGCAGGAAGAAATGAGAAAGGGAAAGAGCGACCCCAGAGATTTGCAAAGTATGATAACTACACACCCCTAAATACTGCTCGAGGAAAAATGCTGATGACGATTGAAAAATCTAAGATTGTGGAATGGCCTCAAAAGATGAAATACGATCCCAAAAGAAAATCCAGCCAAAGATATTGTCGGTTTCATAAGGATAATGGTCATGACACAGAAGAATGTTACCAACTGAAAGATGAGATACAAAGACTTATTAATCAGGGATATCTCAAAGAGTTCATAGATAATGCGGCCCGGGCAAGAGAAGACCCGAGGCAAGATGGGAAACGACAAGACCACAGGTCGCGAAGTCGCTCCCGAGACAAACGAAATTATGGTGGACGAAAAAATGACCGCAACCCTCCGAGGCAAGAGCCTCAACGTCATGAGTTACCAGCTAATTTGCCCAACAATGGTGCCATCTACACCATCGCTGGGGGACCGTCTGGCGGAGATTCGATGAATGCCCGACGGAGATACGCTAGAGAAGCGAGATCATATGAACGAAGGGGAGGGTCTCGACAAAGTGTTATGATAATCGACGTCCCGATATCGGAAAGGAACAGCGAAGAGGTGATTAGTTTTGATAACCGTGACTATGAGGGCGTAATCCGACCCCATGACGACCCCATGGTGGTGGTCATGGACATAGCCAATTTTGCAGTACACAAAGTCTTAGTGGATAATGGGAGCTCAGTGGATGTGATATTCTTTCACGTATTACAGAAGATGAATTTGGCAACGACTACATTATGCCCAGTGAACACGCCCTTAGTAGGATTTGGTGGAACGGAGGTGGTACCACTAGGTACCATCGACCTACCGACCTCGTTAGGTAGCGAACCGAGGAGGAAGACAGTCATGTTGAAATTTCTGGTGGTTGACGCACCATTTGCGTATAACGTAATTCTGGGCCGACCAGGCCTCAACATATTTGGCGCTATCGTCTCCACTCCACACTTAAAGATGAAATTGATGACAAGCGCAGGGGTTGCGGTTATACGCTGTGACCAAAAGATGGCAAGAGAATGCTATACGACCTCAGTCAAAGTTGAGAAATCAATCCCCAAAAAGGGCGAAATGATGCAACTAGGTACCACCCAAAAGATATATTATTATCTATACTAAAATTGATGATCTACCTAACCGTTTTTACCAGCAGTGATAATTGTTGACATTATTGTCTGATTGTTCAACTAGATGATGCTGACGAGATGGACGAGGCGAGCAATAAGAAAGCAAAGATCGATGAAGGAAGAATTGAACCGGTTGCTCACAAAACGATAGAGCTCGTTCCAGGTGACCATAAAAAGACTACACGAATAGGTTCTCAGAGGCCCAAAGACCTCGAATTACTTATGATAAATTTGTTATTTCCAGGTGACCATCAAAAGACGACGCGGATAGGTTCTCAGATGCCCAAAGACCTCGAATTACTTATGATAAATTTTTTGAGAGCCAATGTGGAGATGTTCGCGTGGCAACCGTCAGACTTCAAAGGAATTGACCCGGAAGTGATTATGCATCGACTGAATGTTGATCCTGAAGTGAAACCGGTAAAACAAAAACGTAGGAATTTTGGACCAGATCGCAATGCTATTATTGATGCTGAGGTCAAGAAGCTGCTCGATGCTGGGTACATACGAGAAATACAATTTACCGATTGGTTGGCAAACGTGGTTCTGGTACCAAAATCATCAGGCAAGTGGCGGATGTGCATTGATTTCACGGATTTGAACAAGGCATGCCCGAGGGACCCTTATCCTCTACCTCGTATTGACTTGTTGGTAGACTCAACGGCTGGGTGTGCGTTATTGAGCATGATGGATGCCTATCAGGGATTTAACCAGATTATGATGGCACCAGAAGATAGGGAGAAGACTTCCTTCGTGACATCCAAAGGAGTCTATTGCTACAATGTGATGCCATTTGGGTTGAGAAATGCGGGAGCAACATACCAAAGGCTGGTGAATAGAATGTTTAGTGATGAAATTGGAAAAACTATGGAAGTCTATGTGGACGATATGCTGGTGAAGAGCGTAGAGGAGAAAGATCACCTTGGACATCTAAAAAAGTCTTTCGAGATTATGGCAAAATACGGGATGAAGTTGAATCCGGACAAGTGCACCTTTGGCGTTCGTGGTGGAAAATTTCTTGGGTATATGGTGACCGAGCGAGGCATAGAGGCAAATCCTGAAAAAATTAAGGCCGTGATAGATATGCCCTCTCCCAGGTCGATGAAGGACGTGCAGCAGCTAGCCGGTCGGATGGCAAGTCTAAGTCGATTCATATCGCGGTCTGCAGATAAAGGTTTGCATTTCTTTAAGATCTTGAAGAAAGTGAAGAATTTTGAATGGACTGAGGAATGCGAACAAGCTTTTCAAGAGCTTAAACGTTACCTCACCTCGGCTTCCCTACTTACGAAGCCAGTGGCTGGAGAACCCTTACTATTATACCTGGCTGTATCAGAGAATGCACTTAGTGGAGTTTTGGCTTGTGAATACCAAGGGGAGCATCGCCCAGTTTACTACGTGAGCAGAGCGATGCGGGGACCCGAGCTGAAGTATACAATGATCGAAAAATGGGCTCTTGCGTTAGTCAACGCTGCACGTCGGCTCCGTCCATATTTTCAATCTCATCGCGTCATTGTACTGACGAACCAACCCTTAAAACAGGTTCTCGCAAAGCCTGATATATCTGGGAGAATGGTGAAGTGGGCGGTGGAATTAAGTGAATTTGATATCGAATATCAGCCTCGCACAGCGATAAAGGCGCAGGCAATGGCGGAATTTCTGGTGGAGATGACTGTTGAAGAAGAGGTAAAGGATGACACCCTTGGGCCATGGATGTTACATATTGATGGATCCTCAATGACTCAAAAAGGAGGTATTGGAGTTTGGTTGAAAGACCCAGAGGGTAATGATCACGAATTTGCTATTAAATTAAACTTCGACGTCACCAACAATGAAGCTGAATATGAAGCTTTATTGGCTGGCCTTGAAATGGCAAAGAAGTTGAAAATACGATGCTTGAATGTCTTTACTGATTCACAGCTTGTTGCTTGCCAAATAGCAGGATCATATGAAGCGAGGGAGAAGTCGATGGCTGCTTACTTGGCGAAAGTTAAAGATTTGATGGCCACATTTGAAAAGGTTAGCCTCTCTCAAATTCCTAGAGAGGAGAATGAAAGAGCGGATGCTTTATCGAAATTCGCAAATTCCATAACGGGAGTGAAAAGCCGAAAGGTGACTTTGCTAGTAGCCGATCAGCCAAAGATCGCATCATCGATGCTGGAGGTAATGATGGTAGTTGACGAACCAAGCTGGAAAGATGAAATTAAAGCTTATTTAAGCAAGGGTACATTACCAGAGGATCGCAACGAGGCACGGAGGCTCGTGTATCGAGCACTAAGATTTACTGTTCTGAATGATGACCTTTACAAGCGGTCCTCCAGCGGACCACTGCTCCGTTGCCTTGCACCTAGCGAAGCACTTTATGTGATGCGTGAAGTTCATGAAGGTAGTTGCGGAAATCATTCGGGAGGACGAGCGTTAGCTCAAAAAATATTGCGGCAAGGATATTACTGGCCGACGTTAGTAAAGGACACGCAAGAGTTTACTAAAAAATGTAAAGAGTGTCAACTTCACTCAAATCTGATGCATAAGCCCGCTACCGAGATGGAACCAATCAAGATCGCGTATCCATTCGATCAGTGGGGTATTGATATATTAGGGCCTTTTCCCTTGGCGTCTGGTCAAAGAAAGTTTATAATTGTAGCTGTTGAACACTTCTCAAAATGGGTAGAGGCAGAGGCGGTAGCGAAAATAACAGACCATGAAATGATGAAGTTCGTGTGGAGGAACATTGCATGTAGATTTGGTGTTCCACGCATCCTCATTTCCGATAATGGTACCCAATTTAACAGCAAGAATTTTGTTAAGTGGTGCTCTGAATATAAGATCCAACAAAATTTTACCGCGGTAGGAAACCCTCAAGCGAACGGCCAGACCGAAGTAACGAACAGAATTATCTTGCAGCACTTGAAGACGAGGCTAGAAGGGAAGAAAGGAAATTGGGCGGAAGAGTTACCTGGGGTATTATGGGCTTATCGAACGACCCCAAGGACGTCAACAGGCGAGACCCCCTTTTGCCTCGTCTATGGTTCTGAAGCGGTAATACCGGCAGAAATTGGGATGGCTACACATAGAGTTGAAAATTATGGTGTTGAGGTGAATAAAGATGAGCGAGCTTATGAGCTTGACGTGATAGAAGAAGTTAGAGAGAAAGCCTACGCTCGCATACTTATGCAGAAGGGAGCAATGGCTAGAGCGTTTAATAAAAATGTTAAAGTGAGAGAACTGCAAGTGGGTGACTTGGTGCTGAAGAAAGTCGAAGTGTCAAAGCACGTAGGAAAGCTAGACCCAAATTGGGAAGGACCCTATAAGGTGACCAAAGTGACGAAGCGAGGTACATACCGACTTCAAGACATGAATGGAAAAGACTTGGCTCGCCCTTGGAACATTCAGAATCTCCGTCGTTTTTACGCATAGTATTTTACATCGATTTCAATAATTATTTTTGACGCACTTAATAATTTCGACAGATTACTTTTCTTTGGACACACATTGTTTTGCATCTTTACCATTGTCCTACGAGACACTAGGTTCGTTTAGTACGTTTTATTTTAATAATCGATGAACATTTTGCTTGTTCAATTACTATAATTTTTATCGAGATGGGGAGATGCTAAGTCTATCGAGTATGCGAAAAGAGTAAAATAATTCATAAAAAGCTTGGAGACCAAACTAAACGAGGCAAAAGATCAAAAGATAGACAATAAACATAACATTCATTCACGTCTAGCGTTTACAAATAAACGAGGCAAAAGAAAAAAAGACACCAAATATCCATGTCCAACATTAACAAAAAGATGAGGCGAAACCAAGAAAGATTAACATAAGGCAACAATAATTCATTATGCTTTACGCGCCTTCCCAGCTTTGACTCTTCCGCTTGCGTCTGAACTGGGATTCACCGTAACTGTCATAGTGTGCTCTTGCGCATCGAGATCAACGGTAGACTCTATAGTGTGGTGACCGGGAACAACATTTATATCGTCTTCAACAGGAGGAAGCTCGGCGTTACCACTAAAACAATAGAACTCGGGCATATCCTCATAGGTATCCTCGGGCACTTCAGATATCCTCAGAGGATAGGCAGACAAGCGCTCCCTCTCGAAGTTAACGGCATTGAAATTTTGGGTAGCAAAACCATCCTGCTCCATATAATCCACCGCCTTGTGAAAACCTTCCATGACATATACGGCCTCTTTATCTTCTAGCCTGTCTCTAAACGTAGTGGACCTAAGGAAGTCACGAACTGCACTAGCTCTAGTCTTAGAATGGATTCCTTTATACTCATCTGATGCAAAGAAATTTGTCATAAACTCATTAGATGCTGTGGAATAGCCTCTTTGATAGAAAGATTGTTGCTCCTGCTGGGCGGCAGCGAGATCTTTGATGGCCTTGTTGCATTCTTCCGTTAGCAGCTCAGCCCGTTGCTCCAAAGTAGCTTCCTTTTTGCCCCAACTCTCCTCTTTCTGAGTCCAACCTTGCCTCTCCTCATTCATTTTTCGCCTCTCCACCTCTAACATCTGCCATGCCTCTGTGGCCTTAGAATGAGCTTCACTCAATTGTTGCTTATATGAAGAAATCTTAGAAGAGAGATGGTGGATAAAGAGGGCGCCCTATGTGGAAGTCGAAAACAAAGAAAGAAACATTTCACCTTAAACATATATTCCTAAGCTGCCAGAAAGTAAAAGAATGATAATGAAAGGAAAAAGGAGTACCTTAGACATATATTCCAAAGCGACGTCTTCAACGTAATGGTGATCATAGGACATCATCATCTCATACTTATCATGATCAGGCATGATTCCCCTCATGAGTTCCCCACAGGCGGAGTCCGAGGATGGAAGGAGTATGCTCTCATTTTCAGAAATAGGACGATCGGGTATGGTTTTTCGCCTGTCTCCCATATGGATACCCTCAAATTGCTCTAGCACAGCCTTGTCAAGAGGCAGCCTTGAACACCCAGGTGGGGGAGAGCGAGCAGGTGGGGAATCAGGTGTGGAAATTCGACGTCTTCTACGCCTGGAACTTTGTCCAGGCTCGAAGTTCCTTTGAGGGGGAGAAATATCTTCCGTGAGTGGAACCTGTCGAACCGGGACAGGAGACGCTACGTGAGCATCATTCATCTCAACCTCGGCGTGGTAGGCAGGCGAGGAGGAGGATTTGACGACCCTCCTCTCGCTTGACTGACTCGCTCTAACCGTCTGGCCATACGTTGATGTTTATCCATTCTGGCAGCTCGTTCCGCTTTTTCTGAAAACACAAAATATGAGCGGTCAAATATAGAGCTAAAAGATACGATATAATCGATATGCTTAGAAGGCATTGCAAGCAAACTACTTACTAGCACTTCTAGCTGAAATAGGGGCGGGACTTATGCCACATCGCACCAATACTGATTCATCCAATAAAATTTTAGGCTCATAGAAATACTGGAAATGATCCCTAATGAATGTTTGGCCCCAGTTTGGGTACCCTACGGAGTCAGGGTCAGGAAGGTCAAAGTTAAATGCTCGACGCAATCGCCAAGGGGCACGATTTGGTTGAGCAATGTAGAAGTATTTACTCTTCCATACGCCATGCGATGATTTAGGACTTTTATCGAACAACTTAAGCCTCGGACGAGGCGAGACATAATAGAATCCTTCCTCTCTGCTTACCCCAGACCGACTAATCTTATGCATCATCCAAAAATGAGCAAATGATGCGTCAGCCCCCCAGGCACGCAAGATGACGATGAATGCGTTCATCAGCCTCCAAGAATTGGGGAGCAGCTGAGTAGGGCATATACCGAGATGTCCGATGATATTGTGAATAGCCGGATGAAGAGGAAACCTAATACCAGAAATAAGGTGCGCTTCAGTAAAACACCTATAGCGACGGGGGGCCGTATGTATGCGATCCTCGGGACCAGGAATTATGATGTCAAAGTCTTCTGGGATGTGGTATGTGGACCTCAATCGAGCAACCTTAGACCTGGTAAGGGAAGACTCCACGGTAGCCCATGAAGCACTCACAGTAGACCTGATATGTGGCTCACTAACATGTTCTACACCCCCCTCGTCACCTACCTCGCTAAAATGTACATCGCTTGCATCCCCATCACGACCCCCAATTGGCCTAAAACCAACTAAGTCAGAGGTCTCCTCCTCCCCACTACTATTACTAGTTCTCTCATCTCTACTAGATGAAGAGTTAGACTCACTGTGACCGGAACCACTACCTGAGCGAGATGAATTCCCCGATCGAACCATCATACATTTACTACATGAATAAACCAAGAAATGAAAGTTTAACACTCAACTTTGTGCTCACACGTTATGCCCACGTATCATACTCACGCAAAAGCGAACAAGAACATAGTTGAGAAGATACCTAGACAGGAGAGGAAAGTAGCGTCGTCCACTCGTCGCGCACGTCTCACGTCGCCTCGCCAATTTGGTCACCTTCAATTTTTTGGTTGCCAAAGTTATGAGCACTCTCAATATTTATCTCTCTAAACTCTCAAGATGTGTGAGGTAAATGAGAGCAAATCAAGCCCTATTTATAGGAGAAAAATGCGGGACAATATGTGGTTGAGATTAAAAGGGTGCAAAAAGAATCGATGGTTGAGATTAGATAGAAATGCGCGACAAAGGCATGCATACGCATCTGACGAAGCGATATTCTAGACTGATAGTATAACGAAGTATATCCAGATCGAAAATTAAATAGAAATGCGCGCCAAAAACATGCACCAGCGCGCTGACGAGGCGCTCAGCCTCGCCAACCGGACGAGGCCGCACAGCCTCGTCCGACAGCGCACGCGAAGTTGCGCGCGCTCGGCACCTGCGCGCCGACGAGGCGCGCCGCCTCGCCCGATTGCGTGCGCGCGGCCCCCGCGCGACGAGGCCGAAGCCTCGTCGCATCCGCGCGTCCCCGCGCGACGAGGACGCAGCCTCGTCGCATCAGCCTCGTCGCGCGGGGCGCGCGCCCCGCGCGACGAAGCCGCAGCCTCGTCGCGTCCGCGTGCCCCCCGCGCGACGAGGCCGTAGCCTCGTCGCCCCTGTGCGTGCACGCGCGCCCCCCGCTCGACGAGGCGTGCAGCCTCGTCGTGCCACGCGGCCTCGTCGAGCGACGAGGCGGCCTCGTCTCTACGGCTACCCCTCGCGCACTCGCACCCCTGCCCTACCACGTAGGACATACATCCCACGCACCTATCGTACACAAACTATACCTTAGTGTATTAGATCATGCAATCCACGTCGTGCCTTGTGCACTACATGATCTGGGGGACTTAATGATAAGCCAATATCTGGATATAGTTTAAATAGTCGAAAATACCCCGAGCTTATAGAGTACTATCAGCATAGCTAGAAATAATCGTGGGACCACGTCATAGAAATGTTCAGTTATGGTCCCCGGATCGGGTCGGGTCGTCTGATCCGGGTCGGGTCGTCCGATCTGGGTCGGGTCACTTCAAACACTTGGCTACCAGAAGCCCAACACCCAGAAGGCCCAACGGCCCAGCAGCCCAATGACTGATAATCTAGGCCGTGCATCTAAGACACGTGTACGGCTCTCCTTGATTGTAGGAGAGTTACCTAATCGGTGAGCCCTTATTCTCTTATAAATAGCCAAAAAGGCTCATTTATCAAGGACCTTTTGACTGACAGTACGAATAGACTCCTAGAATTCACCTCGTAACTCTTAGTATTTTGGGTAGCCTCGTCAAGGTACGAGGCCAATAGCTACCACCGACTTTTACTTATAGAACTACGAATTGACTTGATCCTAGATAACTAGGTACGTAGGCAGCTTGGTTAGGCCAAGCACAGTCATAATTCCCCTCCAATTGGGGTCTGGGTTGACCTCCTAGGTCATAGAATTAGCCCGAATTACTCAGCGAAATTCGTGCTAAATCACAGTTCATCAATACATTAGAAAATAATTAAGTTATAATTCTCATCTCGCTGGATTATATATTACAAATTAATTAATTAGTGGATACAACCCATATTTGAAACTCGTGTTGAATTATATATCAATGTTTGAACATTGGATGTAATAGGAAAAGATAAATGAAAAATATGTGGGAATAAAGTAAAACATACTTGATGCGGTCCAAATTTGCATCATTATTGCTTAACTCTCCTATATATTTGGTTTTAATCGTATCTCATGAAGAATGTATATTAGATTATAGACTGTACTTGATTGAATCAAGCTGCATACGTAACTACTGTTGTAGGATCAAGTCTTTCGTAGTTCAAGTTTGTAGTTTTTTCTTTCGGGTCCGCTCCCTCTCTAACTTTTCATCAAACGCTATTTTATAGACCCCATATATTCGTTATCATAATCCCTCTAATCATGGAATGATCTGTGATATCAATTATCATTATCCCCAGATTAGGGGAAAGATCTTTATTGTTTCTATGTTTCTTGAGCTTGGGCTTTGCTCATTAAATTTTATAATATTTATGTCTTTGGTCCAAGAATTAACTCAGCCCAATACACAAAATCTACCTATATCAATACTTTATTTTTTAAACCCAAAGGTCAATAGTTTACTTACTTTTATGTTTCTCGGGAAAAAAAAGAAAATGTAACTAATAATAAAGCAACATATGCATACATGGAAATAGATATTATTAAGTTCACAAAATGACAACAAAGTGGCTGTAGTTTAGTGGTAAGAATTCCACGTTGTGGCCGTGGAGTCCTGGGCTCGAATCCCAGCAGCCACACTTTATTAATTTTTTTTCTCTGACGTTTTAATCACTCATTAGTAACCTAAACATATTTTTAGCTGCTAACAATAAACAACTTTAATTATACTACAAATTAGAATATTTGAGTTAAGGTTTGAAGGACGAATCGTGTTACTCCATATTCGTCTTGAAATTGATCATTATAAGCTCGTCTAATTTGGTTTGTTAATATAAAATCCATTTTAATTAGATTTAAAATTGATTTTATTTGAAAAAATCATTTTTAATTATAATAAGTCACGTTTGAAGAAATCAATTTTGATTAGATTTAAAATTGAATTCGAACTCTACTACATCAATAAAACAGATAAAATATATAAAACAAGAAATTAAACTATCGACTCATCTTTGAACCAAATAAGTCAATTTCATTAATAATTTAGGCAAACTAAGGAATAAACTTCACACCAATAATATTTCAAATAAAACTAAATAATATTATTCAATTAAATGTGAATTATTTACTAGTCTAGTGACAAAACCTTTCACTTTCATACTTTCAACGAATCATTTATTATTTTATCAAATCATAGCACAATAAACTTTCTAAAAAAAAGGGTATTTAGTTATACTAAATTAAAATAGAATAGAACCATTAATATTTTTTTTAAATAACTCAATTATCATTTTCTTTAACAATCACATTTAAGTTTCCATTTTTGTATCATTGCACATTTTGCTTGCACCAAAAGATATTGGATTTAGCTTTTGATTGATCCTTCAATTTCACGGTTTTGTTAATAAAAAATATAGTGCATTTACATGTTGTGGCAACCAATTATTTAATAACATGTGTGATTTGATAATTATTAAAATAATTGTTTTTGTTAGTTGTCTAGTAGGGTGCTAATAATTAAACTAAAGTACATAATGTACTCTTCTTGAAGAATTCATTATTTTTGTAAAATCAAAAATAAAATAAATTTATTATTAAGACTATTGGCACATGTCACAAGCCCCTATCAACAACCCACGAAATGATTAAAATTGTAATAATAATTCCACTCCTTAGTATAGAAAAAATTAAGCAAAATGATGAGACATCTCTACTTTTTTTTTTCATATATAGACCTACCTAAAGATATCAAATTAGTTGAATTATGCCACATTACAATTATTATGTTTATGTCCTCCATAAGTAAACTTTCAATAAAAAAATATGGTGAATATGTGAAAATTTTCAATGTCGAGATTATATCAAAATTTTGAATTTTATGATAAAAAATTATCGAAATCGGATAATTTTAAATTATAATGAACCTCAAAATTGTTTAGGTTATGTAGGTACACTATTATATATATTTTTGTATTCTTTCTTATAGTTGATTGATGAAATGTAAAAGAATTATTTCAACACATCTATAATTATTCAATTTTTTCAGAGGATGCTGTATTTTTTCTATGTGCATATAAGATTTTTTTTTTTTCATGACGAAATATTCGAATTGAACAAAATTTCAAAGCCAAATCCAAATTTGTCACAAGCCCATGATTTATTTTAAATATGTGTTTGGTATTATATTCCAATACAATTATATAATATATATATATATATATTAGTGGGTGGATTCTTCTAGTAAAATGGAGTGGTACAGTGAATGTGAAGAGTTATGACAAATATTATTCCATCAATGAGACAAAATAAATAGTTTTGGTCAAGATTGCAGTTGTAGGGTCATTTCTTATATATATATAATATATATATATATATATATATATATTTAAATTAAGACATGGAGACAATACTTTATGCGGTTACAGATTGCAACAAAATGACATAACTTTACATTCTTCAATTTTTTATTTTTTGTTGGGGATAATTGATATGGGCTAACTAGCAATACTATATTTTAATACTGAATTTCTCTGATTATTCATTTGATTAATAAGATAGAATTTTTATTGGAAATGTAGATTTTGTCACGGTGGATAAGGTTGATGGTGATTGACTTACATCTTTGATTTAATATAGATTCATATTTATTTATCAGTGTATTAATGAGATCATATCGAATAAATTGGATTATTATAAAAGAAATTTATATAATATAGAAAGCGGTCATGTTCAAGAGTTCTTAAAATCTTGCCAAACGAGATTCCACGATTTAGAGATTATGGGTTCTATATCTCACTAGATATACAAGTTATTTCTTTATTTATATATTATTTATTTATTTTTAGTTTGTTGTTCATTGTTGATTATAATAATATAATAATTATTATATGATGTTGAATATAATAATATAATAGTTTCACTAAATAATAGTTATTAAGCACCACAAATAGTAATAATAATAACATTTGACTTTAACTAGTATTGGTTTTTGGGGTTCGTTTTGAAACTCTTATAGTCAAAATGTGAACATAAATTTATTGGTAACTTATGTTTTAAATTTTAATTATTTATGACTCGAAACTGACTAAGAGAATTAGATCAATACGTCTAAATTTGATTTAATACTAATGGAATTAAGTAGAGTGAAAGATTAAAATATTCCTTTAATCACCCTTTATTAAGATGCATTATCAATTAATACTCCTACAAAGTTCGATAGTAATTTCAATTCCACCTCAAATTCACAACTTTATTTTGTTTTTTAATATTATTATAATACTTGTGGTCAATAACAACATTTTCCTTTTAGCTATGTTTTAATTGTTTTTAATTTTTATTTATTTATATACAACGAGAGTTTTTTTTTAATTAATAAATAGAGTATCATTGAATATTCAATTGTCATCACTATAATTGACTTATTAAACACTATATCGCAAATAATTTTATAATACTATAGCTACACTCTCAAGTCTCAACATAAATTATATTTGCAATGCATTAAATGATTGATTTCATAAAAAATAAACCCCATATTTATGTCAAAATCAAAATATAACCCATAACTAAATATACTTTGACCATATTTTCTAACCTTTTCTCTTTCTCTCTATATCTATATAATATATTAGGGATAATTACATTCACACTCCTCATTAGCTACATAATTACAAAACCTCCTTCTCGCAAATTACTAACTTTCTCTGTCAATAAAAAAATATATTGCAATTTTGCTCCCATCAAATAACGATCTCACTCCATGTCAGTGTAAAGATATTACAATCTCATCCTCTAAAACGACCATGTCGGTAATTTATCCAAAGTGAGGGATATTTTGTAATTACACAATAAATGAGGGGTGCTAATGTAATTACCCTAATTGCATTTTTGAGTCTTAGAAAGAAACACAAAGATACAGGAGAAAAACAACATCCACAAAACAAAACAACAATTAGAATTAGGTGTACTGTATCAGAGACAAAAAGGCCCATCATCTTTCTCTTCTTACTTTCTCTCTCTACAATACATACACATTTATATATATATATATATATATGTATATGTATTGAGAGCTTTTATTACAGTACCAACTACAGTGGGCCCATCTCAAAGCTAACAGTCAGTCATCACCTCCACCTCCACATTCTGAGCCCCCATTATTTCTCACTATACTTTTTCCTTTATAGAGAGAGAAAGTAATTAGAGAGTGATAGAATTAGATTGTTTGTAATAAACCATCTTTATAAAGAAATCCAACAAATCCATATGTCCTGTCCAGCTATTTTACAGTTCATAGTTATCTTGCAATAAAAAGAAAAATCTATAATCTTTAATTATAATTTTATCAATATTATCAAGAAACACACTAATCCTTTTTTATTTTCTTGACTTTCCACAATATTGTATTGATTCTTCTTTTTTATATACTTTTTTTTTCTCCTGCTTTTATTTATGAGTGCTTTTCTCAATGTTGGGATTTGGCTTGGCCGGTGCCTTATAATGGGGTTTACATTCACTGCTTAATGACTCCATTTTTAGAATTAAAAAGTTGGCCTTTTTTCTTTTACTTTTGCCATTGTATTGTAAAGATTTAATCCTGAGGTGAAATTTGTGTATTTCTTTGAGATTTTTGGCAAATAAAAGCGGGATTAGACCAGATATACAGGGGCATTCAGTGTTAAATCATAAGATTATTGTTTTCTTGTTCATTGCAAGTGTTGAATCTGAGGTGGGTCTTTTTATGCGATTCAAAAGAGCATAAAATTTGCCCAAAAAATTTGGAGTTTTACATCGAGGGATTGATTATTGAGGTGTTTGAAGAGTTGGGGAAAAAGTTTGGTGGGTTTTTCCGAGTGGGAATGGCGATGAATACAGGAGGGAGGCTTGTTGCTGGTTCTCACAATAGGAATGAATTTGTGCTCATTAATGCTGATGAAATTGGAAGGGTAAATCTCTTATTTTTATTCTGTTATTATGTAAGTTACATATATTAATATATATATTTATTTCCCATTTTCCGTTTTTCTGCTTTTCAAAAACTCTTTCTTTGGATTCAAGTGCTAGTCCTTCATGCTGTGTGGGGTGCTTCTTTGTTTATTAATTTCCTCACCTAACAGGAATTTATTTTAATAATTTTGCTGGAATGCTGATATTTCTGGTTATAGGTTGATTTTATTTGAGCTTGGATATGTGTATGACAATTTCTTTGAATTAACTTTTTCATTATGGAGGATTTATAAAATAAGAATATAATCTTTATTACATAACTGTCTCTTTGAAACCAGTTTCACCTTTGTGTTCATATCTCAGTCACAGTCAATTTGGTCTTATGATTTTTGTCATTTTTAGGTGAAAATGATTTAATTCTCCCAAGATTTTCTATAATTTAATTACACACTGCCTTTAAAAGTTTCTTACAATCCTTTATTGATACTCTCTCTTACAATTCTTGATGCTGTGAATTATTGTGGACTTTAAAGTGCCTTTTAGTCCTACATTCTCATGAGAAAGCAGAAGAAAAAGGCTGATATTTATAGTTATGGATTAAAGGCTAACGAAAAACAATTCATGTATTTTATCTAGATTAAATCTGTTCAAGAACTAAGCGGGCAAACATGTCAAATTTGTGAGGATGAAGTGGAAATAACTATAGACGGAGAACTCTTTACTGCATGCAACGAATGTGCTTTCCCCGTCTGTAGAACTTGCTACGAGTATGAGAGAAAAGAAGGAAATCAAGCTTGTCCTCAGTGCAAAACACGATATAAACGCATCAAAGGTGACTCCATTTTTTATTTGTTTTTATTGACAAGGCCTATAATTGTAATATTTTTTTAGAAGTTATAGTAATGATTCATTTATCAGGGTGTTTTTCGTAGTTAGAATCTGAAGATGTATATGTACTTTATCCTTGTTGTAATATATGATCGTGTATGCATATATAATCTAGGTAGCCCTAGAGTTGAGGGTGATGAGGATGAAGATGACATTGATGACTTGGAACATGAGTTTGATTATGAGAACATCGAGGGTTCGGCCTTTTCACAAAGGGCGGGTCCCATACATGCTGGTTTGGCTGGAACAGCCACGGGCTCGAGAAATGACTCATCTCCGCAAGGCCCTGAAATCCCACTTTTGACATATGGTGAAGAGGTAATCCAAGAATTATCCTTTTTAAAAAAAAAAAAATCTTGTGTGTGTTTTAATCTTAATCATGGTTGTTTAAGTAATTGTGTTTTGATTATTTCTAGGATGCTGAGATTTCGTGTAATGATAACGCTATCATCGTACCCTCATTTGCCAGTCATGGGAATGCTCCTGCGGGTACATCTGCACCTTGTAAGCAGTTTCTTTCAAACACCCCTTTTCTGTATTTTAGGTTATGTTGAATGGAATGATTTCAATATGAGCGAATGATTAGGAGTTGAGGATTTGAAATGAATCCACAATTAAGTGGATTTTGAATCAGTTGAAATGATTTAAGGGTGTGTTTGGATTTGGATTTAGGGAGGGGATTTGGAGGAAGGATTTGAAATGTCACTAAAATGGGGTCATTTGAAATCCACCATAGTTATGGAGAAAATAGCTCAAAGTGAATGCCAAGGATTTGAAATACACTGTAACTTGGATACATCCAAACAAACTTAATGGATTTCTTGACAAATTTGAAATCCATGTATTTCAAATCCTTCACTCCAAACACACCATAAGTCCTTCAATCCAAACACACCATGGTGATTGAAATTACCCCAAACAAAGAGTAAGCCTTAGGGGTCTTCTATTTGCGCACGATTTTTCATTTAGTGTGTTTTTGGTGTACTAGTACATCCTCGATCGATGGTTCCTGAGAAAGACATTGCATTATACGGCTATGGAAGTGTTGCTTGGAAGGATCGGATGGAGGATTGGAAGAAGAGACAAAACGAGAAACTTCAAGTAGTCAAACATGATGGAATTAACGATGGTGAAGACTTTGGTCAAGATTTGCCTATGTAAGTGATAAATTCAACTTCGATCTTCAAACGATTTGCTCTTATTTGCCTCTTATGTTATCAATTTAAGAAAGCTATAAAATCACCACAAGTTTGAAAATTATGGTGTACTGTTACTTAGTGTACTAGTGTTTTTATTTTATTGTAACTTTTGAAACTGTATATGGCAGGATGGACGAAGGGAGACAGCCACTATCGAGAAAATTACCCATCTCTTCGAGCAAGATAAACCCGTACAGATTGATAATTATGCTTCGTCTTGTGGTTCTCGGGTTATTTTTTCACTATAGGATTCTACATCCAGTTCACGATGCCTATGGCTTGTGGATGACTTCGGTTATATGTGAAATATGGTTTGCTGTTTCATGGATACTCGATCAGTTTCCAAAATGGTATCCAATCGAACGAGAAACTTACCTCGATCGTCTCTCTCTTAGGTAGATACACTTTTTGAACTCAAAAACTTCATTTAATTTCTAACTTTTTTAAAATTATTAAAGTTTGTAACTTTTTATAATTTATTAAGGTACGAAAAAGAAGGGAAGCCCTCGGAATTAGCAGATGTGGATGTCTTTGTCAGCACGGTCGATCCCATGAAAGAGCCTCCGTTAATCACTGCAAACACGGTTCTTTCGATTCTTGCAGTGGATTATCCGGTTGATAAAGTATCGTGCTATGTATCAGACGATGGTGCAGCCATGCTTACTTTCGAAGCACTTTCTGAGACGTCCGAGTTTGCTCGAAAGTGGGTCCCGTTCAGCAAGAAGTTCAGCATCGAACCCCGTGCGCCGGAATGGTATTTTTCGCAAAAGATGGACTATTTGAAAAACAAAGTCCATCCCGCGTTTGTGAGAGAAAGGCGCGAAATGAAGGTATATATATCATCTAGTAGACTTGTTTGTTGGATATAAACGCAAAATCGAAAGGGAAAAAAGTTCACATTCATTACTTTGTTACACAATCATATTTGTTTACTTTCGATACAGAGAGAATATGAAGAGTTTAAAGTTCGGATAAATCGTTTAGTGGCGACAGCAGAAAAGGTTCCCGAGGACGGTTGGACAATGCAGGATGGAACACCGTGGCCTGGTAATAATGTCAGGGACCATCCTGGTATGATCCAGGTTAGTTATATTCCTAATAATACTTCTTTTCTTATTGTTTATTTATTTATAGATAAATTGTTAATTTGTGACATCTTATTTGTTCATAAAGTGTTCTTAGTTTCGATTTTCTGAGTTGCTTTTTCGACAGGTATTCCTTGGTCATGATGGGGTTCGTGATGTAGAAGGGAATGAACTGCCTCGTCTTGTTTACGTTTCCCGTGAAAAGAGGCCCGGGTTCGAGCATCACAAGAAAGCCGGGGCTATGAATGCACTGGTAAATGTCAATTGCATATCTTTGTTATAAGGGATAATTACATGCACACCCCTCACTTATTTGGTTATTAGCATTAGCCCCTCCGTTGTTGCGAATTACCAAAACACCCCTATTAGATAGATCATAAAAATTCGGAGACGGGTAAAATTGTAACTCGAACATTTCAAGTTTAAAAACTCATAACTCGAACATTTCAGATTCGGGTTTCGGCTGTTTTGTCAAATGCGCCTTATCTTCTAAACGTCGACTGTGATCACTACATAAACAATAGCAAGGCTCTGAGAGAAGCTATGTGTTTCATGATGGACCCCACTTCGGGAAAGAAAGTATGCTACGTTCAGTTTCCACAAAGATTCGATGGGATTGATCGTCACGATAGATATTCCAATCGAAACGTGGTGTTCTTCGATGTATGAATATTGAATATTTATATTATTTTTTTCTATTTCTCTTGCTTTATTACCCTTACAAAACTGACTCTTTCGACTTTTAACAGATCAATATGAAGGGCTTGGATGGTTTGCAAGGGCCTATATACGTTGGGACGGGATGTGTTTTCAGAAGGCAAGCACTATATGGATTTGATGCTCCTGCTAAGAAGAAAAAGCGTAGCAAGACTTGTAACTGCTGGCCAAAATGGTGCTGTTTATGTTGCGGTTTGAGAAAGAACAAGAGGGGAAAAACGAAGAAAGATAAGAAGTCGAAGCATAGAGAGGCGTCAAAACAGATACATGCTCTTGAAACCATCGAAGAAGGGATCGAAGGTACAATTTCTGTTTTCATAAAACCTTATGGTGTGTTTGGAATGAAGGATTTGAAATCTATGGATTTCAAATTCGTCAATAAATCCATTTAAGTTTGTTTGAATGAATTCATGTTATGATGGATTTCAAATCCATTGGTATTCAATTTGAGCTATTTTCTTCACAGCTATGGTGGATTTCAAATTACTCCAATTTTAGTGTCATTTCAAATCCTTCCTCCAAATCACTCGATCCAAACACACCCTTACTGCATACTTGTCTAGAGTTCCACCTTCTCAAAATTATGTATCCTCTTGCAATCAACTTGATTATTGGCCTATATTTCTATGTTTTATTATGAATAAGTTGATTATTTGTTTTTGTTATTATGTTATAGAAACGAATACAATACCTCGACCGCCTATCTCACAAGAGAAACTCGAGAAGAAATTTGGTCAATCACCGGTATTTGTGGCTTCAACACTACTAGAAAACGGCGGTGTCCCTAATTCGGTTAGCTCCACATCGCTTTTAAAAGAGGCCGTTCATGTTATTAGTTGCGGTTATGAAGACAAGTCCGAATGGGGAAAGGAGGTAAACTATTTAGTCTTATAAGTTCTTTACAAGAAGCACCCTAATGTTTACAAATTTGCAAAACACCCCCCCTCCGAGATCCCGACAACTCGAGAACTAGGGGATGAAAAATGTAATCTTTCATACTTTTGGGGTCTTTTTCGTGATTATTCTTTTTATGTTTTGTTATAAATTTCCATTTTCGAAACCAGGTCGGGTGGATATATGGTTCCGTTACGGAAGATATATTGACGGGGTTCAAAATGCACTGTCACGGGTGGCGTTCGGTTTATTGCATACCTAAGAGGCCTGCATTTAAGGGATCAGCTCCCATTAACCTTTCGGATCGTCTTCATCAGGTTCTCAGATGGGCTCTTGGATCAGTCGAGATTTTCTTGAGCAAACATTGTCCTATTTGGTATGGATATGGAGGCGGATTGAAGTGGTTAGAACGATTCTCGTATATAAACTCTGTTGTATATCCATGGACTTCTATTCCGTTGATCGTATACTGTACATTGCCGGCCATCTGCCTTCTTACCGGGAAATTTATCGTCCCCGAGGTACGTGTGGTGATCATTGAATTTATAATACTCGTAGTGGATACAACTAGGCTTGTCAATGGGCGGGGATTGCCCAGACCCGGACTGGACCGAACCCCTTCAATAGAAAACTAGGTCTGAGACACGGACCCGACCTGGGGCCGATGACACTAGGTAGTTCGGGTCCGGTCCAATTTTACCCGTAGTCTATACCCGAAGTTTACCCATGGGCCCGACCCGAAACATATCCGGGCTGTCGGGCCTAACTTTTTTTGGACCCGTCGGGTATTCGATCGGGTCCGGGTAAAGTATTTTTGGTGGTATTTCGTGGGTCCGGTTTGGGTTAGGGTGTTCCCGGCCCATTGACAATATATCTATCCATTTGTATTTGATATCAATTGTTTATACATCCTTTGGCTCTCGCTAACCATTTCGCTTATACATATAATTCTATTTTGCAGATAAGTAATTACGCGAGCATCATATTTATAGCCCTTTTCATCTCCATCGCTGCAACCGGCATCCTCGAAATGCAATGGGGCCACGTGGCGCTCGATGATTGGTGGAGAAACGAGCAATTTTGGGTTATCGGAGGAGTTTCCGCGCACTTCTTCGCGCTCTTGCAAGGATTACTCAAAGTTTTAGCCGGTGTGAGCACAAATTTCACTGTCACCTCAAAAGGCGGTGATGATGGAGAATTTTCCGAGCTATATACCTTCAAATGGACATCACTATTAATCCCACCCACCACTTTGTTGATCATAAACATAATCGGGGTTGTGGTTGGCATTGCCGATGCCATTAATAACGGGTACGATTCGTGGGGCCCGTTGTTCGGTAGACTATTTTTTGCAATTTGGGTTATAATGCATCTTTATCCATTCCTCAAGGGGTTGACTGGGAAGCAAGATAAAGTGCCTACTGTTATTGTGATATGGTCGATTCTACTATCCTCGATAATAACCCTTTTGTGGGTACGGGTCAACCCGTTTGTTACCAGAGACGGGCCGGTTTTGGAATTATGTGGGCTCAATTGTGATGACTAAGAAGTACTATTTCACAGGTTTGGAATACTTGTTATAAAGCCACAAGGGTGTGTTTGGATGCTGTAAATTGAATTATTCTTCCTTGTGCAGATAGAAGAGTTTTGTTGGTTCGTTTTTGCACCGTTCGTTCATGTATTTAAGGTAGAACAAAATTGTTACTGTGGTTTGTGTAGATATATGAGGTGTTGACTTGGGAAAGTGAATCTTTGATATTTTGATCTTGAAATGGTTATATTGATTCTTTTGTTGTTATGGTGTCTTTGTGTTTGTAAGTTATGGCACTTGGGGGGTTTAATGTAACTGCAGAAACATATATATATTGGTTCAGTGACATTTTTTCCTTCTTGTTATGGACTTGAATTTGCTTCTTTGAGAATCTAATTCGCTATCATGTCAGTATATATATGTGTAAAAAAATAGAGAATAAAGAATTTATGTTGATTATTTTTCCCTTGCCATATCAATTTCCTTTCACCAAAATTCATGTTTTTTGTTGTCTGGTCAAACTCGAAATTATGTATCTACTTATCGTGAAAATATATATCTACTTATGTTAAGATGGACTAATGTTCTCTTTCTTGACATCAAAATACAAATAATTATTCTCATAGGTATCTCAACTATACATTTATTGCAACACAAACTTATGACATTCAGTATTAAATTTCATGGATGAACACATAATTTGTTTATGTACAGAGGAAAACACACACTGAATTCATCCTTTTCACCTTTGCATGCACTTAAAATCATTCAAAAATCTAAAAACTAACATCAAACGGTTTCAAATATCGAGCAAGACAAGAACTAAATCGCCTGGGTTTCGTTCTTCTTTTAAGCATTACAGAACATGATAAAGAATACAAGATGGTACAACAATTGAACAAGCCCTCTTCACCTAGTACAAATGGTTTTGTACAATATATTCATCCATTATATCTATTATTTCCTCGTTTGACTACATTAATCGGTTGAGTGGAATTCTTTCACCTTGTCGTGTAACTCTCTGGATAGGAGAAATCGGGGTGATCCTTTGTGGCATTGTCATTCCTCCAGAAACAATGATTTCTGCATTTACTCGACATTGTTAGACAAGATACGAGTGAAATTTAGAGAAAACAATCGAAATTTTGAACTACAAATACTGTAAAATAGGAGTGATACACCCTCCAAGAGACTGCAATAGCAATAGAGGTTAGCTATTAAACATTTAAAGTTTCATAGCAATACTACATATTAGATACAATTGTGAGAAATCTGTATACAAAAAAATGATTAAATGTGCTTTCCGAGCCTAAATTAACGTATAAACAAGAATGTTTCTATGCATACTACCCCTCTAGCTTATATAGGAATTGCCATATGAAAAGGAGCTAACATTTGGCAGCATACTTTTCAACTTATGGTATCGATATAGATACTTATAATAAACTAAAATTCATTGCACAAACAAAACTATATCGAGTGAAAATGAGAACCTTTAAAGTTGGTATAGTATCTTACCTATTCCTTCACGAATAGACAGATTGGGTCTCATTATATCCTTGGAATTAACCAAGAGGATATCACCAATATACAAGTGATTTGTCGGGACAAAAACACTACACAGCTCTTCATCTCCATCGTCTTTCTGCATAAGACAAAAAAGCCATGGGAATTAAACACATAGGTTGATCTATGACAAATATAAAACAGAGAGTCTGTATCTAATGAAAAAATCATCTGAGTTGTCAGATGTAACATCTTTTGGCTCATCAACTTTATCAGAGTCCTAGAGTTTTTATCTTTCGGCTGTACTTCCATCTTGTTACAATTATTTCAAATAATTGTTTCTGTGGTTATACACTTTGCACATTAACCACCTGAATTTCCCAATATAAGAGTATTTTTATTGGACAAGTGTTCTCCCCGAATATGATCAAACAAAATATCAGATTAAAGTTTACGTATTAAGTTTATCATTTGAATAAGTATCTTTTAGTAGAAGCAGAAAACGAAATGTAATCAATATGACTACATGTTAAGAACCACAATAATACCTGAAGGACAACTGATGAAGTGATAAATCCAAATGCATATTCACCCTCACGTGGATGACGTATAATGGCCACTTCCTTAAATGCAGTGGTATTTTGGTCTGCAAAAGACATGAAGTAAAAAAAAAAGATCAAACAGCAAATCCGAACACACAATAAACACCACTTAAAGATAACAAGTGATGATTTACATGAATCATCTTTACACCTCAACAACTAATTTCCAATGAAAATGCTCTTCACCACAACTCATCTTGTGCGGGAAATAATTTTAATTCCTAATGTTATCACGTTTGCCTTTGCTACAAATTCTATTATACTTTTCATTCAACTTTGAATTACAATAACTAACAAGTAAAAACAAATTGAAAATTCCATCTGTGAGTAGTACATGAAGTAGGGAAGGATGTTTTCTGAAGGATGTTTTCTACGAGCAGGTTTTCTTTTCCATAGTGAAAGTTATATAATGAAAGCAACAAAAAATCAAAATGTAGCAAGGACGAATCTGAAATGATCAATTTTGATACTTGACAAACTTCTTTCCTAACTTAAACCTTTCCCCAATGTAGAGAGATAGAAGGCAGGTAGCAATAAAATAAAAAACGACAAAGAATTTCCTCTTTGTCAGCCATGAGAACATAGAGACGATTTGCATTTTGAAACAGCCCGATTCATCAAAGGTATACAAGAGCAGGCATATAAAAGTCTATCATTTACCTGGAGAAATCGCGGAGCTAATTTGCTTGGATGCTGAGTAAAGATGCTTAACAAAAGGCATTCTCTTTATAAACCATTCTCCAACCCAGAAAACTGTTGCACCCAACCATGATGAAACAAATACGCCGACAAGGAACACGAAAAGTAACGATGTCACAAAACCAAGTCCTGCACCCCAAAGTAACTGACTCAACAAGCATATCCAAGTACTAAAAAAGGTGAGAGAAAGGCACATGATGAAGGGGTGTCAATAGTGTTTTACTTGGAGGAATGCTTAGAAAACAAGCTTACCAAATATATCAATACCCAGCTGAGCATATAGAGGACTGAAGAAACCATCGACAAACTGAATGAACCACCAAGTGACAAAAAATGTAACTGCAACTGGAAATAGGACTACGCTGCAAATTCAAAGTTTAACGATGTTATACTTAAACCTGATAAATTTAGACAAATTTAATGATTCTCAAAGCAAGATAAGGCAGATATTTTACCATCCGGTCATGAACTTTTTTGTAATCCAACTTTGGAGAAAAAAACAGCAAGCCTGAACCGACAGAATATGGAGTGCTTTAGATATCAAAGGAAACACATGACAATTTATACATACACAAACTACATACTCAAGAATGTCTGCGTACTGTCAACGAAATGCAAATATGCATATGCTATGCAAGTAAATTAATTATCCAGATATCACAAAATTTTGGAAAGAATCTACCAAAAGTACATAGGACATCAGGCAGCACTGGCAGAAAGCTGGAGATTAGAATTTAAAACTAGATGCTCACGCAGATATTGACCTACAATATGTTAAAGTCCATCAAAGTTAGAATTAACACAATACACGAATCTATTTATTAGGATAGAATAAATTTGTAATATACTATGATGGGCAGAAAACTTGAAGGTCGCGCACAAGATAGGGAGTTTATTGTAATTAGTTTTCTCAATTTTAAGTATATAGCCAAAAACATTGTCCAACATGAATTGTGGATTACTTCTGCAGGACTTGAAGTTTTTCTTTTTCTTTAATTTATATCAACTGAGTTTAGAACAGCAAATAAGCGCCAAAACATCTCTCCCTCCCTCCCCCCCCCCAAATTATACTCAAGTACTCAACCCAGTTTCCCATATGATTACATTCCAAAGTTTCATTCTGCCAATTTAAAATACAACACAGACCTTAATGTCTAAACACCCAACGTGATTAGGCGCAACCATATAAGGATGACAAGCAACACTTGAGGAATCCACATGATATGGATCGAGGCCCAATTGATATGGATCGAGGCCCGGGGGACGATGGGCTGGCTCGGCCTTGGAAGGTGTACGTGCGCCGAAAGAAGAACGGACCCGTTTAGCGCGAGAGTTATTTTCAGAAGTTATTTTATTATTATTTAATCAGTTATTTATTTCCATGCAATTGTTTTGGTTATTTCCTTTCATATGAGGTTACCTTAGTTGTTGGAGTTTCCTAGTTGATTAGGACTCTCGTTTATTAGGGTTGTATCTCAGACTATGTTTTATTCATTCACGTTTTATGCAATAGTTCTTTCGGCTTATTTGCTGGGCAGTTCTCTTCTCGAGAATTGTAAATTCGTATCTATCAATTTGGTCCGACCTGCCGGATCAAAAACGCCGCTGCTATGACTCGTTCTAACGACGCTCGTTTGACAGCAATGGAAGAAGGCCAGGTTAACTTGTCCGAGAGAATGTCCGCCTTGGAATCGAAACTCGATCGGAAGTTTGACGAATTGATCGCCCTGATTGGGGCGGCTACTTTGGGGCCGAAACCGACGGCTCCAACCACGGCACCCACTGAGTCAAGCACGGGACAGATTCCTGAAGGGTTGCCTACGGGTGTGCCGAACCCGGAAACACCTCGGAACGCGACCGAGGGATCCTATGCACCTCTCCCGGTGTTCGATGGGACAGACCCGCTCGGCTGGATCGCCAGAGCCGAGCAACACTTCGAGATTCACCATGTGGGGGAAGAGGCTAAGATTCAAAGGGCAATGGTAGCAATGGAAGGGTCGGCACTCCATTGGTTTCGATGGTTACGTCACCAAGAAACGGTCCTAACTTGGGCTTCGTTCTCGGAGGCACTGATTGGCCGCTACGATAACCAAGTGGCCCGGAATGCTTACGAACGTTTGGCGGCAGTGCGTCAAACGGATACAGTGGATCAATTCATTGATCAGTTCATCGTGATCGCGAACCAAGTGCCGGGTCTAACGGGGGCTATGTATCTCGGATTGTTTTTGAATGGGTTAGACCCGGATATTCGTCGGAAACTGCGAATGTGGGACCCGCAGAATCTTACGAATGCCATGAATTTAGCTCGCACCATTGAAATGGATTTACTCGCCCAACAAGGGGCGACTACGGGACGCTATCGAACGGGGCGTTCCGTGCCACCACCGCCAATGGTAGCATCTACGTACCGCGGGGGAACCATCGCCCGAGTTCCGCCCGTGCCGTCCGGAGCGGTAACAGCCCGTCCCCCCGATCGGAGCAGCTCTGTTGGGCTCCGTTCGGCCGCTCCGGCCTCGTCGTATCAATCATCCGCCCGCACGCCCATGCACCGCCTGACACAACAAGAGTTTATGGATTTGAAAAGTAAAGGTTTGTGCTATCGCTGCAAGAAACCGTACCACCCACTACACGAGTGCCCCATGAAGCAGCTTAAAACCTTGATAATCGATGAGGATGAACCGTTGGATATCGAACACTTGGAAATTGAAGAGATGGAAGAACCGGAGGCTGAAAGGGAAAAATTCGAGTCTCACGTGGCGGATCTACCACTATTTTCGATGGCTGGAATTTCGGGTCCTCAAACCATGCGGCTCCGAGGTTGTCTTTTAGGTAACGGGATAACGATACTCATTGATAGTGGAGCGAGCCACAATTTCATCTCTTCGGCATTGGTAAAGAAGCTCGCATTGATACCGGAGAACACGGGACAGTTTCGTGTTCAGTTAGGGGACGGCAGCAAGGCCAATTCCCAAGGGATTTGCCGCGGGCTGGAAGTCGAGCTGGAGCATTACACTGCTCGGGCGGATTGTTACGTGTTTTCCCTAGGGGGAGTTGATATCATTTTGGGCATTGCATGGCTGGCCACCTTAGGGGACGTTCGCATTAATTGGGAAAGGATGACAATGGCGTTCGAGGTGAATGGAAGGGTAGTGCAGTTGCAAGGCGATTCGTCATTATGTCGGAAACAAGTAGGGCTGCGTTCATTAATCCGGGGGCCTGACCCGGAGTTTATGGCCTTGTTGTGGGACGGAGGTTGCGGCTCGATCGCACAATTGGATGGCGGAGGAGAAACACAGAGAATACCGGAGATTGAGCGCGTTTTAGATGATTACGTGGGGGTTTTCGGGGAACCGACCGCACTGCCACCGCGGCGTCCCCGCGATCACCATATTCTGCTGCAGCCCGGCACGGCGCCGGTATCAGTGAGGCCGTATCGATATGGGCACTTGCAAAAAGATGAGATTGAACGACTCGTGGCGGACATGTTACTAGCCGGAATTATCCGACCCAGCTCTAGCCCTTTCTCGAGTCCGGTCCTTCTAGTTAAGAAGAAGGACGGTAGTTGGCGGTTCTGTGTGGATTACCGGGAGTTGAACAAAATCACGATTCCCGACAAATACCCAATTCCGGTTATTCAGGAGATGTTGGATGAACTCGCCGGGGCCACCATTTACTCAAAAATAGACTTACGTTCCGGGTATCACCAAATCAGGATTGCTTCAGAGGATATCCCGAAAACAGCTTTTCGCACCCATAGCGGGCACTATGAGTTCCTAGTCATGCCGTTTGGCCTGACGAATGCTCCGGCAACATTCCAGGCCACTATGAACGACATTTTCCGGCCCTATTTACGTAAGTTCGTTATCGTGTTTTTCGATGATATTCTAGTTTATAGTGTCTCGTTACAGGAACATGTGGCCCATCTCGCTTGTGTAATGAATGTGCTTAAGACACACCAGTTCCTAGCCAACCGAAAGAAGTGTGCATTTGGTTGTGATACCATAGAATATCTGGGCCACCTGATCTCCGCCTCCGGAGTGGCGATGGACCCTAAGAAAATCGAGGCGGTTGTCAATTGGGGCCCTCCTCGCACGCTTCGAGATGTTCGGGGATTTCTGGGTTTAACAGGGTATTACCGTCGCTTTATTAAGAATTACGGATTGATCGCCCGTCCTCTGACTCAACTGTTGAAGAAGGAAGGGGCGGGTAAGCTGAATTGGACTGAGGAGGCGGATCGAGCATTCCGAAATCTAAAAGCGGCGCTCACTTCCGCCCCGCTTTTAGCCATGCCCGATTTTACGAGACATTTTGTGGTGGAGTGTGATGCCTCCGGGTGGGGAATAGGAGCTGTCTTGATGCAAGACGGGCGGCCAGTGGCGTATTTTAGTAAAGCACTCGCAGAATCAACTATGACTAAATCGGCATATGAACGGGAACTTATGGGGCTGGTTTTAGCGGTACAGCATTGGCGTCCCTATCTCATGGGGAAGCGATTTACAGTGCGAACAGATCACAGTAGCCTACGACACTTATTGGCCCAAAGGATCGTCACCCCCTCTCAACAGAATTGGGTGGCTAAACTGTTGGGGTACGATTTTTCCATCGAATATAAGCCCGGGACTCAAAATTCAGCAGCTGACGCACTATCGCGAAAAGTCGATGAGCTGGGGTTATTAGCGATCAGTGGTCCGGTGTGGGAATCCGGGCTGGATATTCTCGAGGAACAAAGGGCTGATCCCGAACTTAGTAAAATTCGGGAAGCCATTGAGCAGGACGCCGCAGCTCGACCCGGGTTCTCAGTGGGACAAAATCGGTTATTATATAAAGGGCGGTTGGTGTTGCCCGCGTCCTCACCATGGATTCCGAAACTGTTGCGGGAATTCCATGATACTCCTTCAGGGGGTCACTCGGGGGCGTTCCGTACTTACCGCCGGTTAGCTTCGAGCATTTATTGGAAGGGAATGTTCAAGCGAGTACGCGAGTATGTGGCCACTTGTCTGATTTGTCAAAAATCGAAATATGAGGCGTTGTCACCGGCGGGTTTGCTCCAGCCTTTACCGATTCCGGAGGTTATATGGAGTGACATTTCAATGGATTTCATAACCTCGTTGCCTAAGTCTAATGGGTTCTCGTGCATTATGGTGGTGATCGATAGGCTTTCGAAATATGGGCATTTCATTCCGATTAAGTATCCGTTCACCGCCCGGACCGTTGCTGAAGCATTCGTCCGAGAAGTTGTAAGGCTGCACGGTATCCCGAATTCGATTGTGAGTGATCGGGACCCCGTCTTCGTGAGTACGTTCTGGCGCGAGTTGTTCAAAATGCAAGGCACCCAACTAAAATTCAGCTCCGCCTATCACCCCGAAACCGACGGCCAAACTGAGGTTCTCAACCGGGTCCTCGAAACTTATCTTCGTTGTTTCACGAGCGAACAGCCACGGGGGTGGTGGAGGTGGATTCCTTGGGCGGAATATTGGTATAATACAGCGTTCCAAACAGCGGCGTTGAGTACCCCGTTTGAACTAGTGTACGGACGGCCACCTCCCACGTTGAGGCAGTTTTTACCGGGCGAGTGCCGTGGGGCGGCCGTGGCCGAGATTTTAGTGACCCGAGACGCCGTTATTCGCCAACTTCGCGCCAATTTAGCTAAAGCGCAGCAACGCATGGTTACATCTGCCAACAAAAGTCGGAGAGAGGTACAATTCACTGTGGGCGAGAGGGTGTTTTTGAAAGTTCGGCCCCATCGCCGGACTTCACTCGATGACAGGGGCCATCACAAACTGGCCGCCAAGTTTTACGGGCCTTTTGTCGTTACGGCGCGAATCGGGGCAGCCGCATATCGTTTAGCATTACCTTTGGCTAGTCGTATACACCCCGTCTTTCACGTGTCCCAATTGAAACGGGTCGTGGGGGATCATCCGGTGGAGACAGAATTACCGGAAAGTTTGGAGATGACCGGACCGCCGGTGTGGCAGCCCGATCAGGTTCTCGGGCACCGCACCCAGGAGTCCGAAGCAGGCCCGGTGGAACAGGTGTTGGTGAAATGGTTGGGTAAAGGAATCGATGAGGCTACGTGGATGAACAAAGAGGATATGGATCGCCAATTTCCGGATACTAGCCTTGCGCACAAGGCTAATGTTGAGGGGGAGGCAATTGATATGGATCGAGGCCCAATTGATATGGATCGAGGCCCGGGGGACGATGGGCTGGCTCGGCCTTGGAAGGTGTACGTGCGCCGAAAGAAGAACGGACCCGTTTAGCGCGAGAGTTATTTTCAGAAGTTATTTTATTATTATTTAATCAGTTATTTATTTCCATGCAATTGTTTTGGTTATTTCCTTTCATATGAGGTTACCTTAGTTGTTGGAGTTTCCTAGTTGATTAGGACTCTCGTTTATTAGGGTTGTATCTCAGACTATGTTTTATTCATTCACGTTTTATGCAATAGTTCTTTCGGCTTATTTGCTGGGCAGTTCTCTTCTCGAGAATTGTAAATTCGTATCTATCAATCAGCTATAATAAGGTGCTAAATAATCAGTTCCAGCAGATAATCATGCAAAACCAATTGTTTTCAGACATCAAAGCAGCCATAAAAAAGCACGTAATCCATTTGCGGGAAGTAGGATGCGTCCATGGAAACTTTTGCTACGAGGAAATTTTGAAGAAGAGATTGTAGAAAGAGCAATAACCCATTCTATGTCGGGCTTACAATATGCAGACCTCAAACAAGGGGTAAAACAAGTTTTTTTTCTCTCATTTTCTTTTATGTTCTGGTTTTTCTTTGTTTACTTACTTAACATATTTTGGAGGCACCAACAGTTACATCATTGTGGTATAATTTTAGAACATATATGGAGTGAATGTAATCATGTATGAAATCGGTAAGATTTGAGCTCTCATCAAATTCATGGCTGTTAATACCAAATTCAGTTTGGTGTACAGAGACGGAGCGACGGGGGGCAGCATGTGGGAGTACACACCCTCCCCCCAACTTTAAGGAAAAAAAGGTTGACCCTATATTTGGTATTTTAAGTATTGCCTCCCCGAAAATCTAAGATATCAAGTTTTCCCTTTTTTGGTATTCGTCCTCCCGAACATCAAATCCTGGCTCCGTATAACACATGTTGGTGTATGCACAACAAACTAGGTTAGCCGGTTTATATTGTGTAATCTATCTGGCGCAAATGTCTTAGCCCGGTGAGATTGAGGCCCATGACTAAGATGTTATGAATTGGAGCTCACCAGATTTATGGTTTATTTCTCAACTTTCTTTGATTTTAGTTTCTAGTCCATTGCTACTAATATGTAATAGGAAATCGCTGCAAAGGATGTTGATTCGATATTCATGTAATGGTTTCAAAAATATAACATGTATATACACAAACCAGTAATCCCGATTGATATGATAAGGAAAATTGCTAGGGAAAAGGTCTAGGGGGATAATCATGTTTCTCGCGACTGATCTTACCAACAAAACTACGAAATTCTAACATCATAATGTCACCCATTATTTGTTATTTCCAGATACGAGTAAATATGTGTAAGTTCCTGGATCCTAATTGACAATTAGAGTTGGAGAAAATGAAATTTCGATGACCTTCAAGAATTTTAATAGATCTCACATCCAAAAATGAGAGAGAATAATACATATATCCTTTTTACTTGCTGTTAATTGAAATCCCCAACTCATGCCCACAACTCACTTGCCAACTATGGTTATTATTGCGATCTTAAGAGCAATAGACATTACAATAATTATTAAGGTAAGTCCTACTTAATAATAACCACAAATTAATCCACGTCAAGTTCAATATCCCTTTGTCCAAATCAACCAAAATGTTAAACAAAAAATCTAGTTAATTTTAAAAATATTGGATCTCAATTTACATGTCAGTAAACATAAATATTTATAAAACCATAACCAAATTGCAAGGAAAAAAAACAAGAAACACTAACCCTACGAGTGGAAGAATCTTGAGAAGTTGGGGGAGATTTGACTGGATCTTCAGGATCTACACCTTCTTCTTGACTCAGAGGCACCGACGTGGCATCCTTCTCTTCCGCCATTGTTGCCGATCTACAACTTTCAACGCTTGTTCAATCGAAAATACAGTTGTAAGTTTGAAATCTTCAAAATTTAGGGATTTTGGAGTATTGGTTAAGGAAGTACTAGCAGTGCAGCATAAGGTACTACTGCTAATAATTGTTCTGGATAATGAATAAAATAATATATTCAAATATCTAATCCACTGTATGTGTTGTGTTCCCGTGACTTGCGACAAAATATTTAAAATATATATATATATATTATTACATTAATTTATCTACAATAAAGTTGTATATTATTAACAAATTAATAAATAAATGTTATAAAATAGGGGTAACTAACAAAATTAGTTAACTCAATTTTGATAGGTGTATAGAATTGTAAAATTTATGAAAATTTAAGACTCTATACTTCAATAATTAGGATGAAGAGGAATTTACAATATTATTTTGAATATTAATAAAAATCCTAAATTGTTATTTTGAAGAAATTCAAATCACAATGCCATCTATTTATTATCTACTACAAAACTCGCAAATGATCAGGTTTACAAAGCAGAGACACGTGTACCTATAAATTGGATCGTTTACAATACAAACTACACAAGAAAGAAACATCAATTAAACGCGTATTCAATTTTAATAGTCAATATTAGCCTTTTTACATAGAAGTTTGATCTCGAAAATACAGATATACCGAGATAAATACAACTCATATATGAACTTATCGTCGCATTATGAGTCTAATACCGCATTATGAAATACGATTAAATTTTATTCTAATAGAGTTATTTATGTAGTTCGAGATTTGAAATGTAGTTTATAAGTCTCAAGCTTGATTTGGTTCTATCCACCTATGTCATCATCAAATACGCTTATATAAGCTTTAACTTATTGTTTAATGTCTTCAAATTTAAATGTTTGATTAAACCTTGATAATTAGTATCAAATAAGTGATAATATGAGTATTAAGTTATTTTATTTAAATTCAAATGAAAAAAAAAACAAATTTACTTAATGTCAAGTAAGATTACAAAATTCAAATGAAAAAAAAAACAAATTTGATTCATATTAAGTAAGATTAAGAAAAACAAAAATGGAAAATGAAAAAAAATTCAAACAAGATGATTTATAGTTTCTTTTCCCAAATAAAAAAGTGTGCTACATATATATAATATAAATAACATTATTATTATTAGATAGTGTGTATATATATTATTTTAAAGTTCGTATCGATCTTTTTTTATCCGATTGTGTCAATATTTAACATATATATTTATGTGCATTCTATATATTTAATAGGTGAGTTGCAATTTTAAATCTATCACCCGACCCAAAAGTGGCTGAGTGTCAAAAATCTCAAGCACTATTATTCAAAAATATAAACTGACATTTTCAAATGAGTCAATTTAAGTTGAACGGTTCGACGAATTGAGTGTGTTTATGTATATACCTAATTTTCACACATAGCCATAAATGGTGAATACACATTTCCAAAAAATTCTCTAAAAATAAATATAAACAAACATAATATAAACATCTTTGTGTTAGAAGTTATTTGAATTTGCACTTATCTTCCATTGCAAGCTATAAAGTTTGAAATTTAAAAAATTGAATTATGGAACAGTCAATTAAATGAATTGTTTGACCCAGTAAATGTTTTAAATTACTACTCCCCAAAAGCTTGTTGTGAAAGCCAACATATTAAATTACTTTATGGTCCACATACTTTATACCATTAACACCAAGAAAGGCCACAAACGTGGCGCCAAACAGATCACGAGCCTTAACTTTATTTATGAACAAATTGCATCTCACCCCAAAACCCTATGTTTGGTTTTATTTTGGTTGGGTTTTTTGGTGAGAAATTTTGATGAGAAATTTTTTGAAACACGTGCATTGTTGGTGAGATAGTGTTTGGTTTTAATTTGAGAATTGTTTTTTGAATGATATTTTTGGTGAAATAGTGTTTATTTTTGTTTTGAGAGGGAACATAATTTACTGTAGCAGTCAAATCATGACATTTTTTGTCTGATTATATAATAATTAAAAATTATATTATAAAATTAAGATTATAATTATAATTATTATATAAATAAATATTTATGTATATAGTACTATTTAATATAAATAAATTATTAAATATTTACATAAAAAAATTAAGTTAAAATTTATTATTAAACATAAATAACTTTATTCAAAATATATTATTGAATAAGATACAATTATTAAAAAAAAAACCACTTAAAAAATGCCAAAGCAATAATTGACTAAGTTTATGTTTGATTTTGTTTTGATTGATTATATTGGTGTGAATTTTCTATGAAACTATTTTTAATACACATGCATTTTTTATGACATAATGTTTATTTTATTTTTAAAACGAGCATGTTAATTTACAATAAATCATGTAAACTTTTATTTGTTAATAAATAATTAATTAATTATTAAAATGATAATAATAGTTATTTACATCAATATACATTTATGTGTAATAATAGTAGTTGTAAAAATAAATTATAGGATGATATACATAAAATATATATGTATTATACTATTTATGTATATATAAATACATTAACTGTATAATTTGTATATTATAAATACATCACTGTAAATATATATATATATATATATAATATCTAAGAGAGGAATCATTAGCTTGTAGAACAATAAAAAAAGAAATAAAAATATACTACAATTATAGAGATATGTATGGATCACATTTAGAGAGAGAGTGTATGTGTCAGTGAAGTGACACATACATTGACTACAGTAGGTGTATGTGTAGTGAAGTGATGGGCCAAACAATTTTTTTGGCCAATAATTTTAAAAAAATCTGGGCAAAAAATTGTTGAAACCAAACATAATCTCTTCAGATTTTTTGGCCAAAATAGCTCCAAACATTCTGCAAAATTTTTTTTGCATTTCACCCTTCAAAAGATTCATATTCTGCATTATTCTCCAAACATTCAGAATAAAAAATTATATGATCACATTATTTCCACTGTCATTATTTCCACTGTCAGACCGTCAGTTATGAGCAACCTATACTGGTTTATGATTTATAAACTATTATTATACAAGAACAAAGTTTACTTATTGTTCAACATAAATATAGCGATTGCAAATTTTTCTCGTTTTCTAAAAAAAAAATTTATAAATTTATTTTCTTCTTCTAAGTTCTATGGCCAATTATCACCAAAAACAGGCATGTCACAATTATTTGAAATTGCTACCATTCTATTATCTCTTTTTCTAACTTTTTGTTGAATATTTTCTCCAACCTGAAAAAAAAAAAAAGGACAAAATTTTACCCTTGATATATAAGAAAATGCGTGATTTAATGAAACAATGACAATGTAAAACTATCGATTATGAAGGTTAAATGAAAAATAATGATTACGCCCTCCAACTTGGAATGCGGCCACAAATGTGTCACAAGTTTAAAAAGCTTCTCTAATTTATAGGCAGTTAGTGAAAAATTGATTTTTGAGGGGTCAAAGTGCAATTATCCCTTTATTTATAGCGATTAATTTACATTTTAATTTGAAGCTTCCTTCGCACGACGAACAGCGCTCCCTCCCATATTCCCCGCCGCCAAATCCTTCAAATTGGGCGGGAAATTTTCGAAGCTCGCAAAATTCAGAAACCCTAACTCCATATAAAGACATATTTGAAAACCCATTATTCACACTTGCCTATGTGACTATATATACATCGCAGTAACCCAATTGTTCATTGTCAGTGGCGATACTCACTAACTGTTCGATAAAGTTTCTCAGTGAGTGAAAATCTCGAAACTATCAGGGAAGAATGTATGTGGTGAAAAGGGATGGTAGGCAGGAGGCAGTGCATTTCGATAAGATCACTGCGAGGCTGAAGAAGCTTAGCTATGGGCTGAGTAGCGAGCACTGTGACCCGGTTTTGGTGTCGCAAAAAGTGTGTGCAGGGGTGTATAAAGGCGTCACCACTAGCCAGCTTGATGAATTGGCTGCTGAGACTGCCGCTGCCTTGACCGCCAATCACCCTGATTATGCTTCTGTGAGTTCAATTCTTCCCTTGACTTTTAACTGCTAGTTTGCTTGCTCATGATTTGTACTCTGTTTTGATTTCTGTTGGGTTTATGATTTATATTGCTATGATTGGGTGTTGAATTTTTGTTGGGGGTTCTTGTATTGTGGGCTGTGGTTAATTTTGTTTACGAAATGGGTTTGTTTACATTTGGGCTTGTTTACATTTATCATGATTTTTGTTTTTTGCAGTCTGTAAATTGGTTTAGCTGTAAATTTGCCTTTCCACATGTGTGAATTGATGAAATTCATCGCTGCAGTTCTTCTTTGATAATGTTGAAACTGGTTGAAACATTTCTGGCTTTCGTATGAGTTCGGTTTTGACTATTTGTGGCCCTACTTTACAAGTTTGTTTTATTTATGCATATTTTCATGTCACATTGTTTTGGATTTTGTTATATGTTCTACGCATTTTAATGTTTTCATTTCTCATCATTTTAGATGTACTTAGCAGAATCTGTACTGGCCGGAGATTCTGCTCCGGACTTTCTTGTTTCAGTATTCTGTCTTAGCATTATTTCTGTACTCCATTACTGAATGTTGTAATGTTGGATTTCAGACAGAATGGCAGTTGAATTTTAAATTTTGGAAAACCTTAAGTCATGTTCATGAATTTGCAGAGTACTTTGTTGGAAAATATGGAACTGATTTATAGTCTTGCACTTAATTATATGCAGTTGGCTGCGAGGATTGCTGTTTCAAATCTCCACAAAAACACAAAAAAGTCGTTTTCTGAAACGTAAGTAAGACTACCTCCAATAGGTAGTAATTGAGATAGTTTTTGAGCAAAAAACTACCAAAAAAACTTCCAAACCTCCAATAGCTAGTATTTGTGGTAGTTTTTGAGCAAAAAACTACCAAAAAACTTCCAAACCTCCAATAGCTAGTATTTGTGGTAGTTTTTGGGCAAAAAACTACCAAAAAACTTCCAATAGGTAGTTTTTGAGGTAGTTTTTGCCCAAGAATTTTTTTTTTCACTTCCTCCTTTTCTACCTCCAAGTGACACATGGCACATTTCTATTGGACATTGAAAATAATTAATTTCATATTTTAAAATTACAATTTTTAGGTTTAAACTAATTTTTTTTTTGTTTACCAAAATTCCTAACTTTTCAATATCTATAAATAGACACCAAGATTGATACATTTCACCACAAAAAAAATCTCTTATCTTTTCTTCCATATTCTAATATTTTTTCTATCTCATTTCTTAAACACTTTTTCGTAACTTTTAGCCTAATTAATGGATCCTAACCAAAATTTTAATTTCCCACCTAATTTTATGTTTTATAATCAACCTCAAAATCCTAATATGCAACGTCCTCAAAATTCTCAGAATACTGGAATGCCAAATAATGCTCAAATGCCGTATATGACGCCACAAAATTTTGGTATGCCATATCCTTATCCATATATGCAATTTGGGCAACAAAACATTTTTTTTTCTTTTTATTTAAACTAATTTAAATTAATTATAACTAAACTTATTATAAAAATATTTTCATTTATGTATGAACAATTTAATTTTATAAACATTTGTAAAATTGAAAGGAGAGAGAATGAATATATAAAGTGGGGTATATGTTGATGATGTGGAGGAAAGAGAAAATTGAATTATTTTCTGAAAAACTAGCTATTGGAGAGTGTGATAGTTTTTGAAGATATTTGATGATGTGGAGGAAAGAGAAAATTAAATTATTTTCTGAAAAACTAGCTATTGGAGAGTGTGATAGTTTTTGAAGATATTTGATGATGTGGAGTATGAATTTGATGATGTGGTAGTTTTTCAAAAACTTGCTATTGGAGGTAGTCTAATACCATTTCTAAACAGTAAACAATATTGCTTTTAAGCATATTCGTTTATTGAACTGTGACTCTTGTCCTTAACTATATACTCATTCTTATAACTATTGCAGGATCAAAGATATGTACAACCATGTCAGTGAGAGGTCAGGACTGAAGGCTCCTTTGATTGCAGATGATGTCTTTGAGATTATAATGAAGGTAATTGTTCTTTCACCAAAAAAAAAAAATTACATTTTAAGATTCAATGTTATTCACATCAACAATCTTAGTTTAGAGACTGAAATATGGCACTAAGTAGCAATAATAGTTTTGATAGATGAATGACTATAATTCCATAACAATCTCAGCTAAGTGAATCATTCTAAAATTTTCATTTATTTGGTCAAAGTAAATGGTTTGTATGACCTTCCATAGTGTTGAACTGGAAAAATAGAACGATGAGAGACAAATAATCCAATTAATCAAAATGTGCTTATTGTTGAGTCTAGCACATGAAGTTTTAGAGGTTTGACATTGCAGTTCATTTGCTACGATTTGGTTCAACTTGTTCACACTGCTTTATTTTCCTTTCTACAGAATTCTACTCGTCTGGACAGTGAGATCATATATGACAGAGACTTTGACTATGATTACTTTGGTTTTAAAACCCTTGAAAGGTCCTACCTCTTGAAGGTACAAGGGAAAGTTGTTGAAAGGCCACAACACATGTTGATGAGGGTTGCTGTTGGGATCCACAAGGATGATATTGAGTCAGTCATACAAACATATCATCTGTTATCTCAGCGATGGTTCACTCATGCCTCTCCTACACTTTTTAATGCTGGAACACCAAGACCACAAGTATGATTATACTGAAAACTACTAATTAGCGAATTTATGTTTGAATGTATTATTCCTTTGTGCATGCATGTTCATGTTTGTTTGTTACTAATGATAAATAATGATAAATACACACTTGTTACATGTGCAATTAAAATCAGTACATACTAAGTTTCCATAGAAACATATTCACGTTTTTACATAGTGAGATGCCTGCTAATTACAGTTAGTTCATTGATGAAATTGAGAAAAAACATTAAATCAATCATAAAAAAGAGAAAATGCATTAATTAGAAAAAAATCATGCAGAAAAACCTTTTCAGTTTTTGGATGACAATTTTTTAATTTCTGCATGGTTGTGGCTTTAGTATGACAGTGCAATATGACACCTTAGTCCTTATAATTTGTAATTGTTATTCATTTACATTGTCATTGTTATTCATTTAGGAGGACATTTCAGTCAACACACATTTAAACAAAAACGGATACTCTTAAGATCCTCACCTGAATAAATAGTATAGATGTGAAACAATTCTTTCTGTTGATTGTAGTAATACAGACAGCTTAAACATTGTTTCCTTCATAACTGCAGTTAAGCAGCTGTTTCTTGATATGCATGAAAGAGGATAGCATTGAGGGGATATACGATACACTGAAGGAGTGTGCTGTTATTAGCAAATCAGCTGGAGGAATTGGTGTCTCTGTGCATAACATCCGTGCCACTGGAAGTTATATACGTGGAACAAATGGAACATCCAATGGCATTGTTCCTATGCTTAGAGTGTTCAATGACACTGCTCGATATGTGGATCAGGGGGGTGGCAAGAGGAAAGGTTTGAAATATGCCATGACATGTTTCTGTACCATAAAGCTTGCATTTTGATGTTCTTTTACTTTATATGATGATAATAGGTGCTTTTGCTGTGTATCTGGAGCCATGGCATGCTGATATCTTCGAGTTTCTTGATTTGAGGAAAAACCATGGAAAGGTATAGTCTATTTAGCAGCAATACATTTATTATTTCTTTTTTGTATTCTTCAATTATATGTTATAACATTACCTTTGCTTATGAAATCAAGGCCTTTTCTTTTACTCTTCCAGGAAGAGCATCGTGCCAGAGACTTATTTTATGCTCTATGGGTACCTGATCTGTTTATGCAAAGAGTTCAATCTAATGGACAGTGGTCATTATTTTGTCCAAGTGAGTCTCCCGGGCTAGCTGATGTTTGGGGTGAAGAATTTGAAGCTTTATACACCAAATATGAGAGAGAGGTAAAACCAAAGTTTCTATAAGGCTCATTTGATGCTAATACAACTGTTGTTGCCTGTTTAATAAGTGGTTTATCAATTTCCTTTTTATGGACTCAGGGTAAAGCCAAGAAGGTTGTCCAGGCACAGAATCTATGGTTTGAAATCTTAAAATCCCAAATCGAGACAGGAACTCCATATATGCTGTATAAGGTACCCAAATAAAAAGTTTCAACATTTTTCATAAAAAAATTTATGATTTTTCTAACTAGAATTCATTTTGTTCACTGACATCAATTGCTTGCTATTACAGGACACTTGCAACAGAAAAAGCAACCAGCAGAACCTTGGCACCATAAAATCCTCCAACTTATGTACTGAGATAATTGAATACACAAGTCCCACAGAAACGGCAGTCTGCAATCTAGCATCAATTGCTCTACCCCGATATGTTAGAGAGAAGGTATTTTAGACATACACTATTGAATAAATTAATTCTAATCTCTATACTAAGTAATAAAGATTTGAATCTCTATCGAATTAATTACTTATGTTTTATTAATGGCAGGGTGTACCGATGGAAGCACAACCGTCAAAGCTTGCTGGGAGTATAGGATCTAAAAATCGATATTTTGACTTTGACAAACTGGCAGAGGTGCTAATCTTTTTATTTATCATTTCCGAATCAAATTACTTCTTGATTGGCCTACATACTCTGAACATTTTCTTTGGAGACCTGAATTTTCTAGTAATATGATTTCTTTTGTTTGTTCAGGTCACTGCAATAGTTACCACAAATCTTAACAAGATCATTGACGTAAATTATTACCCTGTTGAAACTGCAAAAAGGTCAAATTTGCGTCACAGGCCAATAGGAATTGGTGTACAGGGCCTTGCAGACACTTTTATGTTGCTTGGGATGGCATTTGATTCTCCAGAGGTAAAGCTGTTCTATTCCACTTGTTCTCTACATGAATATCTGAATTACTTATGCATTTAATCTGAAGTGCAGGCACAACAGTTGAACAAGGATATATTTGAGACCATATACTACAATGCATTAAAAGCATCGTGTGAGCTAGCTGAAAAAGAAGGCCCATATGAAACTTACAATGGAAGCCCTGTTAGCAAGGTATATTTTGAAGGAACTTTTGCAACTTTACAGTCATTTGGTATGCTAATGTAGTATTTACTATAACTCATAAGAAATCAAATATTTTGATGGACATGAAGTCATGAACAAGGGACAAGCATTATAATAACACATGTTACGTTCAATAAATCTTTCATCCAAGTTCATGTCCATCTGATAGAGTCATTTGAGTTTGAAATAACTGATGACTTATCAGTTTAACCACCTCTCAGTCCGCATGAAGATAGATTTTTTCTAGCAAATTGGATATCGAATTACCAATGCCATAATGTTGATTTATGTCGAATTAGGTCTGCACGTTTCATCCCATTGGTTCTGCATATTTCAGGGAATTATTCAGCCAGATATGTGGGGAGTGAAGCCTTCAGATAGATGGGATTGGGATTCTCTTCGGGCAATGATAGCAAAAAATGGAGTTAGGAATTCACTTCTTATTGCACCCATGCCCACTGCTTCAACGAGCCAGATTCTTGGAAATAATGAGTGCTTTGAACCATATACTTCTAATATTTACAGCCGAAGAGTTCTAAGGTTTAGTTTCTTAATATTCCTCATTTAGCTCCATCTAATCTGCATTTTATTTGCCATGATTCTGATTTTAGTTACTGTTCTTGTCAGTGGGGAGTTTGTTGTGGTGAACAAGCATCTTCTTCATGATCTGACTGATATGGGCCTATGGTCACCTACCATTAAGAACAGAATAATATACGAAGATGGTTCTGTGCAAAAAATTCCTGAGATTCCTGAAGATCTTAAAACGATTTACAAGTATGGATTTACACTTGAACCCACAAATCCCTGTCTTTTATATTCTTGTGATAATTTATTTATTTTTTTCCTTCTCAGGACTGTTTGGGAGATTAAGCAACGAATATTGGTTGATATGGCTGTTGATCGTGGGTGCTACATAGACCAGAGTCAAAGCCTAAACATCCACATGGACCAGCCTAATTTCGGAAAGCTTACTTCCCTGCACTTCCATGCCTGGTCAAGGGTAAACTAAAATGAATTTACTTCTCCAATTCATTTATAAAGTACATAGAAATCTCCTGCATGAGCCTAATTACTAGAAACACCATGAGGTTTGAGAAATTACCATAACTTCCACTGAAGTTTAAAAAATTACAATTGCACCACTATTATTGAAACATACATTACAATGATTACAATATCAATAATTTTTTTTTGAGTTCTAAGGATCCAGTAGGGGGAGTGGCTGTGTGCTAGGAATTTGTGAAACCTTGGGGCTCGTAGGAATTACTCAATAAGTTAGGGGGTGTGCATGTAACTGTCCCTCTTTTATATGTTCTTTTTGGGTAAAAATATTTTGGCCAATATATAGTGTTATACATATACTTTCTAGTAAAGTTCTATAGTAAAATGAAGTGTTTAAATATTTGGATCTTTGCGTTTCCACTTAAAATCTTTGCATGTTTATTACTTCTGACTAGTTTTTCTCATTCTTAAACTTGGACTTGAAGGGTTTGAAGACCGGAATGTACTATCTACGATCACGAGCTGCAGCTGATGCAATCAAATTCACAGTTGACACTAACATGTTAAAGGTAATCGATATTGAACAATATCTACCCATCCCGGTTTATTTATCTACATATATAATCAATTAGAATTTGCCCATTTTGCAGGATAAGCCGAAGATTGTGGCAGATGATGACAATGCTGAGATGGCACAAATGGTATGCTCTTTAACTAACCGTGACGAATGCCTTGCTTGTGGAAGTTGACTGTTTTAGCATTGATTCTTTCTCTTCATGCTAAAAGGGTCAAAAATAGCTATGCTGGGAAGTATGTCTAGTTTGTGAAGTTATATATATTTTATTGTATAGGTAGTTAATCAAATTATTACAAAAAAAGAAAATATGTAGGGATGAGTTATTACTACAGCTACTGATGTTGTATGTGTTTCACTTAATTCTGAGGTTATCCTTGATGGAAGTTAAACTGAATTTCAATCTTTGTATGAATAAATTTGTTCATTGTATCTGTTGGTCTGTGAACTTTGGAAGAACTGAATAGGCTCTGTTTGTTAATATGTTCTTTTTTAGTTATATTTTCATTTGTTGGATCACTATAAAATGAAAAAGCATGTCTGAAGACAAATTTTATAGATTTTTTTTATATAAAAGTGTATTTTAAATGGTTTGTAATAATTTTTCCAAAAAATAAGGTAGTCCCATGTTAAGTTTGATAAGAAAATTGTGATTCATGAAAGAAAAAAATCGCTCGACTGCAATTAATTTACTTCACTTGATCTATATTAATATATCTTAATCAACTTTTTATTTTTCTTCAATAAATAAATTTATTCATTAACACAAATATGCATATAAATGTATTATAAATTACTCATCCCGTGACACAAACATTATACATATATATCAAATGAAATAGACAATAATTCATTTCAAGTCACAAAAGAATGTTCTTTAACAGCATATGAATAATTTTATACTTGTATGAATTGAAAATAGATGGTATTCTTTTTTAATAATCTATGCCAAACATTAAAGTATTTTGGTGGTACAATGGTATACATACATGGTGACAAAAATGATATAAGTAAAAGTTTGACAATTGATGGGTACTTTCTCATTTGTTTAGTGAGAAATAAGAGTAGAGCTTCTATAGTAATTTTTAAAACTTCAACATCAACTCCAAAATAATTTTCTAATATATTTTTTCTGTCATTCACTTAATATATTAAGACTCAATAAGAATCTACTTTATGCCACATTTACACAATTTTCAACCATTTCTTAATAACACATCCAAACAAGCTAATAAAATTAATAAATTTCAATAATACAATTTTTTAACAAAAATCCCAAACTTATTTTCAAAAATACAATCAAAATAAGTGAGATTTTAATGAACTAAAATTGAGCCAAACAAATCAGAATACCAAACTTATCTAACATAAAAAAAGATAATCAAACTTATTCTCATTTGACCAATTAAGTTCAAAATTCCCTTGACTAATGATTTCAATTTGAAAGTCAAAGAGTTCTATTCTTTTCTCAAGCTCTAAAATATAATGTGCAATTGTGAATGTTACAAATCCTAAAATAGTAGTTCTTTCACCTAACTCATTGCTTTATTTTAAGGTGTAATTCTTGAATGGATTTTTTGATCCATCAATTATTGTCGGATCTGCAAGTGGGTTGGGTGCTAGACCCGGTCCACTTTGACATTCGACCCATTTTCATATCCATTTAATTTTCTAAAGTTTAATATTCTAGAACCTATTAATAACACCAAAGGCAAATTGAAATTGCACTTGTTTTTGTTTGATAATTCATCCTATCAATTTACATGTTGTCAATGATGTGTTGCTTTCTCTAGGCCACCCCTTCTAGATCATGGCTATGCATGGACCATTCTCAATGAGTAATATTAAGTCACTCACCACAAGATTTTTCGTCAATAAGGGGAATGATCAGAACTGAGCTTCTAGAACATTCATGCGCGTTACAATTTTACTTATTATTTGAAAATACGAGAATACGATTGAAATATGAAAACCCGTTAGTTCATTTTATATGTTTGATAATGGTTCTTTACTTTTACGATAAAGATAAATCATTTTTATTCATATTTGAATTTGTCTCCATTTTTTTGACAAATAGACTTACTTCAAAATATTTATTTGGCGAAGGACCATTTTGAAGCTAATTATAGTAATAGGTCATAGAGCTTATACCTAACAAAATTTCTCAATATTGACTCGTCCATTGTGGAAGATTCTTAAATCAATTCGTATACGTTTGAGTTTGACCTTTAGAGATAATTAAATTATATACGAAGAGAATACTATGTAATAATATAATGCTCATGCAAATGTTTATTTTTAATAAATTTTGAAGTTCGAATTTGCAAATTATGGTGCAAATATCAAGTTGCATAAGAATTTTTGAGATCAAACTCAATTTATTTACACTCAACTATAATATTGAGATATATATATATATATATCTAAAAATATAACAGTATTTATAGTGTTCACATTAATATATATATATATATATATATATATAAATATAGAATGAAAACAATGAAATTAGTTTCAAATTGTATCAAGTAAATATCTTTCTTATATATTTATATTTTATGATATTTATTAGCAAATTAATTATTATTTAATACATAATTATGACATTATCGGTATAATAATTGACCCAACGGTAATCATTAATCAGTGACCCAATCAAATTTTCAATTCAATCTCCGTTTCAAAACATTAAATTTATTTCTTGATCATAACACATTCGAATGCATTTAAAAAGATTATTTTGTATTTTTTGATATACACTTCAAATTCTAATTCCCAATTGATGTTTGGAATTACTGCAAAGTCTTATACCACTTGAGAAAGAGGAGAATATTATTTTTTCAATGACTATTTAAGGTGACGTAAAATAGTAAAATGTTTCTCTTGTTGTTTTTTTTCGGTTAAGAGTCAAATTGTTTGAAGAGGGTTATTTTATATTATAAGCAAAGTAGTTTTATATTACAAGTAAAAAGCCAAAATTTTCTGTTATTTTATTTTATTGTAATTTTATTTAATGAAAATGCCGAAAATATACTTTGTTTTTTTGTAGTGTTGAAGGGGTATGGGCCTTGAATTTTCATTTGACTTTGATTCCCAACTAAAATACATAAATACTTTGGATAACAATTTGACTTAGAAATGGCAAAGTTTTATACAACCTCTAGACATAATACGTAGTCAACGTGGACTTGTTTGTCAATGTGTGTATATATATATATTATTTATTTATAATTATTTGGTGGTAATATCTATAAAAAATGTATATTTTTCGTTTATTAAAATCCATGTTCAACAAAACTAATTATTCTAAACCAAAGATTATGTCAAATTTGTACTAAAAGGTTTGATAATAACAAAAAAATACTGCACGTGATTCAATTATGATATTCTGAACAGTAAACAAAAGTCTATTTAATCAAGATTACAACTCATTGAAGGTTTTGTCAATGAAATTTATGATGTTCGATTATTGGTAACTATTTGAATATTAAAATTCTATGATTATATATTTTATTTTATTTATGTGTTAGATATATATGTATAATACTTGAATATTTCTAAAATTGGATTCTTTCAATTTCGTTCTTATATTGGATAGGATACTTTACTGATATCATTTAAATACATATCATATGCTTCTTTTTAAAACTATTTAAGAAAGAAAAAAAAAATTCAAATACCTTTGTTACAAAATTTAAAGTATATGACATGTATTGAATAAAAAAATAATTTTTTAAATATTAAATAATACTTTTAGGTTAAAACATGAAAATGATAATTACTTTGAAATTTGAATATATATTAAAAAGTTGAACAAAAAACAAAATAAAATTATTGACGCAATAATTTAATTTAGTTTTACTTTTTTTAATATGTTTTTCCTTTCTTAATTCATTTGAAACCTAACATTTACATTTCATTGCAATTAATTTTACAATTTTAATATGTTAGCATTGGCTGCAAATTATTTTTAAATTTATATATAAATACTATACCCTATAATTTTGAAATTTGTTGTATTTTGATTCATATATTCTCGCATCTATATTCGTGTATATATATATATATATATATATATATGCAAAAATTTGAAGAATGAAAATTTCAATATAAATTATTTACACATCTTACACACAAAAATATAAAATAAAATACAATAAATGATATTATAGGTTTAGAATGAAAAAGATTATTTTAGTGCTCAAATTGCATGTGATACTGTAAACCGCGTTTCTGAAATCTGGTTTGACTGGAGAGTCAACGCTTACTAAAATGCATCACCGCCGTCAGATTGTGCAAATCAAAAACGTCCACGTCACCACAAACATTAGTACCGGTCAAAGGTGGTGCACCAGGACCATTATCTGCTAACTTATTATTTGTTTGCATCTTATCCTATTTCTTCTTTTTTTAATAATAATAATAATAATAAAAATAATAATAATATTATATAGATAGATATTAAATAAGTGAGTACACGTGTCATCTCAATTAACACAAATGAATTAGTACTAATTGTTATTTAAGTAATTAATTATTTACTTCTCATTCTTAATCTAGCTAATGAGATATATGTAAGCATGGCCGTCAAGGACTAAATTATTTATTGAGTTGGATCGAGTTGAATTAATAAAATAATCTGCAAGTTGTTTTGAGTTCTATAGACTTTGAAAATTAGTGTCTTGATTACTTTTTAATTAATCGTAACTTGAATGAGTTGTAATCAAGTCAATCTAGAACAATTTTAATTTTTTATCATTTATTTATTAATTAAGTATATTTGAGTTGAACTTTTAATATTTGGATTTGTTTTTCGACCTAATAATAACTATTCATTTTTTTTTTTTTTTTTTTTTTGCAGTTGGCTATGATTATACATTTCTTTTAACACAATAGACACGTTATTTTAATTAAGAATCTTTAGAGCTAAATATCTCGTAATGCGTGGTAAACATATAAAAAATAGAAATATCTCGTAGTGGGTAATAAACATATAATAAATAGAAAGTAAATCATCATAACTAATTATGTGTAATTAAAAAAACTATAATTAGCATACTAGATTCTCGATTAAAAAAAAAAAATTTATTTAGATTACATTTACACATATATAAAATTCATTATATACACATAATACATACATAATACACGTGAAATGGTTAGCTACAGAAGTTTCGTAAAAGGAATGTTAATTATCTAGTAAACAACTAGAAATTGTAACTAATAATGTAATAATTTATAACACCTAAATAAGCCATTTTTTAAAATCTAAACCACATGCATAATTCTCCGGTGCAACATTACGCACCACCGCCGTATGTCGGCTCCGCCACTCGCCGCCGACATATAATATATATATATATATATATATATATATAAAAGAAGTTCAAAACGTGTATGGGGTTCCTATCCTCAGATGCTTCCAACTTTTCTACGTGTGAATTCACACCTCAGCCATTTGATTTTTGCAATTTAATTTCACTCCACATAATTACTTAATTATATTTCAAGCAAAATCATTTCATTTTTTTGCTGTCATTTCAATTTCATCCATCCCACTTGTCATTTTCCCTTTAAATTTTCAACTTAACCTCGTCGACTTCACAAACCCCACAAAATCTATACTAACCAATATATATATATATATATACATACATACATATATATAATCTAAGATCAGTAAATAGAAGTATCTACAATATTCTTTCTTCATTGTGAAGAAGCCCAGTCGTCTTTTGCTTTGGCGGCGGTTTGGTTTTTTAATATTTTCAACCCCAACTTGTATTTATACATATATTTATATATTTATATATTATATATATATATATATATATATAACGGGTCTATGCAAGAAGCTCTTCATGTTGGAGTTGTTCTTGTCAACTTTCTTGAATTTAATTGGTGTTCGTGCCGTTGAAAACTAAAAGTATATATTAGTTATTGCTTTGACAACTATATATACACATATATACATATAGGTATATATATATATATTATTTTTGGATTGTTTCATGTGTGTGTTAAAGGTGGCGAATTCAAGAGAGAATAATACCAGAAAGAGAGGCGATGATGAATTGTTAGATGAAAGGGATATAGCATTAGAGTCATTGCTTTCGCCTATGCTTTCAGGTTTTAACAGAGAGCAAGAGATGTCAGCTATGGTCTCAGCTTTGGCTCATGTGGTGGCCGGAGATGTGAGTCCGACGGCGGCGGCGGAAGGTGGAACAGCCGCATCTTCTGGTGGCGCTGGTGGCTATTCATCTCCGTGCAAGAGAGGACGTGGTGAGGAGCAAATAAGTAGTAATGTTCGTCAGCAGTTTTCTGTTGGATACTCTAATTCTATGGCCGGACCTTCATCTACAGGTATTTTGATATGTTTTTTTGCAATTTGTTTGTTTAATTTCTTAACAAAATTAATTTAATCTTACAATAAATATGATATTGAATTTGGTTTCAGATTTGGAATCTTATTAGTGTAATTCATAATGAAATATGGTTTTTTTATTTATTGTAAAATTGCTCATTCTCCTCATAAAATACAATTAGACTCGAATTTTCCAACACATTTATACACTATCCATCATCTATACTTACGTTTGGAAGATTAAAAATTACTCAACTTATACTATGTCACACCATCATGTCTATATATTATACATAACATTATCATATTACAAAAAAATATTATCCTTCAATGTTGTATCGTATAAAAGTCATGCAAAAAGTTATCCAAAAAGAGATGCAAGAAATAAGAATACTAAAATTTAATTAGAGAATCACAATTAATATAATTGTCAATTTATTACGTTCTTCAAATTTGACAAGAACATATTATATCAAAAACATTCTCCATATTTTATCACATGCTATAGTAGTACAATCTTTATTTTCTTCAATTACTTTGATCAAGTCTGTAAGAAAATTCTAATCCGAATTTAATTTTTACAAAGGACAAATTAAATGTCACTTCTATGAATTAGAATTTTCACAATATTAAATATTGGAGTAACAATTAATTAATCCAATTATACATTATATCAGAAGAAGCCGGCTCGAGCATGATAAGAACAAGTGCCATAACATCACCGGAAGCTTCAGCCGTATACATCTACACCACCGCCCCCGAATCATCTTCCGGCGGCCGAGCACCACCGCCAAATCTCAACCGTAGATACAGAGGCGTAAGACAGCGGCCGTGGGGCAAATGGGCGGCCGAGATTAGAGACCCATTCAAAGCCGCCAGAGTTTGGCTCGGCACCTTCGACACCGCCGAGGCCGCCGCCAGGGCCTACGACACGGCGGCACTCCGATTTAGAGGTAACAAAGCCAAGCTCAATTTCCCTGAAAATGTACGGCTCCACCACCATGCACCTTCTTCCTCCGGTCATACTAATCAAATTCTCGCCGTTAATTCATCGGAGCCCATTGTTCACAGTCAACCTCAGTTTCAGAGTTTGAGTTCAGATATTGAAAGGCAGTATAATGTTAATAGTTATGGTCCTTCGAGTTCTTCTGGAATGATGACTCTTGAAGATATACAAAGACAGCAAGATTTTTCCGGCGTGTTGTTGGATGAGTCGATGCGTTTTCCGGCGGGGGATTTGGGTTTTCAGTCGTATGGGCCGCCGGGATCTTCTTTTCCCGGGTTGTTGGATGAGTTGATGCGTTTTCCGGCGGGGGATTTGGGTTTTCAGTCGTATGGGACGGGATCTTCTTTTCCGGTGTTTTATCCGGCTGGTGATGACAATTTGGGGGAGGATGAGTGTCAGAGTAGTGAAGGTGGAGCTAGTTTTTCATGGTCAGATCAAGGCCATCATGAGACTTCATCTGGATGATTTTAATATATTCTAAGGTTTTGATTTTGATTATTTTTCATTATAGTGGAAGAAATTATTTTGAAGGTTTATCATTTTAGAGGGAAGAACAAATAAAGACAATTATTATTATTATTGTTTTTATTGTAAAGAGTATTTTATGTTTGTGATGAAAGTTCTACATATTACATGCAACTTTGCATCATAACAAAGGGTATTGGGCTCTCAATTTTAGAGACATTGAAACTGAAGACAGACAATTTAGACTCTTTTTCTAGGTTCTCACAATTCTCAAACATGAAAGGATAAACCATACATACCATTATTGTCTTCCTTAATCTTGAGTGTGAAAGAATAGTATCCCCATTGAAACACAGACAGAAAACTGCTGCTTCATAATCGAGGCAAGGGAACGTATAAGCATGCCACCTATGAACAATAAACAAGAAATCAATTCTAAGGCTCTACATTAATAAAAGGAAACAAGATATGATAAAAACATGAAATCACTTACCAAAATGTTACGAGTAACGTATAAACATGAGCCCACATACATGCAAACTATAATCCAACAATTTTATAAATATAACACAAACAAGGCGTGCGCCTTCTGATATACAATAACTCCAAGCCAGGAATGGGCTCATACAGACACATATCTTACTATTGAATAATTACCATAAAACCTGAGATTTCGCAAATTAACAAATCACCCCCTATAATTTCTCAAACCTGCAATTAAGGTTTCTTGCAGGGTTGTTTATATAGTTTTTTTTACCATAAGCATATTGCTGAACCAAAAGTTGCATAATTGCATTTGGGTAGCATCTGATGAGCCCTTAGATGGCTAAATATAAGAAACAATTTCCAACCTGTACAAAATATTAACATGAAACTTTCAGCACGGTTCTCTGATGCATGATCTCCTTGAGACTTCGAAGGCAAATCTTGTCTACAAGGTCAAGAAGCTTCTCCAAGTTCATAGCCCATGAATTTTGAATCCCATTTTTTTTTTTTTTTGGATAAAGCTATAAGCAAATGGCCATAGCTTAAAAACCAACTATTGGACAGAAAAGGTTCTCAATCTCAATTTCAGAATTGAGAAACATCTAAGACAAGCCAAGAGGAAAGGCATGTGCTGCCATTATCACATCCCCCTGACCCCCACACCCTGACAACATCATATTCCAGGTGTCCCTCTTTTGTTGGCGATGATCAGCATTGCATCTTCATCAGTTGGTTACCTTTTCATGATGAGCTGGCATGATCTATTAAATTTTTTGATCAAATTAAAGTTCCAGGACAAGTTTTGGATTTGAGAAACTCTAAATACACTCTCAGATTGTGCAGTTGATGTTCATTTTTAAAATCATACATGAATATTCTTGCAAGAATTTTCCATAAAATAGCAAGAGATGACTAAAAGATCTGAACGAATTTGTTAAATTGCTTTAAACAAAGAAATGCAGCACTGCCTTCTCAACTTTCTCCTTTGCTAAAGAGGCATAAAATAGCTAACCTAAACAAAAATCCAAGAACCATAACGGACACAAATAATAGCATGCAAAATATATTCACAGATCCCAGAGGAAAAACTCAAGCAAAAAAAAAAAATGCTTATACACAAATTATTGCTAAAAAGAAAAGTTTAAACTATAAATCTGGTTTAGCTAATCTCCCAACCACAAAATCACGTGCGACACTCATACCAAGGGTTCTGGTTTGCCTTAGCACCACATATTGCGATGGGATGATTGGTTTTCACATGAGTGGCAATTGTTAAAAACCACGACCCCACACAAATATTGTAACCTTTATCAAGAAAGGTAACTACCAATTATGTTTATGTAGTGAAAAAGAACTAATAAAATATATACAAATAGTTAAGGTTTACAATTTAAAATTTAGGAGAAAAAGTCTCAGACATCCAAGGAAGGAAAGAAACATCAGAAGCTCTCAAGCCCGGCGAAAGGCGAAAGCTTTAGGCGGCCACTGCGAATGTTCCTGAGAAACAAGCCTTTGGATTTATCATCACAGACCAACTTAACATCAACAATTCAAATCAAACAAACAGATCTTCACTATAATCACTAATTACCAAAGTACACATAATAACAATCTTAAAAAAAATAAACACAGATCATTTTCCATCCTGTATGGCCAGCAAAATACCAAATGAAAATTCCAACAAAGCGATGAAGGGCAACACTGAATTGTCCCAAAAATACTAGGAAATAATTAGTTTCAAATACAGAAAAAATAAACTAAGATCAGACACAAAATAATTCAAGAAATACGTACATAGTGCCTCAAACATCTGAGGAACGAAGATAAAAAAAGCAGCACAAACTCTCAAGCCAAGCAAGAGGGAAAAGCTCTGATGCAGCCACTGCATTCCCTCCAATATTGAAAGCAATGATTTTCCCTCCAATTCACGAAAAACTCAACCCCAAATTTGAATCGATTTTCTCATACATTTAGCTGCCAGTTAGAGCATGCCAAAATTTGTACTGAAATTGAATTTTTTCAACTCATTACAAATTGTCAGTCAGCTAGAATGCAATAAAGACATGGACGCCCACTCAAGAGGGCTTCACAAAAACCATACCCTTGAATCCAACTATAAGGTAGACCGGCTTAAATAAATTCATAACCCATGATATTCTAACATTTATCAAGAAAGGTAACTACCAATTTTGTTTTATTGTGGTAAAAAAGAATTAACAAAATATATAAATGTAGTGATGGTTAATAAATTAAAATTTAGGAGATTAAGTCTCAGACATCCAAGGAAGGAAAGAAACATCAGAAGCTCTCAAGCCCGGCGAAAGGCGAAAGCTTTAGGCGGCCACTGCGAATGTTCTTGAGAAACAAGCCTTTGGATTTATCATCACAGACCAACTTAACATCAACAATTCAAATCAAACAAACAGATCTTCACTATAATCACTAATTACCAAAGTACACATAATAACAATCTTAAAAAAAAATAAACACAGATCATTTTCCATCCTGTATGGCCAGCAAAATACCAAATGAAAATTCCAACAAAACGATGAAGGGCAACACTGAATTGTCCCAAAAATACTAGGAAATAATTAGTTTCAAATACAGAAAAAATAAACTAAGATCAGACACAAAATAATTCAAGAAATACGTACATAGTGCCTCAAACATCTGAGGAACGAAGTAGCAGCACAAACTCTCAAGCCCAGCAAGAGGGAAAAGCTCTGATGCAGCCACTGCATTCCCTCCAATATTGAAAGCAATTATTTTCCCTCCAATTCACGAAAAACTCAACCCCAAATTTGAATCGATTTTCTCATACATTTAGCTGCCAGTTAGAGCATGCCAAAATTTGTACTGAAATTGAATTTTTTCAACTCATTACAAATTGTCAGTCAGCTAGAATGCAATAAAGACATGGATGCCCACTCAAGAGGGCTTCACAAAAACCATACCCTTGAATCCAACTATATGGTAGACCGGCTTATATAAATTCATAACCCATGATATTCTAACATTTATCAAGGAAGGTAACTACCAATTTTGTTTTATTGTGGTAAAAAAGAATTAACAAAATATATAAATGTAGTGATGGTTTATAAATTAAAATTTAGGAGAATAAGTCTCAGACATCCAAGGAAGGAAAGAAACATCAGAAGCTCTCAAGCCCGGCGAAAGGCGAAAGCTTTAGGCGGCCACTGCGAATGTTCTTGAGAAACAAGCCTTTGGATTTATCATCATCGACAATTTAATATCAACAAATCAAATTAAACAAACATATATATCACTAATTTCTAACTATAAATAATAACAATTAATAAAATAAACATAAAATTTTCCATCCTGTATGGCCAGCAAAATACTGAATTATAATGCTGACAAAGTGACGAATGGATAAATTTGAGGGACTTATCCATCCCTCAAGCTACCCTCAACTTGCTTGAAGGGCAGACACTGAATAGTCCCAAATATTACTGGGAAATAATTAAATTCAAATACAGAAAAAAAATTAAAATTCAAAAACAAAACAATTTAAAAGAAATACGTACGTAGTGCCTCAGACATCCAAGGAAGGAGGATAAAAAGCAGCAGAAACTCTCAAGCCCGGCGAAAGGCGAAAGTTCTTAGGCGGCCACTGCGAATGTTCATGAGAAACAAGCCTTTGGATTTATCATCATCGACCAGTAACAACATTGATGCTTTGAAATAAAAATACCAATTAGATCGGAAGACATTATGAAATCTAAAATCAAAGAGGCCGATTGTTGAGTAGGGATGCTGAATGATGGGGGATTTATATAGGGATGCCCTTGAGGGTTCCGATTAGGGTTTTTAGTGCGAATTGGGAAATTTCCAAGTTTTGGGCCTTGACATAAATAATCGGCCTGTTTGGGTGGGCTAGACGGAGCCCATCTGAGAAATAATTGTTTTAAAAGAAATATTTTTAAGTTTGTTATTTTGATGCATGCGATATAAATTTTATATATGTGTATGAAACCTAATAGTAATACTATTCGAAATTACGAATAAAAGTTTCCTCTCGTAGATATATTTTTTTTTGGTATTTTTCAAATATTTTCTATCGAAATATACTAAAAAACGCAAAAAAATGTGTTTAGCTAAATGAAATTTTGATATAATCTATTAAATACTTAGGGATGGCAATGGGGCCGGGTATTTACAATACCCGTATTGGAGCCGTCCCGATGGGATCGGGTCCGAGTTCGGGTATTAAAAATCAGGACCCGGCTGAGTCCGGGGCGGGTAGCGAGTCTAGCATATACCCGTCCCGGACTCGCCCCGATTGTTTATTTATATATTTTATATATATTTTTATTAATATAATATGATAAAATTTTAAAAATTAAAATTAATAGTTAATTTTAGATTTTTAGTTGGCCGTGAACTACTTGAAAGTTTCAAATTCAACAAAACTTTTCACCCTCTTCATCACATATGTTTGATTATTTATTCAATTGATGTTTATTTGATGTTTGATTTGTTTCCAAATTTGGAACAAACTTGAATTATTTTACACTTTTGATTAAGTGTGGTTGATTTTTTCTAAATGTATTTTAGGTTTATATTGTTTTTATATAATTTAAATTAATTTTAAGTGTATTTGTGATTTAAAAAAATTGGAGAAAAATTTAAAATTAAACGTTTTAATCGGGTCCATCGGGTAGGACTCGGACTCGTTGGGTACCGAACGGGTCCGGGGCGGAATCAGGTATTAACGGGTCCGGAGCGAGTTCGAGTCCTAAAAATTTTGCCCGGGGCGGATCTCAGGTCCATTATTACCCGCCTCGAACCCGCCCCATTGCCATCCCTATAAATACTTGTTATGTTTATGTCGTGAGAGGTAATCAGTGCGCCCACTAATCGACCCCAAGGCTTTTATTACTTATTTATTTTATTAAATGCGTGATTAAAAGCAAAATAATATGTTTAAGTTAAACTCTTTATATTCTCTCTTTAAAAAGATATTATCAACATATTTGAGATTATTGGTTTATAAAATATGATGGGATTCGATTTTAAAGTTGTCACGAATTTAACTTTTTTCTCATTATTTAGAGTTTTATTTGTTAGATAATATTTAAATTATTTTAGATTATATCGTATCGTATCTTTTATCATAATCTTGTACTTATTTAGTTTTATTTTTGTCCAATTTTATAGTTAATTTAAGATTTTATTAAATTCTATTCTAACTCTATTTATTCTTTTCAATTATCAATAATATACATCACGATTTTTCATATTATTCAACATTATTAAATTTATACCAACACCGCCGGCGGCAGCAGTAAAGGAATTGCCCAAATACTTGTTCTACTTGATTGAATGGAATTCGCAGAGAGCGTAAAGCTCACTTCTTTGATGCACAAACCCAGGCATAGTTCTAAAATAAACTGGGTTTTTAATACTCGCCTCAAAATCTCAATCTCTGTCGGCGTATTGGGTGCTGTTGGTTTAATTTTTGTTACTAAAGCTCACAAATTTCTCGACTTGAAATCCTCAGATCAAGCCGTAGTAGCTGCTTCTCCCAGGCCTTGGGTTGTACCTGGATTGGAAAATCTCGGAAACAATTGTTTCTTGAATGTTGTTTTGCAGGTTGAGTTGAAGTTTTACTTCAATTGTTTGAGTTTATCCTGTGCTGAATTTATGTTTTTTTTCCTTCAAACTTATGTTGTTATTTTTGTGGGTTTAGTGTTTGGCAAGCTGCTCAAGTTTTCGGAAGTATCTTTCTAAGATGGTGGAGGAATATGGATCGTTATCGGTTGAAGAAGGAGATGAATGCATACCTCTTGTTAATTCATTGACTTTGATAGTCGAAGGTTGGTTGATGATAATGCAAGTTTTTTGTTATTATGATTATATTTGAATTTTGTAGTGAAAAAGCTTGTAGATATGCACAATATTTTGTAGATTATGATTATTATGATCTTATTCATTGTAAATATTGAGGTTAAAGTTATGTAATGAGTTCATATTCATGTGGCTTCTGTTCTCTTCTTCTGTATTTAGATTTCAATACGAACGTTAAATATTCATGCTTTACACATAATTGCTATTACTCTAAAACATTTAATATTCTGCATCATTGGTTTATTGGCATAATTACATCATGCAGAATTATGTACCGTTCGCCATAAAAGAACTGTAGTTAGTCCCCGGAGATTGATGCTTGCTATGGATCATTATATTCCAAATTTCAACCTAACAAATCAGCAGGTGCTTATTAATCACTTGAACTCTTTCTCAATTTCAAATTTCGCATCTAATTTAATTTCAATATAGGATGCCGAGGAAGCATTTTCGCACCTTCTATCTTCACTAAGAGAAGAAATATCAGAACATTGTATGCCCGTGAAAAGTTACTTAGCAGATTTGCCTTCACTTCCCAACGGTAGGATTCTTATAACAAAGAGCAGTGAAGAGGAAAATCAATGGCAAAGATGGAATCGCACTTTCCTTAAGCCTTTTGATGGGATTGTTGGCAGCATCTTAATTTGCCAAAGCTGCGCGTTTCAGGTTGAATGGTACTAGTAAGAATGTTGATTCATGTTATGATTTTTTCACACTATTTTTTCCTTTTCCTAAAGGTTGATTGAAATGTGAAAAAAAAAAAAAAAATTGTTCAGAAGAATTGTTCCTATTAATATTTGTCAGTATATTTCGATACAGTTTATAGATACAGTTTGTTGCTAAAGGTGGTTATTTTTGCTCATTCTGGTTTATCGTTTTTGGCCCTTATACAGATCTCTCTGGATTTTCAACTTTTTCACAGTTTACACCTTTCACCTACAACCAGCATTGATGCTACTACCATTGTATGTCCATACAATTTTTTTCAACAATTATTCCTACTCCGCGTATTTGACTTCATATGTTAATATTTGCTGGTGTGAAATTTAGATGCCTGGATGCAACCTGGAGGATTGCCTTAAGAATTTTTTTGTAGCTGAACATATTGAGAATTATTGCTGCAGCCACTGTTGGCATAAGGCTGCAATCGAATACGTGTCTTCATTTTCCGAAAATAAGGTGATCTCTTAGTTTTGCATTTTACTTTCATATACTGAATTTTGTTTAGTTTTCGGTCTTATCTTTTATAACCCTTTTTGCAATACAAATTTGCAAATTCATTTCTTGTTTAATTGATGTGTTAAATTTAGTATTTCCATTTAATTTTGGTACGGTTCTTGCAGACAGATGTCGAGATACTACAATGTTGTAGTAAGAACGATCCTTGTGACTGCAAAGCACTGTCTTCCCTTGAAGCATTTCCTTGGTCAAATAGGTTCTCTCGTACTTTCAAGCAGCTGAGTATTGCACGGAGTCCTAAGGTATGGATATTAATTGCCCACTTCATCTAAAAAATTAATATGTTACAGAATAGATACATCTAATATATAATATCTCCACGTGCAAGCGATAATGTATTTTCGAAGCCTCGAATATGGTATTTGTTTCTAACTAAATGATTTTTACTTGCAGATTCTATGCATTCATCTACAACGAGCTTCATATAACATGTTTGGACAATCTGTAAAACTTCTGGTAAATAATTACCATAATTTTCTCAAAAGTTTTCTTGCAAATAACCGTGTAAAAGTTTTTACTCTTGACATGTTATATATATATAATATCGTTTTCTTTTTTAGTTTTCGTTATAGAGTGGTTTTAAGTCCTTGGTTTTTCTTTCCAGGGCCACGTCTCGTTCCCCTCAATCCTGGACTTGTCTCCATTTATGAACACTGGAGTAGGATTAAAAAATATCGAGGCAAATTCGCGAATTGGTCAATTGAAGAGTGGAAGTAGGCAAATAAGCTCATTTCCTTATTCCAATTACCAAATGCTACTCAATCCAGGAATACTAAATTCCAAAGCCAGCATAGTCGAAAGCAATTTCATCGAAACAGAAATACCATTGGAGCATGAAAGAAATGCCGTTATAATCCAGAATGGTCCTCGCTTGGAAGCTTCTGATGGCAATGTTAGTTTATCCTCCACCCCCCCTCTCTATATATATATTGTATATATTATATGGGCAAAAATAGTTTATATGTGGCAACAGATCATTATCATAACTAGGAGTGCAACAAATATTGGTATTGTTATGATAGCATACCATACCTATAGGGAAAAGGATGGCCTCAAATAACTTATAACGAATTAGCTAGAAATGATTTGAACCGAGGATAAACTTTTGAGGTACAATTCAAATTGGAGTGTCATTAAAATATCTAATAATTGAAGTTTGGATAACGTTAGAAAGGTACACAGAATGAGTATAAAACATGAGCCCTCTATTGATTTTGTTGTGCAAATGTGACGACATGCTTCTCATTTACGTAACTTTTGTGTATGTACACACACACACACACATATATATATATATATATATCTCATTATTAGCCGCTGTATTTGTTGCAGTTGGACGTTATTGCCCCATCTCTTTCTCAGATGTACCGTCTCGTTTCTGTTGTGGTGCACTTCGGAACGGGTAAAGGCGGGCACTATATGGTTTACAGAAGAGTGACAGCCCCGTTAGGTGATGAAGATCCAGTTGCTCTGTTGGAATCTGAATCTGAGCAATGGTTTTGTATATCAGATTCTGAAGTGCATAGTGTCTCGGAGAAAGAGGTCATGGGCTCAAATGCTAGTATGCTGTTTTATGAGAAAATCGACGGTTCTTGAGACTTCAAACGAAGTAAGTTATTTTTGTCCATTTTATAATGGCAAGTTATTATTTTCACAAGGCGATTTTCGACCTGGATTTTGATCGGGAAATAGTCTTGAAGTATGTTTTGCTCATGTTGTTGGTTGGAGTAAAATGCATTTATTGGGAGAAATTCCATTTGTTCTTTTTACTGCATTTGACATTTGTTCTTCTGTTCACATTTTTATATATTTTATTATTATTATTTTTTGTTAAATAAAGTAGACCTCAGTTAGATTGAAATTCTGTTGAACAGAAGCTGCTCTGCTCGGATTTGATATGTATGTAGAACGAATCAAGCTTAAATAAGCTTTTAAATTTTGATTGGGAAAGCGTCAATTAGTATATAAAAACAGACTGAACAAGCAAACATTTCGACTCGAAATAACTTTATTGGTTTCATATCTGTAACTTGACAAATGTAACATTACATTCGTTAATACAGCAAAAACTAATACAATCACTGGAATCAAACTCTATTTCATATCTGTATCTTTTGTTTTGGATTTTACAAATCTATAAATGTGTATAATGCAAACTGAACTTTATTTATCTTCAAACACAACTGGAATAGGAAAATATTCAAACCAAACTGAAAGATCACAGCTGCCGTTCGCTGCAAGAAGAAAGGCCCATACCAAAAACTACTTTTCCTAGAACAATTGACAAGTATAACAAAGCGGTTCAATCACAATCATCGATATAGTAAGGCTAAATTAGATCAACATTTATAGTTTTTTTGACATGACAAATCAGAAATCATAATGAATCAAAAAGGCAAACCTAAATGAAATATCAAGATGAGAAAGAAGGAAAAAATATATGATCATGTTCATTTCACAATCCATTCATACAATACAAACATTCAATTAGGGTATGTTGACAAGTTCACAAGCCCATCCAAACAAAGACAAACCTTCCACTAATATATATCGACAACCACTCTTTACACTTTCAAGATTTGCATGCAATATTTGTTAGACTTCCACCATCTTAACCACTATTTTTGCATAAAACACAGATATAATAAATTCAGTAAGAAGAATCATGACCAGGGCTATCATCAGCATGCATATCCATTGAAGTATCATTAGAACTAGGGGGATTATGATCCCTTGTTTGGTTACCGTTATTCTCATTGCTCCTCATTGCATTGTTTGCAAAGTGACCAACTCCTTGTGACAAGTGATAGTGTTGGAGGCTTCGACGGACGGGACTAGAAAGAGCATTAGAGAAAACCGAGTTTTTGGATTGTGTTGGAGGGGCAAATGCATTAGAAGACACTGGAAATCCTCCCGAGAGAGTTGATTGTGCAGCGGTTTGAGACGGGTGCTGGAATTGCGGCCTAGGGGATGGTGGAGGTTCCTCTGTCCCATAATCGAGTTCGTTCTGCAAATTTTATTTAGATGCAATATGAGGTAAGATTATGTATGAGATACAAGATATTAAAATGGAAAACAAAATGAAATGGCAAACTATAATGTAGAGAGAGGAATGAAATAGACTATTCTGCCACTGTTGTTAGACTTTCCAATATTTATTTCCATGCCGGTTGTGAATATCAAAAACTTTAAATAGGGTTCTCTCTTCTATTGATGTATAATGCTATTTACAGAAAACCGTATCTGAAAACTAACAATAAACCTAACAACTATTTCAACCCTGTTATAAAACCTAAGAGTGATTCTTCCTGAATATGGTGAAAATAAAATTTGAAATAGGTCTCTCACTCTCTCTTGAAATTTACATATACTCACAACAAAGTCGATTTCCATTTATGAGTTACAATTCCTATGCATCAACTCATAATGTAGACTTCCAAAGCTAGCGTGGACGACTGATTATTGTATGACACATATATAAGAAGTGTAGCTTAGGTGAAGAGTGTCAATTAAACTAGGCTCGTTTTTTTGGAAAAATAAGTAAAACTGACTTTTGCGAGGATCAGAAGTTCAAATGAGGTTCTAGCCACGTCCGCTGACAATAAGAAAGGGCCAAAAGGAAAAGAGGTTTGGGGGTTCACAGACCCCTCAACCAAGTCAATTAAACTTGTGAAGTAGATAATTCCAAATAATAGTATAAAGTAACCGTAGGATCTTCCCCTATGACATAAAGTACCATAAAGATCTCTTTATATTGGTAAATATATACAATACAGAGCTATAAAAGCGAAAACACGATGAAGGTAAGAAGAAATAATGTACAACTCCTCAAATCATATTGATTTGCAACATAGAACAAGTATATAGCTTCTCATTTTGATATATTGAGGTACCGAAACGAAATGAACCAACTGAAAAATCTCGTCTCTGCAACCACGTTCATACAAATAAATCCAGCTTACCAGTTTATGATTGCTATTCCACGCCGTAATGGACCTTTAGAGAACTAAAAGACATGCAAAATATTATGAAGTTCGATTCCATATGATATGTAAGCACAAGAAAATTGATTAAAGGGTCTAAAGCAACCACAGCTCATAGTGATAGAAGCACAGAACCGTATGAGGTTAATGTATTATTTATCAAAAGTTACATAATCACCCACTTGAACTATTCATCAAGCACACTTTAATAATTAGAGATTCAACAAACCAAAGAGAAGTACAAGAAATACAACCAGATAACTTGTAGAAATTTGGATTTTGCAAATGCAAGCTAACAGAAAAGTATACTAAATGCAGAGGAATGTTTCATTATCAAAATTCATGCTAACCAAAACCAGCATTACGACGGAAAATAAGAAAACACACCAGTCCGTAAAAGAAGCATATGCATAATATGCTTGCGTTTAATGAAAGTTTAAAATCCCAATAGATATGAATTAACTTTCAGGTTAAGAACCAAAACTTGATAATGTAAAAGGAGAAACCTGCATATAGGCGAGTATGTCGCCAGTTGTGACTCTGACCCCATCTTCATGCTGCCTCAAAATCCAACTATAAAGCTTTTCCTACAATGGAAAAAAGGAGACGATCGGTCCTGATCAATTATATACTGAAAAATCCCTATAGCAAACTAAGCCAGATCTATCAGTTCCTGCTCCAGTCCAGTCCATATACAATGTCACGCATAGCGGAAAATATACATTTCATTTGAAATAAAAAAACATCAAAGAAACATACAAATGAAGGTCAAAATTCATTTTCTTCCAGGTGAAATCCACCTTTGTCTAGAGAGAGGAACGTTTGACTTTTTATATCCCAACAATAGAGGCAAATAATATCACACACACGGTATTAATTCTCGAATACTGCTAATATCCTCCCACTAATAACAAGCAAAACAGTGTAACCAAAGAGGGAAGAAAAAACAAGCGACACAGAACCAGTTACAATAACCTGCTTGTATCAACCCAAATTCTTCACTCCATTCAACACAAACTCAATAATTTATGGCTAACTAATCAAAAACCTTCATAAAACCAATCAATTTACAGCTCAATCAACAAAACCTGCACTTCAAATCGAGAAAGAACAATCGAACCAAACAAAACAGAAAAGACTGTAAAAAAGCAAACGAACCAGTCCATGGCGTTCACCCGCCTGGAAGGATATTCGTTGCTGGTGCATGGCCTGCGTGTAGAGCTGAGAAAGGGAATTTGCCGCGGTGGAGAAAGCCGTGTACATGCCTCTATCCACCTCATCTAGCCGAGTAGCATCAGATTTCCTCTTCTTCGCCATTTTTGGATTATAATTTCAAAAAAAAATATTTGGAAAACCCTAGATTGGTTGGTTGGGTGTATATATGTGTGTATCTATATGTGAGAGATATATGGCGACCTTTTCATTTTGAGAGAAGAATGCAAAATGGGGAACGAAATGAGACTTTATACTGATAGCGTCGGTGGGTGGGTGGATGGGGGTGGGTTTGTGATTTTATTGTGCCACGTGGCATGACACATGGCAATACTATTTGGCAAAAATAATAATAATAAAGGACAAAAACATAATTTTCATACTTGAACAGGGTAAGATGGAAATTTCAAATCATATGCTATCTGCTTTTAATTTTCCAATTACTGTTTCATTTATTGAACTTTCCGTATGGTTTTAATTCATGTTGATGAATTTTAAACCCTTTTTTTTTTTTTTTATATTTCGACATAACTCGATTACTTGCATTTTCACATTTCAAAAAGCACATAGCGAAATACCCATTTTGAAAAAATTCGATCCCACAGATTAACTTACTACGTGAGAAGTTGATCCAAATACATCTGTATTAACGAACATTGCCCCAAATACGGTGTATATGTCCTATATGTTAACAAGACAAGGGGAAATTACTATTACAATTGTTTCAAAACCTAAAGAGAATCATAACTTAAAAAAAGAATGGCTCATACTCATATCTCATCTATATGATCCCAATTCTCATGGGCTGCCATTTGGACATATCATTGCTTCTTGCAGTCTACTTCTTTGAGTTTGAATTCTCTTGATTATCGGGACGCCTCTCAGCAAGGAAACGTTTCGTGCTTTCAAGAACGCCAAAGAATATAGAACCACCAATACCTATCCACATTACTCTCGGCCCAATTCCCTGCGTGTTAAGATAGAAATTGAATCGCACATTTTACCATGGAGATACTATAGACTTAGACTTGGAGATGGTGTTTTAGCTTTCAAGGAGTAGGGAAAGATCCAGAATTCTTTACCATGGGTCGAAAAAGATATTTCGACTTGAATGAAAGGGCATTTCAGGAATTTCATATATCTCTAATAGTTTAAGCATCAACAGAGGGTATAAGTTGATGTTGGAGGAATGATTTTCAAAACTTTAATTTCCTTCCCATATGTATAGATGACCACGAAACGAGCTTTCTAAGTTGAGTGCTTTAAAACAAGAGAATGAGATTTACCTTCAGAAGAGCTTGAGGGCCTTCTTCTCTGACAATAGTTTGGACACAGTCAAAGATACCTTTATACTGGTTTGCAGATCCCTGTAATGAAACAAGGAATTGAAGTCTATGGTAAATACATGTATTGGTATGTCACATTCATGCCGGAAAAAAAAAATCCGATTTGATTTGTATACCTGAACCATCAGCCTAGTCTTAATCACATCCAGAGGAGTGGTTATGGCTCCCGTCAGAGCCCCTAATAGAGAAGGAAATTTTAAATTATAGTTAGATATCTAGTTTCTCGGAGAGACTCCCTTGTTTTGAAACAAATTAAATGATAGACCAATACTGAAGTAAATTCATACACTTAAAAGACAAAATATATGGTTCTGCAAATAATTGCTTACATCCGAAACTCATACTAGAGTATCTTATTGGTATTCGAATTACAGATTACAAGAGTGAAGGTCGATGAAAAATTTGAAACAATTTAGGCCAAGAGACATTAAGATAATGATGAGGAAGAAAATGTAATAGAAGAGAGACAACAAATAAGAATGATGATATGAATTCAGAAGGTCTTATGAAGTCTATAGCTAAAATAGATCATTTTGTGAATTTCGACATCTTTTCTGCTTTTATGTATCTAAAAGTTGGTATGAAAACCCAGAAATGAATCTGAAAGAAGTCTAGAATTCTTTTCTACCACATATAAGCAGGACATATCCACACCTGACACTAGTGTATATCATCAGGATTGCCAAATATTAAAATAACAAAAAGCTAATTATATCTAATATCTAATATCCCCCACCCCATAAATCTGGCTCAGTTGCTAGTACTATATCAGATCAGTGATAATGAGATCAGTCACAAAAACTGCAAAATTGTGCGTATAACAACTTTCAATATTACTTTAACTTTCAATATTACTTTTCTCAATTTACTTCCATTCTCTTCCCATATGAGAACATGGTCAAATATTAAACCAGAAGCCAGAAGTTCAGAGAATGATGGAAAGGCAAATTGACATTATATTGCTGAAAAATGCGCCTTCATGTTGGAAACATACATGCACGAAAAATCATAGATTTTTCTAAAGAAGTATAATTACCAGCAAAAGCACCGATTATAGCGTTTTCAGGATCATTCAGATCTCTCTTTGCCTGTTCGGACACACAAATCAAAAGATGCAAAAGCAGCATTTCAGAATGACGTTAAATATTCAATAACTAGTATTCTAATTACTATGCTGTTATTTTGGCCTAAATCAATAAGCATCATATTTGTTCAGTGTCATCCTTGGAACAACAAAAAAACACATAAGCTGTGAATAGGTTCAATATCATTTATATAAGGGAATACAAGTCCAGAACAAGTTATGCAGTCTATTAAAAACATTTCTTACTATCCTACTGAAACTGACTGGTCAAATCAATAAATCAAAAGAAAGGACTTTAAAAGAGTAGAATACTTACTGCCAGTTTATAACCTATTCGAAGTTGTTCATAGAGGCAGAATTGGATTGCATCGAAGGGCAAATCTCTCAACAAAAATGAACCATATCCCTATTAAAATAAAATTCGTGGAAGGTTGAGTATCATGCTTAATTTGACGTGAGGAAATCAATGAAAAGAAAAACTGCATGGTGATTAAAACCAATTTTCCTGGTAAATATCCACAGAATTCTTCTTTCCAAAAAAAAAAAAAGAAAGAGGCAAAATGAATAGCAGCAATAAAACCAGTAGGGTAACATAGAATGAAAGGAAATGAACATAATCCACAACCAACTTTTTGAGAAAAAGAGGACAAAATTGACCTCCAATAAAGCTAAAAGTGGAAATATATCATACCGCGTAAAAACCTCTAAAACCTTCTTTGGAAACAATGAGCCGGACAGCAGCAGGGGCAGAGGTAAATTGCCCAGTCTGCATCCGTTGCTTAACAACCTGAAGCATCAAGACTAGGCATGATAGCAGCAATAGCAGTAAATGTAAAAGATAGGAACTAAGCAAATGTAATAAGCAAAGTGAAAGGGGGTGCGGGTGTTGCATGTACCTCTGTAGGGACACGAATGAAAGAAGCTGCAAGGCCTCCAATTGCACCTGCAGTCTACAAAAAAATCAAAGACTGATATGAAGAAACATGATATTGCCTTCGGTAGTTTCTAATAAGATTGTATTGTAATGTGAGCATACCAAGTGCCAGTGCTACCTGAAAATCCTAAATGATGTCTAGATTCTTAATGCAGGAAAACACATTCAAGAAGAATGGTGTAAGATAGTGATGGTGTGGATGTGCTTTATAGCACAAAATAGCAAATATATATCTGATATATAACAACTCAAGGCTTCTTAAAGGAGAGGAAAGAAAAAACAAGTTTGAATTTTGGAGAGGATTAATCAAGTCAATGATTAAGGATAGCATACGTGCCAGAACGAGCAAAATTGGTCAGAAAGCCAGAAAAGAGAAGTAGGTTAAACAAAACAGGTCACTGCAGGCTGTGGTCCTCGGTTTGTTTGTAGTAAATGCAGAGAATCAATTGAGTTAACCAACTATTTTGCACCACAATAACTAGAGTACTCTAAGTTTTTCTCCTGCAAAGTCTATTATGATTATAGGACAGATCTCCAGCAAACATGATATTACCAACACAACGTTCATTACCAGTAATGTGTGTGTGTGTGACAAACGCTTACATTCACACAGAGCCATTCGTAGTTTGTTATGTTATATATAATATGTCACATCCAAATTCAAATATGTTATCTACGTCTCTGCAAGGCTTACAAGAGATTAAATCATAAGGCCTGATGATAACCAACTCGAAACGTTAAGCTAGAAAACAAATAAACATAATAAGAAATTTCTGGAGCAGTTTACATGACTTTCATCAGGTAAATGCGCTTTTATCTTAAGAAGATAGATTACAAGAGAGAATAGGTATGGAGAAGTTCCAGATACCTAAGGGCTTGGTTTAGTGAAGGTAAAAGTGAGTGACAAGAAAAGCCCAGAAAATAAGAATGTTCAATTCAAGGATTCTTCAAACGAATTAGTCTATTCTTCTGAAAACACTATTTCTTTTCTGCTGCTTAGGTTTGAGGTCTACATCAACGACTTCAAAATTCATAACAAATGAAACATCCAACATAACCTAATGGGATTAGAACATGAAACATCAGTAATAACGTGAACAGATATCCTCTCACCAAATGGGCCACAGCACTCAGATTTTCAGGAAAGGTCCTTAAAAGCTTTTGCTTGGCAGGTTCATATACGCCAACAAAAACAGCGGATGCCCTGCCATACAAAAGTACCACAGAACCAACCTGTTAAACAAATTTTACGTAGTCTTTTATTGATAAACAAAAATCAATTCTGAATATACTCTACACGGACATTGAAACAGATAAAGTAACTCGATGTGGCGTAGATATTTCAAAATGCATTTAATCATGTGCTTACGGTAAGACCCCAGCAAGATTTCCAGCAAGTCCAGAATATAACCCTTTAAGAATAATTTGCCCTCCACCACGTGCTGCCTGACAAAGAATTAAACTGCTTATTACAACATGTGTTTGATATAATCATTTCATCCTTAATTTAGGTAGGGTTTTGAGCAGAAGGATAATTCCAAGATTTATAAATTTTATCTATTTTGAGCAAAAAGAGACATTGATAATGTGATGACGTTGATATAATTAAATCAATATCTTCATTTTCCATCCGAGCCCTTGATAACTTTTTATTATCAGAGTTAGTATCATCTTTGCCAACATTCCTTCCCTTTCCCTTTACTGACCTGCAGTCGTGTTTTTATAGTGTCTATAGGGTATAAAGCTGTTTCAACCACAACACCAGCTGTACCACCTGCTATAACACCCTCTGCACAAATTATTTAAAAAGAATCAATGGAAAATTCTTCGAGACTCATATGATAAATACGCAAGCATGTTTACTCATAAGCAAAATGCTATCTCTATGAGTCTATGATTGTTTTCATGGAAATGTTTTACTTGGTCTCCTGAAGTCTTCAATAGGACGCTTGTTCCTAATCTAACAAGTGTTTTAGAATAAACTAAGAGTAGAAGCATGAGCCGTTATATAGGTTTTAGAGATGCTGCAACAAATGATGATGATATCACTAGCCCCCATTTGCTATTTCACTGCAATCTATGATAACGTATTCAATGTTGGGCAATATAAGAAATACAAATTAGATCTCAACCATACCAAATAATGTACGCAGAAAATCGAATGGCTTTTCTTCGCGAGTACTAACTGAGGCAAAAAACTTTTTTGGTTCCAACTGAAGGTTATGCATTTTCCTGTTAGTTGCATCTGCAAAACCAGGTCACTGTTAAAACAAACACCTAGAAAATACTAGATAAAAAAATTAGGATAATAACACCAAAAGAAATCCGCATTATTTCCCTTGTATTTTTTCAGAAAAAAGCTAACCTAAATTCATTACAACACACGGGTAGAAAGAATGCAATTTTATCCAAGAATTCAGACGTAAATTAACCACAACAACTAAATTAAATAATTGCTTCAATTATGAAAATAAATTGCCAGCAGATTCACTAATGTGATTTTCGGCTAACTCCGCTCAAATTTGCAAAACATTTTCCTGCAAATTCGACCGAAATCAAAACCAAATTCCAGCAGACTGTAATTATAGTTAAACAACTCAATAGGTTGATAAAATAAAATTCAAATTTACCCGAAGACAGTTCAGAAGAGTTCTTTACATCAACGGCTAGCGTAAACGGACCCATTGACACCTAATCTTGTGATGTTTATCAAAGAAAATGTCACAATTAATCCAAGATATGATAATATATATATATATATATATATATAGATAGATAGAGAGAGAGAGAGAGAGTACAAGTGAGAAGTGCAGATTGTATGAGCGCAGGATAGGATAGTGAAAACTGGAAATTCTTGTTATGAAACAGCTTAAGTAGGACTTTCTTGCTCACATATCTTAAATTAGTGAAAACAGATTTTTTTTTTAAAATACAAAAAATATGTTTTTACAATTTTTAAATACTATTATTCAGTATTATATCATATTTCCTTTTTTCTTTTTTTATTTACACTAATTTTAGATAAAATTGGCTTCGTTTATCTATCAACGTCTATCATGCTTTTAAAACAAAAAGATAAATTGAGGTTTAAAACAGGCTAAATCCGAACAAAATCCTCACACAAAAAATAAAACCCACAATTATTTATCTCACATATCTAATTAATTACTAAATTTTTTATGATTTTAATGGGAACAACTTTCTATCATTTATCATCCAACAAGTTAAAAGTTTAATTATATATGAATTCATTTAAAAGTTGTGTAGCAAGTGAAATTTTATATTGTCAAGTACCACTTAAATAATTAATGCCACTAAAATTGGAAGTTTAGCTAAGAATATATTCATTAGAAAAGGAAATGAAATCAATGTTTTACTGTCTATAATTAAGATAATTCACTGAATAATTAAGAGGCCCTTATTTTCCATATTTGAATATAGGCATTAAAATAATCACTTAATTTTATTTATTTGAATATAGGCATTAAAATAATCACTTAATTTTATTCGAAATGACGGAATAAGCGAAATTAAATTACTTTGGAATATCTTACTCGATGAGTTTAACTTATATATGTCTAATTTTTCTTAGAAAAAATAACCTTAATATCTTCACGATGATATAAAAAAAGTCTTTGGGTGTTTATATAAAACAAATCAAAGCGTTCTTTATAGAATGAAAAATGAGTCCAACCAACAAGCACCAGTGGTCTAGTGGTAGAATAGTACCCTGCCACGGTACAGACCCGGGTTCGATTCCCGGCTGGTGCATCGTTACATTTTGCTTCTGTTCCCCACTATAGATCTTTGCTAATTTTTAAAACTAATATAAGAACTGTTTTATATATTTTATATGCATAAATACATTATACTTATTATTTATCACAAATAATATCATGAAATACATGTTTATAATATAATCTAATTACAACATTCAATCCACGTTAATTTTTAATAGTGCCTCACTTGTTCAAAACTCTTAATCTCATTTATTTATAAATTTGTGAGGAAATTTATTTTAAATTTTAGAAATATGTAAATATGAATATTTCAAGAGCTATACGCCACCTCTAGACGTTTATTTATGCTTTAAGGCTTCTATCATTTTCCATTTACGGGTTGGATTCTAAATAACATTTTTGTTCTATTTCAATTTGATCTTAAATTACATAAAAACAAATGCTGCCCAAAACCCCCGATTTTGTACACAATTTTAAGCCTCGATAGCTCTATAATCGATCTGATTTGTTCTTCGAACCATTCTAACCAAGGGCCCTATTTCTATTTCGTGTTGTATATATACAAATAAACAAGGTTTATCATACTGGTCATTTAGTTCCATCTTTTTGAGTTCTTCAGTCCTTTTGATTTCTGTTTAGCAGCTTGAAATGCCTTCATTTTCTGCTTCTTCCTAGCTTCCCTCTCCGCCTAGTCAAAAATACGACAACGTTTACGAATATTCGTTAGCTATTTTCTTGGTGTATCTAATAATTAAAGACTGTCAATGTGCGGGGAATGCTCGGATACAAATCTGGACCTATGAAATACCCAGAAAGAATACTTTACCCCGATCACATACTCAATGGGTCCAAAAAAAAATTAGACCCGACGGGCCATGTACGTTTCGGGTCGGATCCGTGCAAATGTCCACGGGTAAACTTCGGGTATTGTTCGTGTATAGCCCCGCATGTATTTTCAAAGGGTAAAATTTGGGTGATTTCAGGCAATGTTCAGGCATTTCGGGTCAAAATTCTGGCGGATAAAAATTGGACCCAGACCCCGACCCGAACTACCTAGTGTCATCAGGTCTGGGTCTCAGCATGTTTTCTATTGAACGGGTGTGGGCCATCCCCGCCCATTGAGAAGCCTACTAAGATTCGAAGGTTCAATAACTCATTTACCTTGGACATTTTGGATTTAGCTTTTGCTTTGGGAGATTTCTCCTCGAGCTCTGCCTCTCGTTCTAGCTCCCTTTCTCTTGCTTCGAGATTCTTTTCCAAATAATACTGTAATAACAAGAATAATTATCGCGTTTTCTTAACAAGTAATAGAATTTATGAACATTATTGCAGATGAAAGACAAAGGTTAACTGCCATTTCAAATTTAACTTAAGAGAGGGATTTTTGTGACTATCAAAGTCTAAACTTCCATTTCAAAGGAGCATATTAAGCGGGAAATGATAGACAAAGTTAACTCACGTTATAACCGAGCAAACTTTGGGGGAGCTTTTTGTAATTACGAAAGATAGAGTGGATGTAAACATAAATAACCCGAAGAATGGTGATATTTCGAAGAGTCGAACCAGGACTTACATTGTAATCTCCTGCATAGTCCTGTAGAATCCCGTCTTTTACTTCCAAAACCCGATTAACAATTTGCTTTATGAAGTATCTGTCGTGAGAGACCGTAATAACAGTCCCTTCGTACTCATTTATTGCCTCCTAGATAAACAAAACGAGACAGCCCAAAATTATTACATGTATAAGACCTATTAAGCAGACAAAGAAAGGATCAAAAATCAAACCTCAAGCATCTCTTTTGTTGGTATGTCTAAATGATTGGTGGGCTCATCCAAAACGAGTAAAGTCGACGGTTTAACCATGAATTTGCAAAATGCAAGGCGAGCCTATACACGAATATGAAGTTCAATTCAATTGTTTCAAGTTCGAACAAAAAACCCGTGTTTAAGTAGAACAAAATCGAGGCTAGAAAATGGAAAAAAAGATTTTATGTTGTAAGAGTAAAAAAGGAAGTTTCAAATAAAAGAATTGCGAATTATAATGTGAAATCCTACCTTCTCACCGCCACTTAGAAACGAAACTTTTCGATCGAGCATATCAGCTTTGAAATTACAACGCCCTAATAGACCCTTTATGTCATCAACTCTCCAGTCTTCTGCAACCTCAGCCACAGTTTCGAGTACCGTTTTATCCAAATCAAGAGCCTCTGCCTGAAGAACAAACAGAAAAATCCTAAGCCCACAAACGAAAAGGTGATTATTCATGCAAATGATAGATTTTAGATACTGTTATTACCAAATTCCAAGAATAAGAACTAAGGAATACTATGATGTATGGACTTGTAATAACGAACCTGATTTTGCTCAAAGTAGTTTGGTAGCACATTGTGATCGCCTATCAAAACTTCTCCCATTTGTGGCGTTTGCATACCCATAATCAGTTTGAGCAATGTACTTTTTCCACATCCGTTTGGACCAAGAATTGCAATTTTCTCACCCCTTTCGATCGCTAAATTTGCATTCTTGAATAGAATCTGGAAATAACGATTATGGATCAAATGGTGAAAAAAGCTAAAATAATCATCAAATGATTATTCTTTTTTTCCCTTTTTTTTTTTTGTTTTGAAGAAATAGAGTTACCTCATCCTCATAACCAAACTCGAGATTCTTTATCGACACAACAGATCGGCCACTTCTACCACGCTGCGGAAATCTGATCTTCATTTGCTTTCGAATGAAGGGTTTTTCCACTTGTTCCACATCCTGTAGTTTTTCCAGCTTCTGTTGTCACCAAAGTTTTAAAAAAGGTCAATTAAGAACATAAGTAATAGACAAAATTTCAGATCGTGTATAAGGACACTATAGATAATACGTCGATATTCAATCTAATCTGTACGAAAAGAGAAAAAAGATTTTCAAGGAACGTAAACGGTGTAAAGTGCAATAATTCTCAAAAATAGAACTAAAGACAAAAACATTAAGCCTGGCCTTCTAATTATCATGTGAAGTGTGAAACAACAATTGGAAAAAATATTATTTCATGTCCGCTACAAGTAACCATATTTAATGAGCTCTATAAATACGTGTGACGATGAAATGTCTCTATTTTTTATCATTCATTTCTTGCTCCATATATAAATAGATGAATTTTCACCTTTTCAGCAGTAGAAGCACGGCCAGCATTAGCTCCAGCACTCAACCTGCTTATCAGATCCCTCGTCTGTTCGATCTCCTTCTGTTGTTTCTCCCAAGCTGCAAGCTGAGTTTCAATCCATGCAGCTTTTGCAATAACGTAATCAGAGTAATTTCCTTCGTATGTTCTAGAAACGCCCATATCGGTTTCCACGATTTTAGTACACAACTGATCAAGGAAAGCCCTGTCGTGGGATATGATCACCATTGGCACGTCTTGCTTATTCAGATAACCTTCGAGCCACTCAATAGTATCGAGATCAAGATGATTTGTCGGTTCATCTAAAAGTAGTAAATCGGGATCCTACACATAATGTCATAAATATTTAGCAAACAATGTGTTTGATATAGGGTAAATTTCATGTTTATAGATTACAAAAAGACATTGCCAAGTTTATTTATAACTATAGTCTCGAATAATAGCTACAATTACAAAATGTTCGAAAAATCTTTTCAGAACTCTGCATCTGCGTAAGATACTCTCTTTTATCAGATTACATAAGCCCATCATCAACATCATTCTTATACAAACAGTAATCCTTCAGCAACTTTTCATGTCTTAACATGCATCAAAACTATTTGTTGGCTCCAAAACATTCTACTATAACTCGAATCATTTCATACATAATCTGCAAGTACAAATCCAAGACCTTGGAAACTAGTTAATAGTTATACCAAGTTCATCATAAACTTAAATGTTTCAAAACTTACAAGTACAAACTCCAAACAATCACATAAACAAATTTATATATACCTGCAGTAGAATCTTCCCAAGTGACATCCTCATTTGCCACCCTCCACTAAACGAAGCAACGAGCCTATCACAGTCCTCAGTTGCGAAACCGAGCTCAGGCATCAACTTACTGATCTTGACATCAACCTCATCCAAATCCACAGCTTGTGCCCTTCTCTGTAGCAAATCAAACTCATCCAACAGCCTCCCCATCAGCTCCAAATCATCCACCGATTTTTCTATGGCCTTTTGCACCTTCTCTAGCCTCTCTGCTACCTCCATTTCCTCCTTGAAAGCACTCAAGAACTCTTCCCTTACCGTTCTCGTCGATTGAACCTCGAATTCTTGGCTCAGGAATGCAACTTTCATGTTGTTCTTGGCCTTAATTACGTTCCCCGAATCGGGTTCTTCTAAACCGGATATAATTCTCAACTGGGTTGTTTTTCCTGCTCCGTTAATACCTACGAGTCCAACTTTTTCGCCTTTTTTCACTTCCCAGTTAATGTTTTTCAACACAGTGGTACCCTTATAGCTTTTGGTGACATTTTCTAACCTCACACCTGAGGAAATGGATGAAGCGCCGGTTGAATTCTTGTTATTGCCGCCCCGCTTGTAGCTAACCTCAGACTGGTTGGAATCATTGGAGGAGAAGAGGGATTCTATATCGTCTTCTTCTTCTTCTTCGAGGGTGGTGGTGGTAGAGGTATCGGTGGCTATGGAGTGTAATATGGGGGAGTTTCGAGCTGGGTTTTTGAAGAGTGGTGTGTATCTGATAGAGGACGATGTGAGGATGGTGGTGGTGGCGGTGGTGAAGCGGCGGATGACGGCGGGGAATGGGTTGGAAAGTGTTGGAGTTCCGGGGAGAAAAGTCGACCGCAATTGGAGTTTTGAAGCTAAATCCATTTCGCTAATATGAACGAATGTATAAACTGTGAGTGTGTGTGTGAGAGAGAGAGAGATAACGTTTCAATACAAACAGTCTGCAAAATTCTCTCTCCCTCTTGCTATCTGTAAAAGATGAAGTTAAGGAAAATAGCAAAGATGAAGACGAGGTTTTCATGGATATAATGGTCTTTTTACATGACTGAAAATCCAAGCATTAATTAAAATGCAAAAAATATTAATTGAGAGAAACATAAATATATATAAATTATATATATGAAATTTTGTGTAAATTCAGAAAATATAAGGAAAAAATACTTTATACAGATGGAATTTTGTCCTACTCATCTTTCTTTGGCCATGCAAAATTATTAATTATGTGGACAATGTAAATTGATATATCATATAAGAGTTTTTTGTGGTGCAAGTAAATGATTCTATCCACTTATTTTGTACCACGTTTATAAAAAAATCTCAAAATGATACATCAAGCACTCATAGATAGAAAAACTTATAAATAATATATAATAATAATGTATAAGGTTTTAATTTTTTTTAATTTTTTCTCACAAGGAAAAAGTAGACTAGTATAATATAATCATTGAATGTATTTTTTTTCTACGTAAAGAAAAAGAGTTATTTATTTATCTATTTAGACATATTGTTTTATGATGAAATTTAGGTTTGGTTATCAATTACGTTTATTTTATCTCAAGAAAAAGGGTCTGAAAAATATTTTTTTAAGAAAAATTTCTCACCACAACTCCTTATTTGTACGAGCGACACTAAAATTCATTGAGAGAATTTTTCGAAAATCCCCCTTAGTATAAAATATCGATTAGCGAAATAGATTCAATATAACATGAATCATGCAAATATCTAGCTAAAACCTAAAAATGCTAATGAAAAAAATGAAATAGGAAAGTATATAGAATAATAGTACCATAATACTAAAATAAGAAAAAGAAAATATTGTTTCTATAATTTTAACTTAAAATAAAAATAGAGTTGAGACGAAATTAAGCATTATGAGTTTTTCTAGCCTGAATTTACAGCCCAATGAGTGAGCCCATTGGATACTAGATAAGGTAACTTATTTTGGGCCATCCCAATTTATGTTGAGCCCATGGGTTTTTCTAAATTTGGAAGTTGGAATACAATTTATTTTGGGCCACTCCAATTTAGTTAGAGCCCATGATTTTCTTAAAATGATCGATAAAAAATTAAAAATCCATATAATACTCGTACGTATAATAGTTATACAACGTATGAAATGCATCCCATATTTTACTACTAATTATGTGAAAATAACGGCACATAAAACTATATGATTAATTTAATTGATGAATAAAAACATAAAATATCTCTTTCAATAATTGATAATATACGAATTTCATTACATCAGATCTGTTATAAAATTTTCAAGTTTAAACTCAATCACATGGCATACTAAATATAGATAAGATATTTAGAGAAGAGGTAAGGGCTAGTGGTGGTGCACAAAAACAAACCCGTGTGATATCCTAGTGGCATCCCTGTAATATAACACAAAACCAGCCCTGATCTCATAAATATTTCACTATATATATACTTCCAAGTTGATTATATATATATATATATATGTAAGTATTCCTGCCTACAACAGCCTACCGTTGATGTACGTGTCCTGCAATTACCCATCTTTCTTTCAAACTAATTTGTACCCACAACAATTCTACCATTATTGATCCTATTTCAAGTTTAAATACTGCATATATTTTACTCATCCTTTTGTGTATCAAGAGAAAAAAAAAGAGTATTATCAAAGTGTTTTTTGAGGATAACATATGGAAGACCGCAGGGAGGTAAATGTGTTTCTTTTTCCAAGATAATGTTTATTTACTTGTGAATTTTTGTGGGTTTTGTGCTATGTGTTGTTCGATGGAAAATGGAGGCATTTTTTAAGATTTTTGTGATTCTGCTTGATTTGGTATACTCTTCTTAAATTACTCATAAATTGCTGTTTTTGTATTTGTATATTCGAAGTTTTACATGCAAGATTTGCATTATGATTTATGTTCTTGTTCTGGTGTAGTTTCCATTTGTGAATTACATATTCTTGATATTATATTTATTCTTTTTGACAGATTATTATAAATTTGTAGTGCTGTTAAATTTGACTGATCCACCTTAAACATTGAAATCTTTCTTATTGCAATTGATTTGGTCATAAACTTACTTGAGAAAAAAGTGGGATGTTGAAGAATAGAAAAAACAAAAACCTTATCTATGGGAATCAGTCAAAATTCTCAAATTCAATTATTTTTTGCTTATTTGTTTTAAGGCAAGTAATGGATGTTCTGATCAATTTCTAGATACTTTTTTGTTTCTTATTTTCTGTTTTTGAAGATGAGTGTATAGTCTTGAAGACAATATCTTGTGAGGTGTCAATTTTATACAGTTAAGAAAAGCTAAAAACAATCAATAGATAACAATTGGAGATGAATTGAATCATCCTATTAGGCTTGAATAATCAAAACTGAAATCAGTATCCATTACAGGACTTAACTATCCTTTTTTTTTTTTGCCAGGGGATTAAGGGAGGTTGATTAATCCCTTTATGTAATGGTTTTATGATCATTACAACAAACGTTATTCTTAAAATATCTCGAGATTTTAGGTCTTGAAATAATCACAACCGTTAGCATACAATGAGCCTCAGATGGCTTCCACCATATCAACGATTGTGATTCTTCCGAAACTTGGAAAATATGGGCCTATTTTTCCTTTTCTTTCCTTTCTTTTTAAATCCTAGTAAACTTACTTAAAGAATGAGTATAAATCTAGTACATTTTATTATATAAATACAGTATTTTTATGTTTTATGATGCATATTAACGTTTAAATTTCCTCGTGTAGAAGAATGAACCATGGCTATCTGTGCCACAATTTGGCGATTGGGACCAAAAGGGCGGAGTTTTGCCCGACTACTCAATGGATTTCTCGAAAATCAGAGAAATGAGGAAACAAAATAAGAGGGATCCATCAAGAGCTAGTCTTGGCAATGAGGAAGAGCTCATTGCTGCAAACACAAGAAGCTCCAACAATGCCCATAATGATCATCATGACTATCATCAGAACCACTCTCCAACGGTATGCTTCTTCCTCATAACTTCAATGCATTTTTTTTCAAAATTTCTTTATATTTGAATATGAGTAGTAATTGAGAAGGGTCGATGGTGAAAACGAATTTACACCCCTTAAAATTCGATGTTTATAACCCAATGGTCTACTCCGTAGGCCATTGGAGATTACGCTTGGTACACTGTAAATAACTTGATACATTTTGTTGGGACAAATGGGGCGATGAGTGATTCTATGATCGAGTTCAATAGAAATAAACCGTTTTATACAGTTGGATGTAGGGCTACAATCTGCATTCAACCGTGTATAATGGACTGACTCTATTGGACACATTCACCCATAGGATTTCTCAATGGGTGACCTACTCCTAGTAGCTGAAAGATAACAATATTAATTGAATTGGTTTGTGTGAGATGTTATACTTATTTAGGTAACCAACTTAGCCAATAATTTGTTTTATCAACGATGTTGTTAGATCGAGAGTCTTAATAAGGTTTGTAAATGGTTTATAAGGGCCTTAATAAGACGGGCAAGAGGCGTGGCCTATGCGACACTCATCTGGTATGGATTAAATTGCAGGTGGTCCTTGGGTAAATACTTATAGCACATGGGATTTTGAGACAACTTGCATAAAACAGATGTATGTGTAATGAAAAATAACAATATTTGGTACTTGTGATCTTCAAAATGATACTATTTTTAATGTAGACCACATGAGAATAGTTTGTGTTGTTATCTTTATTTTCTGATATATAACAGTTTTGGGATTTGGGGTTCATAATTGTGAGATATTATCTTTTGGTGATTTGATCTGTGTTTGCAGGCAAGGAGGAGCATTTTCAGCTACTTCAACTGCTGTGTCAAAGCCTGATATGAACTTCTTACTATCTGTGTTCTTCTTGTAATGCAAATTCAGTGTCTGTGTGATTCGACCTCGTTTTTTAATGCCAAAAAAAGGAATTTTCGGTCCATTTATAACTAACTGTTCGTTTTCTCATGTATTTCCTAATATCAAAAAAACCTCTGGTTCTTGTGTAAAATCGAATGCTACGACTAACACTTGACAAGCAAACAGATGCAATCAACAGCAATGTCTACTGGTTGAGATGAAATCATATTCATGCATCCAAAATATATAACTTTGTGTAGATACCCAAAACCCATACTTCACTTGCTATTTCCCTGCATAACATCCCTCTAAGTACTAACTAAATATATGTCTGCGTATTAAGAATACACGCAAAGACAGATGACAAGAACGACCCACAAATTCCATAATTCTCGAACTAGCAGCAAAATAGCTCGACACTAAAATACCAAAACTACAAAATAAACGGCCAGTTTTACCCGTGACATAGATCCTCAATCAACAGATCATACATCGGATAGAATTCTTTGAGCTTCATTGGTTGAAATAACTTGATTCATAAAATTAAACCTTTTTGATGATTTGCACAACATCTTCATCTTCCAGTTCATGCTCCTAGTACATAACCCAAAACATTAATATTAAGGCAACAAAAACAGAGAATAGTGATTTTCTTTTTGGGGTTGGGGGAAGATAAGAACAAGTTTATGAGATTTACCCTGCCAACCCTCTGGGGTTTGTGTTTTGCGCTTGAACCCCAAACCAATGCACTGCATTTTCGATTTCATAAAATAAGTTACTTTATTGCAATCGAAGTTATGAAAATCTTATTAGAATTTCAAAGAAAGATAAACAACTGAATCGTAACTAGCAATCAACTGTGGCTTAAGCAATGTCATGAAATTAAGAGGATGAAAATGAAAAAAAAAAAAAAGCGTTTCGCAGGTTTCCACAATATAAGGTCGAATTTTAATGAACTTGTATTTTTCTTTCACTATTCTGATGCATAATTGTTTATCAGGCTTCATGTATAGTTTCTTTGAGATCAAAAAGTCAGCATGAAATTTAATACACCTACAATAACAGATTAGACTTTGTAATGAATAGAGGCAAAATTTCCGTCCTGTAGTACAAAAGGACTACACTAAGATTGGAAATTAATTACGAATACCCAACCAGCTCAAGTCATAAATTATCGAACAGAAACATTGCTCTTTATTGCATAGATTCAAATACACTAAGGACATAGCAAAGCCTTTTTCATGCAAAAGCAAAAGTATAAAAAGAATATCAGTCAATAATCTGCATAGGTTCTACCCAGGGTTTGGCACAAATTTAATCAACTATTAAGAAGAGCTTCAAAATCATGGAATTTAGAAGAACTTACTATTTGAATTGTTTAAGCATGTCCTTGTGGATTCTATTGCAGAAGTCCTCAACTGTCTTCCTCTTTGATGACAATATAACTGGATCTTCATAATCTGGATTCATCCCCTTTGGTTTCGTGTATATGCGAGTTAAATTAAGATATTCCCATACTTTGTCCAGAAGACCGTCAAGGTTCCATTCCAAATGTGCACTGAATTGATACATTTGTACATCACACAAACAAGACAATATTTAGTAAAACATAAACAACCGACTGAACCCGTTAAGTATATTCATCCTATCAGATAAAGGGAAAAAGATATCAGCATTCAAACAGATAATGTGGGCAGTAATGTTAACAAAAAACTGCCAAACGGCCAACAAAAAACTGCCAAAACGGAAAACAAGATTCTAGAATCAAAATTCAATATTCATCGTTAACAAAATTGAATAATTACCTGACTGGGCAGTAATGTGGAAGGTTGTCCAAAATCTCCAGCTCTTCCATTGTAATCTGATCAATCTTGTTGATAACGTATATGCAAGGCATATATACCCTACTGCCCTCGATGACATCTATGAGATCATCAGCAGTTGCATCATATCTAAGATTAATATCAGCATTGTGTATTCTGTATTCTCCACAAATTGCTTTCACTGTTTCAAGGTCAAGATTTGTGTTGTTAATTGTAGATGTAAGATTGATCCCGCCCTTCTCTTTCCTCCGGAACGTCAGATTCGGTGGCTCCTTATTTAACCTGTTCACAGACAAGAAATATAAGTATAAGTAGATGAACTGACGATATATCATACTTTTGACAATAATATGCATGTTACCTTATACCAAACCCTTCAAGCTCTTTCTCTATCAAACGTTTATGAGTAATTGGTTTTATTGCATCTAGAACAATCAGGATGCAGTTACATGTCCGAGCTGTACTGATGACCTAATTTAAAAGACAAGAAAATTATCAAAACCACGTCAACAAAATGACAGTATCGTTTTTATCTTCAGGATGCGGGTGATACATTGGCAAATAAAAACAAGAGAGAATCCAAAAATTTAAATATTGTAATCTCTATGGTAAATGGAATTGGCTTACCATAAGAAGTAAATATCTATGGCATGGCTTAAAAAAGAGAATTCGATGTATACAAACCACAACTATATAAAAGTTGCCTATTACAGAAATATTGGTACTATAAGTTCACTGTGCCTACCTGTCTACCTCTACCTTTGCCATCTTTGGCACCCTCAATAATACCTGGAAGATCCAATAACTGCCAAAAGCAGAGAGAATATTCAATACTAGAGTTAAAGATAAAATATTAAGTATTGGAAAGGCAGAGAATAAATGTTTGAGAACAATAAACATGGTGTTTTGACATTAACTCTCATAGCATTTCTTATACCAGATTATCGTAATACAATCATATGTCGATATGATACATGAATTGTTGCACATGAAAAGCATCAGATTGACACCTTTTATTAGCTCGGTCAATCGAAATGCAGCCCTATGCTAATACAGATTTATCGTTGCTCATGTGTGTCAATGATATGTTTATATTCAGTCAAACATAAAATCTTTCAGTTTAACAGATGTAACGAGACCTTCAGTTACGCATGGGAGATTATCATACCTGAATTTTAGCACCTCGATACGTGATCACACCAGGTATGCAAGTTAAAGTAGTAAATTCATATGAAGCAACCTGCAATGCAGAAAAACACGGATAGAAAAATTCATTCGAAGCTTCAGCAACTTGAGCTTATACTTATGAAAGTTACCAGCAGAAAGAGTGGGTTTAAAGAAACAAATAGCTATAAATATACTCTTCTCAAAGGAAAAGAGACACATATTTCAGTATCTACATAACCAGATGCTTTTAGAATAAGTTGCTTCAGTCCTAATTAGAGGCTTGTATCATGCTCAATAAAACCTCAGAAGAATAACTAACTATGTTCATACTATTGCATGTCAGACTACATATATATATATATATATATATATATATATATATATATATATATTTTCCAACAGGAAAACATTATACCCCCATTACATCATGTACACAAGCATCTCACCATGTAAAAACTTAAGTTGAAACTCTTGTCCTATAATTGTGGCGCTGATGAAAATATCCTTTTATGGGTTTCAAGCCCCTGTTTACACCTACATCTTTCTATTACGTTCAACACTTGTGAATTAACTCGTGATCAGTTGTATGCAGCGAAATACTAATTTTTTAGAATTTGTCCTCCCAAATATAAACACTCTTTTTATGTCGTTGTACTCCATTCATCTTCTTCCATTCCTTATCAAGAAGAAAACAAACTCACAACAGTAAATCAAATTTGAATCTGAATTAAGCAAGACCACCACCCTGTCTTTTGTTACACAATTGGTTAGGATGTAAGCATTATGGTTCAGAAGTACAAAGGGAATCTATATGGTACATTAAAATAAAAAAAAACAATCAGAAAAATTACTAATAAACTGAGAGCCTGTATATTATAAGAGCTGCATAATATTAAAAAAAGTACTCGGCATTATGTGCCATGCTAAAACATATTGACGCATAATGTTTTACTTATATTATTAAACAAAAGCAAAAAGATTGACATCCACATGAAAGTTTTACAAACCTCAGAAAAAGTTCCAGTTAATTTGTTTAAGAGAGTGGATTTCCCAACTGAAGGGAAACCCACAAGACCAACTCTTGCATCGCCACTTTTTGTAACATCAAAGCCTTCTCCAGCACCACCACCTCCCTTTGATGCTGGTGTAAGAATTTCCCTCCGAAGTTTTGCAAGTTTTGCCTAAGAGATCAAGTAATCACGGAAAAATAATTTGGCTTAACATGTTGATAAATAACCAGTCCAGTATATACAGTGACCGTCTAAACAATTAATAGCATAACCATAAAAGCTACCTTGAAATTCTTTTACATTTAAGTATGTACACAAACATGTGTATTGTGTGTACAATTTCACCATAACACAGTGTATTGTAGATCTAATTCAAAGACCCAGATAAGCATTACAGCTAGTCGATCAAACATTAAAAGTCATATCTTTCCAGAGAAAAGTGAAAATAGCAATACAAAATATACACATCTTATCATCGGAATCTTTCCTTTTACAAGAAAATGGACAAGCACAAAGAATGTACCTTCAGCAAGCCCAGATGATGAGCAGTTGCTTTGTTCTTCTGGGTTCTTGCCATCTGCAACAGGGAAAAAAAGTTGTAATTCACATTATCAAACCACCATATATGTAAAAACTAGTCGAAGAAGAAACAAAAGGAACGAACTCAAAACTTTCAAACCATGAAATGCCAGATATACATTGATAAAGCATAAGGCTTGACAAGTATTCGGTTAAACTCTGTTTAAGCAAACATTTAAGCATGAGCTTGTTACTACAGAAAGCAAAACCAATGTCTTTGTTGCAACAGGAACAATGAATTAAACCAAATGCAATGAAAAAAGAATACTTTTTTAGTTAATTCAAAACAAAATTGAAACACAAATCTAATATAACAGATTCTTCTTAAACAAATCAACAAGGCATTTTCCTCCTAAATTATCTCGCACTTTCTGCTCTAACACTAGTAGAAGTAAGAACATCCGATTAATCGAAAGAAGAATTAACACAGCGAACATTAAGCACAACTAATAGAACTACTCAATCATAACAGAAGCAAAAATCCTAAAATTTACAGAAATTAAGTTTAGTTTTTGCAATCACTACCTCATCTTCGATGTCTTTGATTTTCTGCATGACGGTCGCCATTTTTGCTGAGATAGAAGGTGAGGAAGCGAAACGACGACGTAAAGGCGGCGGATGAGAGGATTCTAATGTATCTGTACGCAACTATTGTATGTATGTATGCCGGAGCGGAGCTGCTGAAGGGGAAAATGTGTTTCGGGTGGGCCATCCGGGTCGGATCGTCTTCACATTGTAATGGATCAGGCTTTTTTCTGACTGGGCCCAATTTTAGTTGTCCTTTTGCTTTGTCTAGTATCGGCCCAATTTTAGTCAAAATGGCCCAAATGTATTTTTTCTTTTTCTTTTTGGGTAATAGATCCGATTTTATTTGAATTTTGAGTGTGAATAAGGGCACGACTTGAATCAATGTAATTGGTTTGTGATGGAATAAAATCATATCTTATTATTATAATCATGGTTCAAAGTTTCGCTTTGAAGGTGAGTTTCGGATAATAAAATATTGGAAACATTTCGGAAAAGTTTCGGAAACGTATCGAAAACATATCGAAATCACTATTACAAATTTACAAAATATTATAAAGTAAATTAAGCTTCCTAGAAATTAATTTAGTGCTTCAATTTTTCTGCAACAGAGAACTTTATAGAGGCGATTTTGTTTTAATTTTATTTAGGATTTAAGAGTCTAATTTTAATTCAAATTATATTTCATAAGTTTAACAATCCATAAAAAAATTTAATTCCTTTTTTTACCTGATTTTTTGGGATTGTTTATAATAGTTTCTAGGAAACTCTAAGTTTCCATGGTTTCCATGGAATATATGGAAACTCTGTGAGTTTCTTAGGAAACCAAGTAATTTCGAAAATGTTGAATGATCTTGTTTCCATTACTTGTAAAATTGAAACGTTTCGGCTGTTTCGACGTAAACGTTTAGAAACTTTGAACCATGATTATAATATTTAAAATGGAAAACAAATATTTTCATATCTCTATTATGTGACAATGGGGTGGATGGGTTGGTTTTGATTTGATTTGGCACGTGGATGCAAATTTAAGTCTTTAATAATTTGTATTAATAATACATAATCAGTTTCACACTATTAACAAATCTCGTTTATGATATAAAATATGCTAATTTGTTCAATCAATATAATTCCTTCCATGTGATACATGAGTTTCTATAATATAAGCTAAAAAATAATTATTTTTATGTTTGCTAAATTTACTCTTTGAATACAATCACGAATTTACTCCTCAAATTATTCCTTGTTTATGCACGGAACTGAATTGATATTAGCACTTCATAAATTTCTATATGTTTCAATTGAATTTTTATATTTAAAATATAGCATGGATACCTTATAAATCTTCAAACTAACTTTATGCAACCAAAAATTTCATTAGGTTATGGGACCAAATGTGTGAATTTTTAACTACTGGTGCAAAGTAATTTGATATTTTTATAAAATGAGAGATAAACGTACTCAAAGATTTGCACACTTAATCATAATAAGATGAAAAGTGCAGTTTACTTTAGTTTTAATGTGACATGTGTTTATGTGCTTAAATGCAAGAGGCTTTTATCTAGAAAATCATGAATCTACTATAATCTTGAATAAATAATTATGATTGTTAATATATAAAAGATTCTACCTGATTTTCCCAAATAATGTCCACATCAACGACTATAGTAGCATATCATTATTGATATTTCGTGTGATATATATTGTACAAGAAAAATCAGATTTTTAAGTGGAAGACATGGACAACTTCACTCAAATATTTAAACAAAATAATCAAATTGGATTTAGAATAAAAAACATCGTGGGCATATTTGGTGAAATAAAATACAGAAAAACGTTAATTGCATAGTCAATTTATCAATTTTAAATATCAAGGTTAAGTATTCTAGCCTTTATTGCAAGATATCAATGGCTAATTAATTAGTCTAAATAAGAATTTTGTGCCGATCATGGATTCAACGAGATCAAACTAGCTTTTTTTTAAGTACGATAATTTTTTTTTTTTGATATTTTTGATTTAAAAATGACACGTGTTTTACGTATTTCAAATATGTGATTGAGTTAATTAGGGAGGACACTTTGAGCTTTATAATAATGATGACTAGCATGACCACAACAATAATAGAGGTTTTTTAATTACTTTGCCCACTTTTCATTGTCCTCATAGCAAAATATATACAAACTTGTATTTGTATGCCAAATAAATGTGCAATAAATTTTAATAGGAATAAGTGTTTGGATTAAGGAAATTTAAAGGAAAGTGGAGGAAATTTTATAATATTAAAATTCATTTATTGTGATATAAATGATACTAGAAATTTATCTCCTATATAGCCAATGCAGGAAGGTCATACGTACTTTAATTCATTATTAACATTGACTTGTGTAAAACAAATGTACTATACTTTTAATGTAGACTTAAGTTAAAACCATCGATCATAGAATTTTTTTTTTTTTTTGCAAATACGGTTATTTTACTCTCTTTGAAACCCTAATATGCTTTTCATATGATCAATATAATTTTAAAAATTTCACAACGATAACTACATATACACACGTTAAAAAAATCAAAATTATATATCAGAGTTCATTATAAATATCGAGACCAAAGTTGAACCATCTAAAACTAGCTAGTTAGGCAAACTACTTATATATATGTAATGTAGCCATCACAATTCACAACTAACTAACTAGCTTTGCCAAACTTACATTTATTGAAAAACCCTTTCTAGCCAGGTTACTTAAACCATAACTAATCACATTCTATTCACTTACTATATATATATATATACATCAAATATAATGACTTAACAACAAAAACCCACACATTATCTGCCCAAAATTCCCTAAAAAACACAGATTATTCAAAGAGAATAATGGTGATTTTGAAGATGCTGCATGGGCTATGGAACCATCCAGCAGGTCCAAAAACCATACATTTTTGGGCACCAACTTTCAAATGGACACTTAGTGCTGCAAATATTTCCAACTTCAACGTTCCAGCTGACGAGATTTCATATCCACAGCAAACGGCGTTTGCCATTGCCGTATTTATCGGAGCTCGATATTGCACAGTGATTATACCTAAGAACTGGAATTTGTTCAGTAATAACTTTGCTTTGGGTTGTACTGGGGTTTATCAGCTTATTAGGAAAGCTGGCCATGAGTATTTAATCCCAGTAGCAGATTAATTAAGGGTTATTAGGGGATTATGGTATGTATTATTAATTAATTGTTATGTATTCAAATGTTCTAATATGTTGCTGCAATTGTTTCAAGTTTGATTCATATATAGAAATTGTTATGTATAAGGGTCGTAATGGGATGATATATCCATCTCGAAGATTTTTATTTAAAGTGAGAAAGTTAGGTTTGGGATAAGAAATGTGGGTGTGAGAATTAAGAGGGTTTGGATGAGTTTTTTCCGAAAAAATATATAACGATTATGGTTAATATAATCGATGTGATTTTTGTTGTGAGACATTTGTCTGTGCTGAAATTTAATATAATTTCTATTAGGCGTTCTTAATCAAGCTCAACGATTTAGACATAAAATACTGCGTTATTAGATATTAGAATATGTTATCATTTTAATTTGTAGTGTTGAAAAGTAGTTTGAAAAATTATTTCAATCGCTAATATGACTGCCAAATCATTATTAGTAAAAATTCAGTATTTCTCTTTTTTATAATATTTTTCTTTAAAATGAGCTAAATTTTGTGAGATATTTTTATAAAAAAATTTGGTAACTTACCAACCAAACATTATTTTTGAATTATTGTACTCTCTTTTTTTTTTTTTTTTTTGGAGTTTAAGTGAACCAATTAGGCCCTTACGTGCTTGAAAATTAAATAGCCACCTTAAGAGATATATAGTAGGTACGAATTCTCTTGGGTTTTAGATATATTATACTTCTCATGGTTATTGTAATTCTGGAGCACTGAGAGTATAACTAATATTTGTTTTGTCCTTATCAAAAAAGTAAAAAATTATTTTGTGATTCACTCACTATATATTTAACTTATATTCAATTGAATTTGAACTCATACCAAGAATTTTCATGCCATAGGAAGTGAATGTAATATACTTAAAATTAAAATAAAATTAAAATTCATAATTAAAATTGCAAATAATATAGAAGTATAACAATATTTTTGAAACAATGATTTTTTAGGACTCAAGCAACCCAATCAGTCCAAACATATTTGTTGTATCAAAATTATCATTTTTTAGTTGGACCTTTAGGATCAAACTTAGCTAGATTCAGATTCAATTTATTTTTTATTTATAAACTTGGATCAACAGTGAAGCCAATTTATTTAAATGCCACACAACCCATTTGCCAGCCCATAATATATATAACCAATTACATATTTTCTTTAGAAAAAGGTCATAGATGATCATACCACCATAATTAATTATACCATGTGTATAATAATTTAAAATAGAAATTTGATTATACCATAAGTAGTTGCATCCAGTATTCTAGTAAAAACAAGAAAGATCTTGATGATAATTATCTAGCCAATAAACTCTTAATGCAAAAAATCACCCAATAGTTAGGGCTAATAAATTTATGGTGCCTTATTTATAGATTAAAATCAACGAATTGTAGCTTCTGTAAATCCATTTATTATTTAAACATTTTAAATTAATATCTGGCATCATTTATGATCTAAAGTATAAAATATTTAGAATTTCTAAAGCGTAAAACAATTTCCTTAAGATAAGTAGCATGTTAACAAAATAAAAACATAAACATTATAAAATAAAAAAGATGAGAGGTCATAATATACTATTTATCATCGATCTTGAAAACCCAAAAAATCATTTCCTAATAAAAAATGCATATTAATTCTTTCTTTAGAAAATAAGGGTAGTTTAGTTCGAAAAATTGCTAAATCTTGAAATGTTACGTTTTTAATGAAAAGTTGAAAGAATAAATATTTATTCGTTGAAATCTATCTAAATACCTTTATATTTTTGGAAATAACAAGTGTTGTAGGTAGCATTATAACGTATATATTTTACTAAAACATAATTAGTATTCTCTCTCTATAATAAAAACGGCAAGCAATTGACATGCATTAACAAAACAAAGGTTATTTGATGGGATATTTAAATTTTAAATATACAATAATTGTGCCGTTAAAATTAAATTTAGCTGTTTAAACTTTAAAGTACGTAACCTCCGTTTAAACAATCCATAATCCATACACCTATAAACTAATAACTAACGTATTAAAATGATATGTAACACTTGTGAATTCATATAGGTTTTGTGCTCTAGACCTAATCGAGTTCATATATATATATACATATAAGTATTTGATCTCACAAAATATAGGTAAATAAGAATTCTACCCACATTTGAAATACTAAGCAATAAATTTTATTGATTGCGAAATTATAAATCAGAACTTACTCAATTTTTGAGAGTAGATTGTTACATTAATGTAACTAATAACATAACTATAACATCCGCACCTCCACCAAATTCGACACTGAGTTAGGTCTTATTTTTCATACATAATAGCTTGGTTTTATTGAATAACACAATTTCATCAATTCAATAAAGAAATATTCATTTGACTTATGTATCTATAACATAAAAAAATAATTCCATTTATTAGGATTAAATGATTCTTGTTATTCATATATAGGCAAAAAATGTTTTAAACATATAATATTTATTCAAGACAGCTTCATTTTGCAAAAAACCACAAATAAAGCTTCAATATCCAATTTTTTGTAACAAATAATTTTTTAAGAAAAACAAGATAAAAACGAATCTGATATAGATAATTGAAAGTTGTAACCTAATAATAACTTTTAAAGAGTGAGTATTCATATTCCATAACCTAATTTCCAAATCTCTATTGCTTAACAAAGTAATTACCCTTTCATCTGTCTATATAAATTCCCGAAATCCTTTTCCAACCCTCATCACTCTCTCTCATTCTCTCTGCAAAAATGGGTTTAAACATGGCAACAAAAGATTCAAGCTGGTGGGTATATACTCTCCCAGCTTTTCTAGGCTCAAAAACCCTTCTAGATGAATATCTCATACTGTCAATACTTGTCTCTTTCATCTCCGTCGCTCTTCTCACCTGGGCTTTCTCCCCCGGCGGAACGGCCTGGAAAAATGGACGTAACAGAAACGGCGCCGTTTCCATCCCCGGACCACGTGGTCTTCCTATTTTCGGCTCTCTCTTCACTCTCAGCCGCGGCTTGGCTCACCGCTCCTTGGCCTCCATAGCTTCCTCCATCAACGCCAAACAGCTCATGGCTTTCAGCCTCGGCTCCACGCCTGCTGTCGTGGCTTCCGATCCTCAGATAGCTAAAGAAATCCTGACTTCACCTCACTTTGCTGACCGTCCAATTAAGCAGTCGGCTCGTAGCTTAATGTTCAGCCGCGCCATCGGCTTCGCGCCGAACGGGACATACTGGCGGCTACTGCGCCGCATAGCCGCTTCACACCTGTTTGCTCCCCGGCGCATTCTAGCACACGAGCCTGGAAGACAGAAAGACTGCGCGGATATGATAAGAGACATAGCGGATGAACAGAAGCGTAACGGCGCCGTTTCGTTGAGGAAGCATTTACAAGGTGCGGCTTTGAATAACATTATGGGGAGCGTTTTCGGGAAACGTTACCACACGGCGCAGGATAGTGAGGAGCTTAAGGAGATGGTGCGAGAAGGGTTTGAGCTGCTGGGTGCTTTTAATTGGTCAGATTATCTTCCATGGATTTCTTGGTTTTGTGATCCTTCACGTGTTGTGAAACGATGCGAAGCTTTGGTTCCCCGTGTGAGAAAGTTTGTTAAGGGTATAATTGAAGAACATAAAGTGAGGAATTTGAACAAGAGTGTTGATGATGAAAGTGGTGATTTTGTTGATGTTTTGATCTCTTTGGATGATCATGAGAAGCTTAATGAAGATGACATGATCGCCGTTTTATGGGTACGTTTATTCAGTTTGTTTTATATTTGCATGATTATGTGCATTTTTTATTTCATATATATATGAAATATATTTGATTTGTGTAGGAAATGATATTCAGAGGAACTGATACGACGGCATTATTAACGGAGTGGGTAATGGCGGAGCTAGTGTTGCACCCTGAGGTACAAGCAAAGCTGCGCAAGGAACTAGATGGGGCAACGGCGTTAACCGACGCCGCCGTGGCAACACTGCCGTATCTTCAGGCGGTGATAAAGGAGACATTAAGGGTTCACCCGCCGGGCCCACTTCTCTCATGGGCCCGCCTCTCCACGTCGGATGTCCAACTAAGCAACGGGATGGTGGTCCCCGCAGCCACCACGGCCATGGTCAACATGTGGGCGATAACCCACGACGCCGCCGTTTGGGAGTCGCCGCTGGAGTTCAGGCCGGAGAGGTTTGTTGCGACGGAAGGCGGTGCAGACGTGGACGTTCGTGGCGGCGATCTGAGGCTTGCGCCTTTTGGGGCTGGCCGGAGGGTTTGTCCAGGGAAGAATTTAGGGTTGGCGACGGTGGCGCTATGGGTGGCGAAGCTGGTGCGCCACTTTGAGTGGGCGGAGGACACGGCGGCGCCGGTTGACTTGAGTGAGGTTTTGAAGCTGTCTTGTGAGATGAAATATCCACTGAGTGCTGTTGTGGAGGAAAGGAACGTTCCAATTTAAGATCTTTGTTTGTTTTGTAGTATGATTGTTGATTGTCTTTTTTTTTTTTTTTTTTTTGATTTTACTTTTTTTGTTTGGTCTAAATATTTTATGTTTGTCCTATTTAATTTTGTTAGCTAGAATTGTTAGGACAAGAAAATGTTGGCTCCCAATTTTGATTTGGTTTCTATATGGAGTCAAACTAAGGTTTAATCGAATATTTCTATTAATGTTTTGACACTTTTCTATTTAGATTCTATTGTTGTTTGACTTTAGACTTAATTTGTTTGTCATAATATATATATAGCTTTAAGTTTTCACAACAATACATAGTTTATATATTTTGTATTTAAGATCAATCAAATAAATTGGTGCTAAAATATATTTAAAATATTTTATAAGCATTAATGATGAGCGAGTAAACGCGTTTGGCTGAAGATGCAAGTTGGCTGAGTAAACGCAGCAGGCGCAGTGTAGCATTTGGCACTGCATGATCAGTTTTTACTTTTCTTTTATTACCTTGTACAGAACTTGTACTTTTGCATGTCTTAAACTACTCCCAAAGAAGCTGACTTTGTTTTATTCAGGAGTCTTTACGCGCGACTATATACTAACACACACGTGTATATATATATATATATATATATATATATATATATATATATATATATATATATATATATATATATAATATATGGCTAAAATTTGTTTTCTTTTATAATAAGAAAAAAAATCTTGAAAATATTAATCAATTAAGCCATATATACAATGCTAGATTATTTATAGATAATGAAAATGACTTGTATGTAGTTTAGAAAGGAATGGTAATAAATTCTTGCTTTATATATATATATATATATATATATCCATACACGTACGTATCTACGTCCTCTAATTGTTTCTGCATGATTTATCAAAAAAAATAAAAAAATTGTTTTTAGCATGCGAATAGGGTATTAAATTAGTCTGCATGAGTAATTAAGTGCAATTACTCAACGAAAGTGAGAGCAGATAACATGACATCGATAACATAAAACATAAAATAATGAAGCAAACATAACCACGTGAAAATCGCAGTTTATTTACTGCACAATCCACCATCAGTACGTTATTACACGGAACCCTAAAATCGAAATGTAGTAAAAAAGTATTATTAGCTCTTTATATTTTATATGAAGAAGTTTTTTTTTTTTTTTCTTTTTCTAGTTCAAAAGATAAAAACAAATGATCTCAGCATGGGAATTATATAAGTTCTTGTTTTTGTGTATTCTTTTGTGTGTAAAAACAAGTATTTTGGAGGGTGATTTTGTATTAACTCTAAATTTATGAATTTTAATAAAAGGTAGTACTTTTTTTTAAAAGAAAATAATATTATTAGGGTTTTGTATGTAATGGAGGAGAGATGATGATCAGCTTTATTCAGAGTGAATAACTCATTGGCGAGGGGTAACCCTACCCAATTGACATTGATGTGAAATGTGTGCCAACTGATTTTTCTGCCTCCACAATAAATAAAATTACTATTATATATAAACTTATTTATATATATGTGTTGAAATTGATATGGAAAGTGTTCACATTTATTTATCTTTTTACAAGAACATTCATTTATTATCCCTATGTTATAGAAATAGATTTGACCCCTTTGTGTTTTTAGGAATGAGACAAAATACTTGAATATCATTAAAATATTTATATATGCCCTTATGCATATACCTATACATAAAATCATTCGACTTTTATTTTTTGGTCGCATGGGCAGCCCAGTTGGTCACAGAAGGGAAGTTTGGACAATTCAACTCTTTTTGTTTGTTTATTATGATATAAGGTAATAATTATTAAATAAATGTAAGTGTGGCATATATATATATATTTACTAATATACCGGGTTGTTATAATAATAAATTTCTTTAAAAATAATGATTTTATATCATTTTTTAATGGAGTCCTAAAGAACCCAAAAATTCAAAGAAAAAGATGAAACTAAACGAGACAACAAAAATTTTCTTGCACGCCGCATTCACGTGCTTTGCCCTAATTTTCTCCTCTTGAGTCTCTTGTTTTTTCTAGGGCCTACGTGGCACTATGCAGTGTCACCTGATGTCCACGTGACTTTATTAATTATACTATATATTTTGTGAAACTAAACAAATATTTAGGCCTTGTTTCTTTATGTTTTCAAAATTCATTTTCATGATTTTAAACTACAAAATTCAAAATAAACTTAACCCATCAAATTTTCATCTCAATTATATTCCCCTTTTTTCAACTTTACTTTTTCAATCTCCTATATAACTAACTATCACTCATATACACATGACTTTTTGTATATAACCCGTATTTAGCTTTAGCAAATAACCCCCGAGGTTTGAAATCTTGGCAAATAACCTTTTTGGTTAAGTTGACTGTTAGTCAATGGTTAAGTTTATGAGCAAAATTGTAATTTACATATAAAAATAATAAACAATACAAATAAATAAATGAAATTTAATTCACTTTATACAACAATTTTTTTTTTCAATTTCAAATACTTATTTATTTATCTAAAAATTAGGATATATATTATATTATTTTATCTAATAATTTGAATGTAAAATTACATAAATTTAGATAAATAATTTGAAGGTAATAAAATATTTGAAATTGAAGGTAATTTAGATAGAATAATATAATATAATATTTGAAGGTAGAATAATATAATATTATAATATATAAATTTGAAGGTAATTTAGATTTTGAAGGTAAAATTAAATAAATTTAGATAAATAATTTAAAGGTAATATAATATTTGATGTTGAAGCACCACTAGAAAACGAAGCAAACGCGACGGGCGTTTCGCCCGTCGCCATTTTTTTTAAGTTTCGCGACGGTATGGCGACGGTATGGCGTCGGTGAAATTCCAACCCGTTTTCTTAAATGGGTTAAAAATAATGCGACGGTATGGCAACGGGATGGCGACGGTACGATAAATAAATAATTTAAAATTTTATTTTTAAACCATTGGCGACGGGATGGCGACGGTATATACTAAAATATTTTTAAACAATTATTAATTTAATATAAATATATTTTAAAAATATGGCGTCGGGTTTGCGACGGGCTTCAAGAAATAATTATTATTATTTGGCGACGGGATGGCGACGGTATATAATAAAATATATACAATTATTAATTTAATATAAATATATTTTAAAAATATGGCGTCGGGTTTGCGACGGGCTTCATGAAATAATTATTATTATTTGGCGACGGGATGGCGACGGTATATAATAAAATATATATAATTATTAATTTAATATAAATATATTTTTAAAAATATGGCGACGGTATTGCGTCGGGATGGCGACGGTATGGCGTCGGGATGGCGACGGTACGATAAATAAATAATTTAAAATTTTATTTTTAAACCATTTCATTGACTTACCGACGCTATACCGACGCTATTTTTATTTTTAAAATAAATAAAATATTATTATTAATATATTTTAGGATAAAATATAAATATATATTATTAGTTATTTTATACCGTCGCTATACCGACGCTAACTACTATTTAATTTTTAAATTTTTTTATTATTAAGAATTCTAGAAAATATATTTAAACGTTTGCGTCGGTATGGCGACGGTACGATAAATAAATAATTTAAAATTTTATTTTTAAACCATTTCATTGACTTACCGACGCCATACCGACGCTATTTTTATTTTTAAAATAAATAAAATATTATTATTAATATATTTTAGAATAAAATATAAATATATATTATTGGTTATTTTATACCGCCGCTATACCGACGCTAATTACTATTTAATTTTTACACCGTAAGGATTAACAACTATCAAATTGTCAATCGTAGCCGATAATTGAACTATAAGTCGACACTCGATATACATATTATATATATATCACGAGTCCGTACTATAATACGTAGTTCGTAAATACTATGCGTTGTAACGATTTCTCTAGTTAACTTAAAGTAATAATCACTAACAAAATTTTCTTTTTCTTTTTTTTATATTTTGCATAATTAAATGATTAGTCACAACGACTAGTAGTTCACTAAATAATATTTTATTTTTGTGTCACATCTTACAACTACCAATTACAATATATAAATTCAAATTTATTTAGGAGGTGATGAATTAAGTTTTAAACAATTTTTGAGTGAATATGAAATGAAAATGAAACGAACAAGTACCTAAAAATAAATTGAAAATTACTTTTATTTTGAAAAGCTTGAAATTATTAATTTTAGAGCAAGTTTGGGAAGAAACATGGAATAGAGAATCAGTAAATATTTGTGAAATCCTAATCACCATGAGACCAAAATATTAAGTGGGTGTGCAAGATCATTTGTGGAGCCGTCTGATGAAGAATGGGCAATTATTGGTGAGATAACTATGTAATAAAGAATAATTTATATACTTAAAAATTTAAATATAAAAATATATAATAAATAATTATTGTGAAAAGTTGTCAACCATAATAGGAATTTTATATCCCTAATACACTTGACATTTTATACCAATTCTTACAAGCTAAAAAAATATAAAAAATGATAAATAAACAATGAATTGTTTTAAATGATTGGTGAAATAAGTGAAGAACTCACTCATAAACGAATATTAATTATGTTAAGAGAACATTACTTTTAAATGAATATATATATATATATATATATATATGTAAGAAAGGTGTGATTAGAAATTTATATAAGCTATTTGACTGATATAAACTCAGGATCATACAATCACTTTGAAAATTTTCACACTCCCGCTAAATAGTGGCGACGGGATAGCGTCGGGATGGCGACGGGATTTAAATTTTTGAAAATTTTCACACTCCCGCTAAAAAGTGGCGACGGGATAGCGTCGGGATGGCGACGGGATTTAAATTTTTGAAAATTTTCACACTCCCGCTAAATCTTATTAGGCGCCATATTCAATTTTTTTCACAAATAGTGGCGACGGGATAGCGTCGGGTTGGCGACGGGTTTTAAATTTTCGAAAATTTTCACTCCCGCTAAATTTTCGAAAATTTTACAAATTGTTACTCTATATAAAGCCTCATATTCACAACTTCCTAATCCAAATCTTCAATCTCTTCTTCCATTTTTCATTACATGTATCATCTAATATTTTTATTTATATTTTGTTATATTTTGATTTTAATGTGCACTAATATCTTGTTGTTTTGTTTAATTGTGTAGGACAATTAAAAAGGGTAATTACGAATCAATCCCTTACAATTCAATTTTGTTTTTTAATTATTCATTATGATATGAATTTTATGTATTAATATTCTTACACTTTCTATTATGAATCCTAATTTTTTTATATTTCTTATAGGAAAAATTGTTAAATACAAATAAAGAGAAAAGAAAAGGTATGTATTATATTTTTTAATTCGTTTTTAAGGCTTAATGTTTATTATCAATTCCAATTCTTTTTATTCTTGATGTATTTTGCTATATTCTTGATATTTATGTTGAAGTAGATAAATTATTAGTGTTTATGTTGATTTATTATTTTTGATGTTTAATCTTTTAATGTTTGATACATTTGAATCAGTGCAAGAGGTTGATATCTCCAATTATTGATGAAATTCTGAAATTGCAGCCGGTTGCTCGATATGTTGCAGCAACCCGGCTGCTTATTTTTTTACAAAATTTACCAGAAACGCGACGGGATTGCGACGGTCTTCAAATGTTTGAAGACCGTCGCCAACCCGACGCCAAATTATTATTATTTGGCGACGGGATGGCGACGGTATATAATAAAATATATACAATTATTAATTTAATATAAATATATTTTAGAAATATGGCGTCGGGTTTGCGACGGGCTTCAAGAAATAATTATTATTATTTGGCGACGGGATGGCGACGGTATATAATAAAATATATATAATTATTAATTTAATATAAATATATTTTAAAAATATGGCGACGGTATTGCGTCGGTCAATACCCGGCCAAAACCGGGTCAAGTGTTTAGGTAGTTGGCGTCGGGATGGCGACGAGATGTATTTTAGCGACGCCGAAATTGCGACGGGTCGATACCGACGCGAACCCGTCGCAATTTCGGCTTTGGCAACGGTTTAGCGACGGTATCGGGCGTCGCGTTTGCTCTGTTTTCTAGTAGTGAAGTAATTTATATAGAATAATATAATATATAATATAATATTTGAAGGTAGAATAATATAATATAATAATATATAAATTTGAAGGTAATTTAAATTTTGAAGGTAAAATTAAATAAATTTAGATAAATAATTTGAAGGTAATATAATATTTGATGTTGAAGTAATTTATATAGAATAATATAATATATAATATAATATAATATTTGAAGGTAGAATAATATGATATTATAATATATAAATTTGAAGGTAATTTAGATAGAATAATATAATATATATCTACATTTTTAGACAAAAAATAAACATTTGAAATTGAGAAAATTATTGTTGTATAAAGTGAATAAAATTTTATTTATTTATTTTTGTTTTTCCTTGTTTTTATATATAAGTTACAATTTTACCCATGAACTTAACCGTTGACTAACGGTCAACTTAACCAAAAAGGTTACTTGCCAAGATTTCAAACCTCGGGGGTTGTTTGCTAAAGCTCAATACCTCGAGGGGTTATATATAAAAAGCCACATATACACATCACTTCACATATTTACCAATCAAATCATTTACTATAAATCATTTTTTCACTTTCTCTTTCATATTTTATAAGTTTTTATCCATATTTTTTTATTTTTAATTTACACAATCATTATATACACCACTAACATAATTATTCTATACATCATCCATTAAAGATGTCAAATGGGCCGGGCCACGACCCGTGGACCGTCGTGGGCCGGGCCGGCCCGGCCCACAAAATTTCATGGGCCGGGCCGGCCGGGCCGCCAAATTTCGTGGGCCGGCCCGGCCCATTATGGCCCAGCCCACTTAATGTCAAATATTATTTTTGGAGATTAAGTATCAAAAGTTACTTCTAGTCCAATGGTAAGTTTAGTTGTAATTTTTTGAGGGGGCTAGGGTTGAATCCTAGCCCCCTCAAAATGCTTTTTTTTTTTTTTTTGTGGGTTGAATGGGTTAATTTGGCCAAAATGGGGAATTGAGAATGAGATATTAATGTTGTTTATTAAATATTTAGTTTAAACAAAAAAATTATAATTTTTCATTAAAAAATTATCGGTGTGGGCCGGCCCGGGCATGAGAAAAAATTTAGGTGGGCCTGGGCCGGGCCGGCCCGGGCCCATGCCGGACTGGCCCACGAAAAATATTTGGTGGGCCGGCCCGTCGTGGGCCTGGGCCGGCCCATTATGGGCTGTGGGCCGGTCGGCCCATTTGACATCACTATCATCCATCAACCTATCAATATTGATTTGACATCTCTTACAACTTTCAACCTAATTTTAAAAACATAAACAAACACATACCATTTTCACACGAATTTTTATAGTACGTCATTTCCGATAAAAATTTAAAATTTCATCCCAAAAATATAAATAGCCAAAGATTTTAATACTTTCAAGTCAATTGATTTTTTATGGTAAATTAAGAATATATAATATTGTCAATGCATCTAAAATCGAGAACTTATTATTAAGTAATGATGGATGATTTCATTTCAAGTACGTCCCATGCAAGAACCGTATTTTCTTAATAAACTAATACATCAAAAATAATTATGCTTGAGATGTGTTATAAAATTTCCCATTATAATGTGATACGAAACAATGAATATAATTTATATATAGAATTACAAAAGATTATATATAATCAATGTTCAGAAACACTATATATCATAATTATGAAAACCATTCGTCAATATATATAATCATTGTTCACAAACCTGAAACACTTAAAATCCAATATTCAGGTATAGGGTTTTACATGGTGTACACAACAAATTTGTAATTCTGAAAATCAAGAAACACAAAAATTGTGACAAATGAAATTTATATAAATCAAAATAAAATATAGGGTACAAATCTCTATTCTAATCCTCTGATTCTTCCTTAAAAAATATGTTGACTTGAATATTGGAGTTGACTTTGCTTCTTTGATCTTCTCCAACGTTGACTTGAATGTTTATAACGTTAATTCGAGGGCGTGGCAGCTTAATCTCGGATCAAACGTTGAATTTGCTATGGAATTTGAATATCTTCAAGGTTGACTTTGTGACTTTGATCTTCCTTGAATGTGATTTGAATTTCTATAACGTTAATTCGTAGGTTTAGCACCGTAATTACGAATCAAACGCTATAATTTGATGAATATCTTCAAGAACGCCTTGAATATCGCCTAGAACGCCTTGAATCTTCTTTATATATTCGAAGAACCTTCGTAGAGAAAATTTGGAGAGCTTCTTCGTCTTCTCTAGCTTTTTGATTGAACTTCTGTGTGTGTGTAATTTATGAACTTCAAAGGACCCTATTTATAGGTGTAGGATGGAAGAGTTATGGATAATTTGGAATCCATTGATAATTATCCATTTAATTTAATAAATAATTATCATAATTTTGGAGCCATTTGATTGATCTAGATAGATCTTCTAGATATTATCCAAAAATCAACTTGATTTGATAATTATCCATAAATTAACTTAAATAGAAAAATATCATTTGTCGTAGACGACTTTTGATTGGTCAATATTTCCACGTGGCATGATTTGATTGGTTGCAAAATTTCAATATCTACCAATGCCCCCTTGAGACTCGTTCACGGAAGTTTGGTTATTTCAAAGCATACTTCGTAGTGGATGAGTCGCAACGTCTCAACATAAAAATCATGCCTTAAGAATAGCTTCGTCTTGTGCTTCTATACCACGAAAGTCTTTCCTACAGTTTGGTGTCTCTTTGAAAACACTTTGTTGGCTTCCATCGCAAATTGTTTGTGTTACAACGAGATTAACATGCCTCCATGTCAAGATGTGATCTTCATTTCAAAATTCTTTTTAATGAGTGATGTCACTCCATCGAGAGAATATGATTTGATTTGAATTTATGACTGAACTTAGAAGAGTCTAAGTTGCCTACGTACCCTAATAAAAAGGGATCAAGTTATAACGTAGTTCAAATATATGTATAGAGGTGCCATATTTAGTTTATACTCTTCAAGGCTTGGAGTACATGATTTGGTTGGACTTGTAGACATTTTATACTCGTGTCAAGGAGAACTTCATTTGATTTGATTTGACTTGTAGACCTTTTATGCTCGTGTCAAGGAGGGCTTCATTTGATTTGATTTGTAGACCTTTTATGCTCGTGTCAAGTAGAACTTCATTTGATTTGATTTGATTTGACTTGTAGACCTTTTATGCTCGTGTCAAGGAGGGCTTGATTTGATTTGATTTGTAGACCTTTTATACTCGTGCCAAGGAGGACTTCATTTGATTTGCTTTGACATGTAGACCGTTTATACTCGTGCCAAGGAGTACTTCATTTGATTTGATTTGATTTGATTTGATTTGTAGACCTTTTACACTCGTGCCAAGGAGGACTTCATTTGATTTGCTTTAACATGTAGACCGTTTATACTCGTGCCAAAGAGTACTTCATTTGGTTTGCTTTGACATGTAGACCTTTTATACTCGTGTCAATGAGTATTTCATTTGATTTGATTTGACTTGCAGACCTTTTAAACTCGTGTCAAGGAGAACTTCATTTGATTTTCAATTTATTGAAAGTTTAAACTCTTATCAAGGAGCCTTGTTGATAGTTTATGCTCTTATCAAGGAGCATTGATGACAGTTTATGCTCTTATCTAGGAGCGTTGATGACAGTTTATGCTCTTATCGAGGAGCGTTGATGACAGTTTATGCTCTTATCGAGGAGCGTTGATTTAGCATCTTTAGTCAAAGTTTGGATGACGATCTTGAACGTCACTTTCTTCCACATGTTCTTCACTATCAGATATGGGCTCATCATCAGAAGCATTTGTGAATGGCTTGCCCCCTTTGTTGATTTCTTGTCTATAAGGTTCTTGGATATATGACTTGCCAACTCCACTTCCGGTTATACTCAACTCCATATCATGTGCTCGAGTGGCCATCTCTTCAAACGTTGTCGGTTGAATTCCTTGAAGGATGTATCGAAGACCCCAATGCATCCCTTGAATACATATTTCAATAGCAGATGACTCATGTAATCTTTCTTTGCAGTTAAGACTCAAATTTCTCCAACGATTAATGTAGTCAATGACTGGTTCATCCTTCAATTGACGGGAATTGGTGAGTTCAAGCATGCTGATTGTGCGACGGGTGCTATAGAAGCGATTGAGAAACTCTTGCTCCAATTTCTCGCAGCTGTTGATTGAGTCAGCACTAAGATCAATGTACCAGTCGAATGCATTGACTTTCAGTGATCTAACAAATTGCTTGATTAGTTGATCGTCATAAGTTCCAGCATCATTGGATGTTTCAACAAAGTGCGCCACATGTTGCTTTGGATTGCCTTTGCCATCAAATTGTTGGAATTTTGGGGGTTGGTAACCAGTTGGCATCTTTAAATTATCAATTCTTCGAGTATATGGCTTGACATAAGTTAAAGGCATCTTGGATCTCCCATTGCGATTGTCTTGGATAGTACTCATGATAAGCTCCTTAAGTCGAGCAGCTGGAATCGTCCCATCACTTGAAACTTGAAGCTCGTCGACAATGGAATTTTCCTTCTCAACTAGATGTTGATTCTTTGACGTCTCAGCTTCATCTTGCGACTCAATTTGTTTTTCAATTTCGTGCATGGCATCCACGTCGTCTGCTTTCTTCATCAACTTTGCAATTAGACTGGCTTGCTCTTGAACATGCTTCGTTAATCCTTCAACAGCTTTTGTCAAGTTTGCAATTTGCTCCTCCGGAGTGGTAACATTCGTCATCATGACACATGCGAGGCTCAAGTCACTTGATGTAGAATATTGTGGAGATGGCAAATACTTCTCTTCATTATGATTGATTTCGTCACCAAGGTGGAATGGATCATCCTTAACATGCTCTTGTAGGAGAATCACATTTGAAGATGTTTGTAGCTTCATGGACATACTTCTTGTGGCAACGCCAATGAATTCACTCGTGGAGTTTGAAGGATTTGAGATGATCATCTTGGATTCCACTATCTTCATAGCTTTGACTTGAGCATCCATTTGAACTTGTTGAAGTGAGGAGATGAGAGGTAGAGATGGTCCCACTGGGCGTGCCAAAAATTTGTACACAACAAATTTGTAATTCTGAAAATCAAGAAACACAAAAATTGTGACAAATGAAATTTATATAAATCAAAATAAAATATAGGGTACAAATCTCTATTCTAATCCTCTGATTCTTCCTTCAAAAATATGTTGACTTGAATATTGGAGTTGACTTTGCTTCTTTGATCTTCTCCAACGTTGACTTGAATGTTTATAACGTTAATTCGAGGGCTTGGCAGCTTAATCTCGGATCAAACGTTGAATTTGATATGGAATTTGAATATCTTCAAGGTTGACTTTGTGACTTTGATCTTCCTTGAATGTGATTTGAATTTCTATAACGTTAATTCGTAGGTTTAGCACCGTAATTACGAATCAAACGCTATAATTTGATGAATATCTTCAATAACGCCTTGAATATCGCCTAGAACGCCTTGAATCTTCTTTATATATTCGAAGAACCTTCGTAGAGAAAATTTGGAGAGCTTCTTCGTCTTCTCTAGCTTTTTGATTGAACTTCTGTGTGTGTGTAATTTATGAACTTCAAAGGACCCTATTTATAGGTGTAGGATGGAAGAGTTATGGATAATTTGGAATCCATTGATAATTATCCATTTAATTTAATAAATAATTATCATAATTTTGGAGCCATTTGATTGATCTAGATAGATCTTCTAGATATTATCCAAAAATCAACTTGATTTGATAATTATCCATAAATTAACTTAAATAGAAAAATATCATTTGTCGTAGACGACTTTTGATTGGTCAATATTTTCACGTGGCATGATTTGATTGGTTGCAAAATTTCAATATCTACACATGGATTTGAAGGCACCAAAATATAAACAAACATGATATATATATCTCTTCACATTAAATGAATAAACTAAAAAATAAAAATAAAATAATCTCTACATTTATTCTCTGTACAATAATTTCTTTAAAAGTTCACCCTGCCAGATGATCCAAACTCCTCTAAAAACTAAAACTAATAAAATGAAGAGAAATTTAACAATATTAATTTTATCTAACATTTTATATGCATACAACAATCTTCCATGAAATAATTATTTTCTTCTCATATTATCAATATATGATAATTAAATGATCATTTTACACAATCATTAGCATTTAATTACCAAATTAATTTGATCATCATCATCATGATCAAACCCTAACAAAGAAAACACTCAATTCAGGCCCATTATTCCCATTAATATCAGGGCTCACCATATACAAAGTCTCAGAATCCTTCGACCCCACCACCCTATCAAAATGGGCCCTCATATACGCCATCTCTCCGTCGGGCCCCTCCGCCTCCGACCGCCCTGGCAACACCCCCGCCCCCATTGACACCGCCTTCAAAACCTCCATCACGTGCAAATCCTCCTCCGTCGCCTCCCTCTTAACCCCATACCCTATTTTCTTCCCATTACAAAACATACTCCACAATGGCTCATCAAGCAACTCAAGCCTATCCTTTTCGGCCCGTTTTTCACATTCCAGGGCGATTCGAACCATTCCGAGGCTCATTTCCTTCTGCAGAGCCTGCGTTTGCATGGCCAGCTCCACCACCACCGTCGGCAGGGTTTTCGAGCTTTCTTGGATCGAGAGGCTGACGCGGCCTTTTCGATAACCGAAGAGGGTTCCGGTGATGCGGTCGCCGGCCACCACTTTGGTGTCCGGTAAACGGCCGCCGGGGAGGGAGGGGAGGCGGCAGACGGGGGTGATTATGGGGAATGATCGGAATACGTTGCGGAATACCCGGAAAACTCTGGTTTTGTGTTTCCTTTTGGAGGGTTGGACTAGGGTTAGAGGGTTGGGGGAGGGTGGCGGCGACGGGGCGGCGGAGGATGGCGGTGGGGTATCTCCCATCACCGGATTTGAAATGGGAGGGTGGTTTCAACTTTCAACCATGTAAGGTATGTAATGCTTGTTTATTTGTTTGTTCGTTGCTTGTAGAAGAGCGATATGGAAAATGAGGCAATGAGAAAAATGGGTAATGGCTATGGATATTTTTGGAAATTAAAATTTTTTTTTTTGCTAAATTTTGTGGAGAAAGAATAACCTATGATTTCGGATCTTAAATTATTTAGGACTATCAAAATCTAGGAAAACTTGTCTGTTTTATATGAAATAAATTAAATGAGTTTTTAATCATCATACACTCCTAAGCATGTGACAGTTGAACAAATTCGGAAAGATCATTGACTTCAATAAATAGAATGAAAATTCATAAAAGTCAAATACTTGTGCTTGTGGTTTCAATTATATATATATATATATATATTCAATTTTTTGGTGATTTATTTTAGACTTTAGTTTTGACATAGAGGCTTGAAGACCATTATCAAGTGCATATTTTCTGTATCAAGTACTGCAATTATTCAAAATCATTATTTACACCACTCTTTCAAGAATTACAAAGGTAGTAAATAGCCTGTCAAACATTAGCAAGAGCAAAGGATCATACAATCATATAGAAGATTCACAGCTCGTGAATTCTATTAATTGTCGTCAAAATTGATCTTTTCCTGTAACATACAAAAGATATATACTCTTTCCTCGTCTATCTAGTTTAATCTCTTCTATAAGTTTACAAGTCGAAAGACCAAAAACCTCTATGCATGATTCTCGGGGCGTTTTCCAGCTCCATATGAAGATTGTGGATTGCTGCTATATATATCTTCTGTTACAAAGTGGTATCATTGGCATACACTCACAGAACCTTGTGAGCTTTCCCATAGTACCTATTGATGAAGGGTGACTGCAACGCAAGTTAAAAAGCATGCATGTCAGATTCTAGGAATGAATAAAAAGTAAAGTGCATTTAGTTAATTTTCATAAACAGTTATTAATCTGTAAATTTATGCCATAGAATAGTCTACTTAAAAGAAGTGCAAAATCAAACCAAATGTTTCATGCAAAAAGATACTCATTCATTTACTTCTGGACTCTCAAGTCTCAATCCAGAATAAATGCATGGTTAGATATATAATTGTCGTGAATATTGCAGTTGTTACAATTTAGAATCAGAAAAAAATGTTCATATAGAGACGGGATTTCCCAGGTGACAGTCAATGAAAAGGTTTTTGACATCTTAAATTCAATCAATCATATTTTTCTAAAAAAGATGCGAGCCTATCTTGACAGGCAATTATCAATGGAATAAAAAGTAAACCACATAATTTAACAGATGTGACATCTATGAGGGCTCATAGTTAAATGTTCAAAAAATCTTGCAACCAAAAATTTCATTGCCAAAGCAATAGTGTCAATAAGGAGACATTCACCTTTACATTCGACACATCTGGAGTCTCAGGCGAAGATACAGGATAAAATTTGTAAAATCTGATATTCTCAAATGCAGCCTTTGTTTCCTCACTCATTTCAGCCAGTGCCTTTTTACGGGCCTCCCTTGCCTATTAAAAGAATGCGTCATAGAAGATGCATGAGACAGAAAAGACATACAAAAAAGTTCCACCAAATATAATCCAAAACATACCTCACGATTAGCTTTTTTAGCTTCTCGAACTTTCTCCTTCACAAAATCCTAAAAAGTAAAAGTGTTGGTAAATCTTCTGAGGGAAATAGGGTGTCGAAAGTTGAAACACCAAGATATTGAATTACATAATAGTATTATGAATATTTACCTTGAAGGGCTCTTTCTGGTCTTCAGACAACTCCTCTTCCTCAATAAGTTTATCGGTGAATTCCTAATTATATTTATTTCACTTGGTCAGAAGGTTTTTATATAATTAAGATCGTTAAAGAACACATATTGTTCTTGTTTAGTTTGCTATTTATGCCCAAAGCCAGTGTCATGGAAACATAATTTCCAACCATACCTCTAATTCGTCAAGTTCCCAATCAAACTCACAGAAAACCTGGATGCACATTTGAAACAAAGTAAGCCTGTGCCAATCATTTAAGTAGCTTTCGGGGTGTAATAAAGTTTCTTGATTACAGAACCTTCCTCACTACATCTGAAAACTAGTATGATAGATATGACTTACAGGCTTGGGATCAATTGGAAATAGGAGATCCACCACTGTGCTCTGTTCAAGTTCATCTTCTTGGAGAGGCTGGTAAAAATCTGCCAAAAGTGTCGTCAGTTGTCACATTGCTGGAATATTGAAATGGTTGATAGAAAAGTAAGCAGCATATGTACTTCAATGTTCATTGAAATAACAAAACCACTGATTCAGATATATGAAGATTAAACATGATAACTAAAAAGATACTAAAGCTATCATGTTAAAAGTCACACTTGACAAAAATGTCATAATATTCATAAGTAATGTTTCCACGTTTAAGGATTGGTTTCGAAATAATCAATATTGAGTTGGTTAGTTAAACGAATTTTAACTTACGAGTGGGAGCAATCAACATTCAATATGCACAGCAGATTCTATGTAGTAAAGACAACAAAATTACAAAAGTAATATTCATACATCAAAAGTTATTCGACCATAAGTAAAATAAATTGTGCTTCCAGACTATTTAAGCAAAGAAGTCGGTATAAAATTTGTGTATCAGCAAGTAACTAGAAGATAGAAACTACAACAAACAACCTTCTATGGCTTTACAGTCTCCTGTAGGTTTCACTCTCTCCGCCTATATGATGAGATAAAATACTTACACTCACAAAACTAACCTTTTAAAGTAAAAAGCAATCCATTTGCTAGATCCAGAATTCTAGAAGGAAAGGGTATGAAAGTATAATGTAGTGGCACAAATCAACTAAAAGAAAGGGGTCTTAGGTTCACTCACAGGGTAAGCAATACTCAAACTTCTTCACGCGCTCTATCTTCATGTGTCTTAGACCAGCCCTGCAACAAGCAACCTTTTTCAGAACATAAACATCAGAAGTTAAACGTGTCTTAAAAGCTTTTTCAATGTGAAAAATACATAACACCCCCATTAATCATATTTGTCAAATCTTTCCATCATAATTTCCTTCAGACTCTAACACAGAGAAACATCTCTTTAGTATTTTCTTCACTTAACTCAATACCATAACTTACAATTACGGGAACAAATATTAATAGATAATTACTAAAATAATTACCATCTCATAATTTTAAGGAAATAAATTGTGTAATCTCACTGCATAAAATGTTACACCAGCTTCTGACCACCAATTAAAAATCAATGGCATGTCAAAATCCCCATAATATTGTAATCATGTGAACGAGATTGAAGACAGTCAACAAGTCATGATTAGAGAATAAATGAAATATGGGACTTAAAAAAAAAAAAAATTTACCTTCGCTGATTACAGCTCAAAATGAAGATTAGGGACTTTTTAAGCCTTTCAACTTGAGATTCCCTGTGGAAAGATAATATATTGAGCTGTCTACAATTTGTCGAACAAAATCAGCATGTAATAGAATAAAGGAAGATCCTTAAAACCTATTTTCAAGTGGGATGTATGGAATCCAGTCCATTTTCATCTGCTTCATTGGTATAATTTCTTCAGTCTCTCTCTGAACTGATTTAATTCCAATCTTGTCAGAAGGAGGAAAAGGAGATACCACCTATTAACAGAGATGATATACATGAAGAAGACAAATCTTCAAGAATAGTAAATCAGAGAACCCCATAAGGAATTAACAAGAAAACAGACTATATAATAACCACTTAATTTAGAGATACTATACCGAAACACTTTTGACAAGGAAATAGAAAGCATAGTATCATCACTACAAACAAAATAGATACATGCCGCGGTGTAAATAAATATTATATCTAAAGAAAAGTATCAGACTTACAGCAACCACAACAGGGATCATTGTTACTTTTCCTTGACCTTGGAAAGACACCAATTGAGCTGCAGAAACAATAGTCAGTTCATCAGGCAACCAAATAAGTTTACATAACAATCTGAAGAAAAGAGAAATCAGAATATGCTAACAACTAAGCAATACTTTGAGAAAACCAGCAAAATAATAAACTTGTTGTAGCCCAGGGATGGTTAATTGAATAGGATGGTTAAAGAAGTAAAGATTCACGTAAAGTGAAAATTTGAACAACAGTCACAAGACTCACAACTCATAACATCTCTCAGCCCAGGTAACAGCTGTACATTCATTATGATACACAGCATAATTATAGTCACAACGGAAATATGCCATATCCTCAAAAAGAATCATGTAGCAAAAGTCTACTTACGCTCTGTACAGCCAAAAAGGTAGACTTTCTTATTATATAATTCTCCACCTTCTTCGAAAGCATCCTGCCAAAGCCCACAAGCAATGTTAGTAGTACAATTCCTTTAATTCTTCGGGCTAGCTTAACTGTACATACTCTCCACCCACCATTAAACTAGTGATTCACCAAAAACAATAAAAAAGAACAAATAATCTATATATTTCACTGATTAAAAAAGTAAGATGTGGCCGGATTTGGGCAACTCACTTCTAAATTAGCAAAGTTCCACTTGTATTGATATACCATGTCCAACTGATCCCACTGGCAACAAAAAGTAACACAAGGAAATGAAAATCAAACTCGGTATTATTAGAACAGCAAGACAGGATTATCTGGCTGTCAAATTAGTAATCATTCTAACCTCCGTGCCTACGGGAAAAACCTGCTGCCAGAGGTCCTCCTGACCAAAACACAGTTCATAACAATCAAACTATGTTACTCATACTAATACAAAAATACTTTTTTTCTCGAATCTTCAAAAGATGCCAGAACTGTTTGCATGAACCCCAATTCAATCAACAAGATAATTAAGCAATTCAGAACCAAGAACATAATTGAATTCAGCTGCAAAAGAGTACACACCAGACAACACAAACTATGTTACTAATAAATGTAATTACATGCTCAAGACTGATAATTTTACCAAATTACGCTTCTCGGGGAAGTATTCCTGCTCGGATACAGGCTTGGATCGCTTATGCCTGCCTTTCGGAGCTGCTACTTTCTTGCTCGGCTCAGGCTCCGCGTGGCTCTCTTCGACGACCGGCTTGGCAGGGGATTGGCTCGGCTCCTCAGCTGGCTTGCGGGTTGTCTTCCTTTTGGTACCTTTCCTCATCCTGTAGGGGTGTAGATACAGAGAGAAATCTAGGGTTTGGTTGGAGGCGCCCCAAATTTGAATTTGAGAGGCACAAATCGAATGGCGGAAACTGGTGGGTAGACATAAATCACAAGCAAGGTATTTAAACTTTAAAGATCCATACTTTGGTTTGGTAATATAAATTTATTTTCAATTGTACTAAATTGATGATAATTTTATAGAGAATAAAAAATTGAAATAATTTTATGAGGCATTAATTACTATTTATGAAACACTACTAAATACAATTCTGATATAAATTTTTGTATCAATAAGACTTATGAAAATATTTTTAATCTTGAAAACTCATTTTATTTTAGACTTATCGGGAAAAAAAAAACTTAGTATTAACAACTCATTAAATTTAAACTTACTTAGCCTTTGCTTCTTAACTTAAAAATTGATCACTTATTAATATAGGTATGGTCCACAATATATATACAACAAAAAGGAATCAAATTACTCTACAACCCTTCTTGTTATTTATTAAAAAAATTGCATCTAGTTATTTTATAAACTACCATAAAATATTTAGGATTCAATTGGTATACTGAAATTTGATAGGAATAATTAAATAGACATTTCCGAGTTCAATCTTATACTTATATTTAGTATGTTTTTGTGCTAAGAATAATCATTCACGTTAAAATCCATATTCCAAAAAATACGGAATAATGATCTATTTTCTCAGGTGGTTTACCTAATTCCTTGTCCAAAATGAATTAACTTCAACTTTCTTAAAATAAAATTATTTTCCAACCTAAAAAAAGAGTTTTGAAAAATCGAAATTGCATTTTCTATTTCCGGCATATGACTAATATTCTCAAATTATTTCCTCATCAATTTGCACCATCAACAATTAAAATGACATATTGTTGAACATCAACCACATAAAATAAGTTATTCAACAAAAACTCTTCAGATTGTGGGGATTCATCTTTAGATTACACATGCAATGAGTTTAGGTAGAATCATACATCGCAACACTTCTTTCAACATGCATTGGCACCCTTAACTCCAAATAAAGACATATTTTGATAATCAATTAGTTTAAATTTTAAGATAAGCTGATTAAATGTCAAAAGATAAGTTTCTTACCAACTCAGTAAATGAAGTATTTTTTTTGTGCAGCAATAGAAACATAGTAACAAGCTTAAATGATTTCCCAAGATGAGTCATGGTAGGGGAAGAATTAAGTGTTGCCACGTAATATCCTGAAATGGTGTTGAGGCTTTCCTAAGTTACACAACTATCTTGTATGTCTACTCTTCCCACTGATATAACACAAATCTCTCTCTCTCTCTCTCTATATATATATATATATATATATGTGCTAATTATTGAAATTATTTCATATGCAGCTTATCTATATTTCGTGAGTTCATAAATACATATGCATGTCGAGTGCATTATGATCGAACTCGGTCTCTTAAAGTAGCTATCCTGCAAGACTTTTCAAACTTAAGAAAACATTAGCTCGTTATTTTCATTTAATTAAAAGTAAAGCTTAAAACATTAAAAAAAATTAGTAATAATAAACTATAAATAAAAATGGTATTTATATGCAAAAATATGTTATGCAAGATTTTGTAAAAATGGGGTGTTACAAATTTTTCGTAGAATATATATATATATATATCAATGAATATAAAAAAAAATCGAATTTAAAAGAAAAACATAGGCTCATCACTACAAGAAAACAGGGTATCAGAGATGGAATTTTAGAGATGGACGGCAATCCGTCACTAATAATAGGATATCTGAGACGGATTTTGTGACGGATATTCACTCCGTCTCTATTTGGTGACGGATTAGCGACGGCGTTAATATCCCGTCGCTTTTTCTAAAATAATTAAGTCAATAGAGACAGATTTAGAGACGGATATAGAGACGGACATAAATTCGGTCTCTAAATCCGTCACTAAACATTAATTTAAGATACAAAATTAGAGGCGGAAAAATCGGTCACTAAATTTTACATTTGTGACGGATTTAGAGACGGATTTAGAGACGGATGTAGAGACGGAAATAAATTCGGTCTCTAAATCCGTCACTAAATATTAGTTTAAGATACAAAATTAGAGACGGAAAAAATCGGTCACTAAATTTTAATTTTGTGACGGATTTAGAGACGGATTTAGAGACGGAAGTAAAAGGATGCATGCTATTTGTAAATAGAGCATTCAATATATTTCTTGGCAATATATGGGATTCTAATATTTATTTCTCTTTGTTTCAATTGGATGAGCTAGGGGTGTTCACGAGTTGAGCCGACTCGAAAATAGCTCGATTCGAGCTCGAGTCGAGCTCCTAATTATTTTTTTGAGCTCGAGCTCGAGCTCACATTTTTCCAGCTCGCCGAGGTCGAGCTCGAGCTCGAAATTTTTTGCCAGCTCGACTCGAGCTCGACTCGTGAACACCCTTAGAATGAGCTATATTATTATTATCCCCTCAAGAGAACTTTAATTTTGAATTTGGTGCTTATATTTGAAGCAAGAAGACCCTAATCTCGAACAAATTTCAAGCCCAATAATTTAATTTCCCTAGCTATGAAAATGAAAAGACCATTAATATGAGAAAACAATCCTTGGATTAAAGCTCCTTGATTTTGTTGATTTATTAAACTAATTAATATTCGAAAATAATACTCCTATTAGAAAACGTAACAATTATTGAGAATGGGTATTCTATAACACCAGAATTGGTGATAAAGTTGAGTGGAAATTGCATTTAGTATCTTTTAATAATTTCACACTCGATCCTTAACGTGATTTTAGGTATAAAATAAATTGATGAAGTCACACACGTCATTGTAATATAATCTCAATTTCCTATTACTAATGACCATTCATAATATTGCACTGTGCCATAATTTTTTTAAAAAAGGAAATTACATCTTAGATTGAATAAAGATTTTCAAAAAGATATGAAATTCGACCCAATTAAATGTATATAAAGGCATGTTTATCGGGAAAATTGTAACTTTCCCTTGAGTATAACTTATCCTCGTTAATTGCATTTTTTCTTTTCCTTTAGTTCAAATGCATGGGATCTTAGTTGATTGAGTTAATGCAATGTAAAGCTGGAATTTTCATCAACATTGTATTTTTAATTGTATTTAACATATTAAATTAAATATATATAGAGAGAGAGGGGTAGAGAATTGAACAAAGTTGACATTTATAATTATATATATAATATATTAATATTATAGTCACGAAATTATGGTGGTAACGTGGATCTAAGATTAAAAAAAAATCCAAGAGAGCTGGCATACGTTATTTTTAATTAAAAATATTATTTATCTTCAACTCTTCATTTTATCTATCTAATAATTGTATAAAAGGATGCATGCTATTTGCATATAGAGAGCATCAAATTCTTTTTCATCTCTCTTTTTGGTTCAATTCAATGGAGGGCTCAAAATCCACCTCAGCTGAAGTTGATGATGATCCAATGGCTTATGGCTGAGCTGCTGCAAACATTAGAACAACACACCGATTATGCTGGCGTACAGCTTGTTAAATACAATGGCTTTTGGTTCCCAGTACGTATATTTAGAGGCATATTATCCACTCAAAACTACTTTAAAGCTAAAAAAACCGATATAATATTATCGACTATACCTAAATCAGGAACCACATGGTTGAAAGCCCTCACATTTGCCATCGTCAATCGCCATCTTTATCCTATACATCAAAGCCCTTTACTTACTTCCAATCCTCACATGCTTGTGCCAACCTTTGAATTTGGTGTTTATTTGCAGCAAGAAAACCCTAATCTCGAACAAATTTCGAGCCCAAGAATCTTGTCAACCCACATGCCTTTGAATGCATGTCCTGATTCCATTCGTGAATCTGAATGTAGAATCATTTACATCTGTAGAAACCCTTTAGACCAGTTCACTTCACATTGGCACTTCTTCAAAGAAAATAAATTTGGAAAAGACGCAGCAGATATAGACGAGGCGACATGTTTTGCAAGGGAGATTTTTGGTTCGGGCCCTTTTGGGACCATATGTTGGGATACTGGAATGCTCATATTCATAATCCTCGGAAAGTTTTGTTTCTGAAATATGAAGATCTAAAAGAGGATATAACGTTGTACGTAGAGAAGATAGGTGAGTTCATTGGTTGTCCTTTCTCGTTGGAGGAAAAAAAACGAGGCGTGATCGAACAAATAGCGAGTTTATGCAGCTTTGAGAATCTTAGTAATTTGGATGTGAACAAGAGTGATGAATATGTTGGGGTAGTTAAGCCCAGTTCTTTATTTAGAAAGGGAAAAATTGGAGATTGGACAAATTACTTAACTCCACAAATGGCTCAACGCATGAAAGAGCTTATGAAGAGCAAGTTAAAGGCATCTGGTTTGAAGTTCAAAATGCATTGAAATCGTTTGATCGTGTTTCTATATTTTCGTTTATTACTCTTTCTGAAATGCGACTCTACCGATCGAGTTTCTGTTGTTTTTAAAGTCTGTTTTTGTTTTTGAAGAATTATATATAAAACTCCACAATCTGCTATTTTGCAGAACATGCATAACACTTTTATTTTTCAGGATTTCGACATTATTTATATTACGAAATTGTTTTGATAAAACTGTTCTAGAAAACTATTTTGCAAAACATCAAAAACAAAAACAATCCAACCAAATTTAAAATCCTCTTAATATAGAAATTATTTAAATAATTATTATATTGTAGATTAAAAAGTGGCATACTAACAATATGACACTGTTGATTAATTATAATATATAAGAGAAAATAGAAATCTATTAGTAGTTTGATACTATTAAATTTAATTAAAGGAATAAAATTCTATTTTATATAATGTAAGTTGATGTTAGATAAATACTAGATATCTGCAACTAATTGTTGACTCGACAACATCGTTATCGATAGTTATCTTAATCATTATAATTGATCATAATTGTTCTCTCATTTTAATTGCCTTATAGATTTTTACGACAGGATATATAGAATATAATATTATATATATATATATATATATATTTGACCTTTTAAGTAATTTCTAAATTATTTGGGAGACATTAAATAGAATTTTAGGTATATTAAAGATTTTTTTTAAGTTTTATACCATATTAAATTCAAATAATTATTTAATTTAGTAATAAATGTAATTATATGCTAAAGACTGATAATATTACCAAATTACGCTTCTCGGGGAAGTATTCCGGCTCGGATACAGACTTGGATCGTTTATGCCTGCCTTTCGGAGCTGCTACTTTCTTGCTCGGCTCAGGCTCCACGTGGCTCTCTTCGACGACCGGCTTGGCAGGGGATTGGCTCGGCTCCTCAGCTGGCTTGTGGGTTGTCTTCCTTTTGGTACCTTTCCTCATCCTGTAGGGGTGTAGATAGAGAGAGAAGTCTAGGGTTTGGTTAGAGGCGCCCCAAATTTGAATTTGAGAGGCACAAATCGAATGGCGGAAAAAGACGCAACTCACAAGCAAGGTATTTAAAGATCCATGCTTTGGTTTGGTTTGATTGGAGATGTACAAATTTCGAATATAAATTTATTTTTCAATTTTACAAAATCGATGGTAATTTTTTAGAGAGAATTAAAAATTGAAAATGAGGCATTAATCACTTTTTATGAAAAATTATTAAAAACAATTAAGAAATAAATTTTTGTATTAATAAGACTCATACAAATAACTTCCAATGTTGAAAACTCATTTTATTTTATAGACTTATTGATAAAAAATAAAAAAGTTAGTATTAACAATTCATTAAAGTTGCTTACCCTTTGTTTCTCAACTTAAAAATTGATCACTTATTAATATTTAAATATGGTCCACTAATCACTATATATATTAAAAAATCAAATTACTCTACAACCCTTCTCGTTATTTATAATTTTTTTAGCCTTTAGTTATTTTATAAACTCCATTGCTAGTATCCGAATAATTGCTTCCTAAACATTAAAAATCATGCCCTCAAAATAGGAAAAGGAAACAATGTAGTCCGTTAATTTGGATATAATTTTTTATTTTCTTATTTTATCTTCTATTCAACATATTTACATATATCAAAATATTTACACATGTTAAACATAACTTAATCGAATTTGTAATTTAGAGACAAAATTTTAACATAAATCAAATTATATCGATACTAAAAACATTGCAAAGGATAAATATTGCATCAATTTCATCAATGTATTAAGTAATGGATTACAGGCTAAATTTGAGACTCAAAATTTTCATCTCTAATTCCGTCTCAAATGACTATTTACCGTGAGAATAGAGAAGGAATAAGAGATGAAAAAATTTTCAGTCTCAACTCCCCTAATAATACCTCATTATATTTCGTATATGTGGATTATGAGCGTTGTTCAAATTTCGTGCATATCATTCCATCAACTTTATATTTTAATCCAAATTCAATTAAATGAAGTATATATATGAAGAATTATTTAAAAAAATTGTAATTTCTAAATTCATACATGCACGAGTCACGACACTTCACAAATCACAGTTACCTGTGCTGGCGCCTAAAGCAGTGCTGCAAGGCAAGTGTTTAACAATGAACTTGTCAGTATTAATTTAATTAATGAGTAATTATATTATCTTAATCAACACGCAACGCTATAAATAACTCAGGATTCAACGCTTAATTAATCCATATTCTACGTTTGGCAGACGACAGCTATGAAACTAAAATTTAATTTGGATGTGTGTTTAATTTGACAGTGTTATATATCCCAATCTTTTGTCATAATTATCACAACAAGAATCAATTCTTCATTACTTTTGGCCACAATCCAAATTTCTTCATCAAATATGCAATATTTCCATCCTGATCATAGTCAAACAATGGAATGGATTTGGATAACAATATCAGCACTTGTTCTTCTTCTTCCTCCTCTTCTTTATCTGCTCAAAAAATTCATAGCCATAGACAAGAACAAAAAACTGCCTCCGGGTCCAAAAGGGCTCTCAATTTTACGTCATCTAAACCCGTTTGGAAAAAATGCTCACAAGGACTTTTACCATCTAGCTCAAAAATACGGCCCGATTGTGTACATGCGCTTAGGCTTCGTGCGTACAGTTGTTGTCTCATCCCCAGCTGGAGCCGAGCTTTTCCTCAAGACCCACGATCTAGTTTTTGCAAACAGGCCTCGTTTCGAGGGCTTCAAGCTTATGGCCTATGACAAAGATATAGTATCAGCCCAATACGGCGATTATTGGCGTAATATGCGTAAAATGTGCACTTTGGAGCTTCTCAGCAACCTTAAAACCAACCAGTTCCAGGTAATGAGACAAGCTGAGCTTGGACTTTTGATCAAAACCCTAAAAAAAGATGCTGAAAAAGGTGAAACTGTGGATATCAGTGCAAAACTGTGGGAGCTAACAATGGATATGATGTGCCTGATGACATTTGGGAAGAAGTATGGTGACAAGGAATTTAACCTGACGGGGTTTCAAGCTGCGATAAGGGAGGCCCTGGAATTGGCGACGGTTCCTAATGTTGGGGATTTTTGTCCCTATATTGGGGTGTTTGATCTTCAGGGACTGAGGCGAAAACTGAAGAAATTGAGCAGCATTATCGATGAATTTTTCGAGAAAATTATCGATGATCATGTTCAGAGAAAGGAAGAGAATAAGAAGAGTGATAATTGCCAGGATTTTGTGGATACTTTGATGAATATTATGGACTCTGGAGAAGCTGGATTCGAATTTGATCGTCGTAATGTTAAGGCCATGCTCTTGGTAAATAATTATAAGATTTTGTTTTTCAAATTGAAGTCTAATGATTTTAAAGTTAATTGGTTTAATTTGTTTGTATATATTTAATTAGGACATGCTTGTTCCTGGGATGGATAACACAGCATCATCAGTGGATTGGGGTTTATCAGAGCTAATCAAACACCCCACAGCAATGAAGAATCTTCAGACAGAACTAGATTCAGTAGTGGGCAAAGATTCACCTGTCAATGAATCTCATCTCGACAACCTTAAATACCTAGATTGTGTCGTTAAAGAAACACTTAGGCTTCACCCTATTGCACCCTTATTGGTCCCTCATGAGTCGACAAAAGATTCCATCGTTGATGGATTTTACATACCCAAAAAAACCCTAGTTATAGTGAATGCATGGGCTATTGGGCGAGATCCTCGGGCATGGCCAAACCCTGAAAAGTTTCTGCCCGAAAGATTTATTGGGAGCAATGTGGATCTTCTTGGGAAAGATTTTCAGCTTATACCGTTCGGTTCGGGCAGAAGAATCTGCCCGGGGATTCAGTTAGGGCTTAGAGTTGTCAAGTTAATATTGGCACAATTAGTGCATTGCTTTGATTGGGAGCTTGCTGATAATATGTTGTGCAGTGATTTGGACATGGATGAATGTTTTGGTTTAGCAACTGTTAGAGCTAATCATCTAAAGGTTATTCCCAAGTTCAGATTGCAAGAATAAAGACATGCCAAATCTGGTATGATGCAATAAAATTGGGTTTGTAATATATTATCAATAATTATTTTACTTTGTGGTAATGGGTTCAAAAGTATTTAGTTATTTGAGAGAAATGTGTATTTTACGTTTGTGAATATAATTGTAAGAATACTTAAAAATAATATATAGAGATTGAAGAGTAATGAGAATAATTCTTCTTCACTTGTTATTTAGGTTTAGCAGTTGTTGAAGGAGGTAAATGAGTATGATCACTGATATTGCTGTCCAAATCCAGGCCATACTGATTACTGTCCTAAAGAACATGCAGTCTGAATCTGATGTTCAAATCCAAGATGGGAAGAAAAGGTTTGTATAGGAGATTTAGGTTGGAAAGCAGCATGACATTTTCCTATTACATTTTTCTATTTTTATTTTGATTTCATTTTGTACACAACAAATTTTGTAATTCTGAAAATCAAGAAACACAAAAATTGTGACAAATGAATTTATATAAATCAAAATGAAATATGGGGTACAAATCTCTATATTTAATCCTCTGATTCTTCCTTCAAAATATGTTGACTTGAATATTGGAGTTGACTTTGCTTCTTTGATCTTCTCCAACGTTGACTTGAATGTTTATAACGTTAATTCGAGGGCTTGGCAGCTTAATCTCGGATCAAACGTTGAATTTGATATGGAATTTGAAATCTTCAAGGTTGACTTTGTGACTTTGATCTTCTTTGAATTTGATTTGAATTTCTATAACGTTAATTCGTAGGTTTAGCACCGTAATTACGAATCAAACGCTATAATTTGATGAATATCTTCAAGAACGCCTTGAATATCGCTTAGAACGCCTTGAATATGTGAAGAACCTTCGTAGAGAAAATTTGGAGAGCTTCTTTCGTCTTCTCTAGCTTTTTGATTGAACTTCTGTGTGTGTGTAATTTATGAACTCCAAAGGACCTTATTTATAGGTGTAGGATGGAAGAGTTATGGATAATTTGGATTCCATTGATAATTATCCATTTGATTTAATAAATAATTATCATAATTTTGGAGCCATTTGATTGGCTGATAGAAGATCTAGATATTCTAGATATTATCCAAAAATCAACTTGATTTGATAATTATCCATAAATTAACTTAAATAGATAAATATCATTTGTCGTAGACGACTTTTGATTGGTCAATATCTCCACGTGGCATGATTTGATTGGTTGCAAAATTTCAATATCTACAAATGCCCCCTTGCGACTCGTTCACGGAAGTTTGATAATTCAAAGCATACTTCGTAGTGGATGAGTCGCAACGTCTCTACATAAAAATCATGCCTTAAGAATAGTTCCGTCTTGTGCTTCTATACCACGAAAGTCTTTCCTACAGTTTGGTGTCTCCTCGAAAATACTTTGTTGGCTTCCATCGCAAGTTGTTTGTGTTACAACGAGATTAACATGCCCCCCATGTTAAGATGGGATCTTTCTTTCAAATTTTTTTTTTGAATGAGTGATGTCACTCCATCAAGAGAACGTGTTTTGATTTGAATTTATGACTGAACTTAGAAGAGTCTAAGTTGCCTACGTACCCTAATAAAAAGGGATCAAGTCATAACGTAGTTCAAATATATGTATAGAGGTGCCATATTTAGTTTATACTCTTCAAGGCTTGGAGTACATGATTTGGTTGGACTTGTAGACATTTTATACTCGTGTCAAGGAGAGCTTCATTTGATTTGATTTGACTTGTAGACCTTTTATGCTCGTATCTAGGAGAGCTTCATTTGATTTGATTTGACTTGTAGACCTTTTATGCTCGTATCTAGGAGAACTTCATTTGATTTGATTTGACTTGTAGACCTTTTATGCTCGTGTCAAGGAGGGCTTCATTTGATTTGATTTGTAGACCTTTTATGCTCGTATCAAGGAGAACTTCATTTGATTTGATTTGATTTGATTTGACTTGTAGACCTTTTATGCTCGTGTCAAGGAGGGCTTGCTTTGATTTGATTTGTAGACCTTTTATACTCGTGCCAAGGAGGACTTCATTTGATTTGTTTTGACATGTAGACCGTTTATACTCGTGCCAAGGAGTACTTCATTTGATTTGATTTGTAGACCTTTTACACTCGTGCCAAGGAGGACTTCATTTGATTTGCTTTGACATGTAGACCGTTTATACTCGTGCTAAGGAGTACTTCATTTGGTTTGCTTTGACATGTAGACCTTTTATACTCGTGTCAAGGAGTACTTCATTTGGTTTGCTTTGACATGTAGACCTTTTATGCTCGTGTCAAGGAGGGCTTCATTTGATTTGCTTTGACTTGTAGACCTTTTATGCTCGTGTCAAGGAGAACTTCATTTGATTTGACTTTCTAGACCTTTTATACTTGTGTCAAGGAGTGTTTCATTTGGGTCTTCAATTTATTGAAAGTTTAAACTCTTATCAAGGAGACTTGTTGATAGTTTATGCTCTTATCAAGGAGCATTGATGACAGTTTATGCTCTTATCGAGGAGCGTTGCTGACAGTTTATGCTCTTATCGAGGAGCGTATGACAGTTTATGCTCTTATCGAGGAGCGTTTGCTTAACATCTTTAGTTGAAGTATGGATGACGAACTTGAACGTCACTCTCTTCCATATGTTCATCACTATCAGTTATGGGCTCATCATTAGAAGCATTTGTGAATGGCTTGCCCCATTTGTTGATTTCTTGTCTATTAGGCTCTTGGATATACGACTTGTCAACGCCACATCCGGTCATACTCAACTCTATATCATGTGCTCGAGTGGCCAACTCTTCAAATGTTGTGGGTTGAATTCCTTGAAGGATATACCGACGATCCCAATGCATCCCTTGAATACACATTCCAATAGTAGATGACTCAGGTAATCTTTCTTTGCAGTTAAAACTCAAATTTCTCCAACGATTAATGTAGTCGATGACTGGTTCATCCTTCAATTGGCGGGAATTGGTTAGTTCAAGCATGCTGATTGTGCGACGGGTGCTATAGAAGCGATTGAGGAATTCTTGCTCCAATTGCCCCCAATTGTTGATTGAGTCAGCACCAAGATCAATGTACCAGTTAAATGCATTGCCTTTCAGTGATCTAACGAATTGCTTGACTAGTTGGTCGCCATAAGTTCCAGCATCATTACATGTTTCAACGAAGTGAGCCACATGTTGCTTTGGATTGCCTTTGCCATCAAATTGCTGGAATTTTGGGGGTTGGTAACCATTTGGCATCTTCAAATTATCAATTCTTCGAGTATATGGCTTGACATAAGTTAAAGGCATCTTGGATCTCCCATCGCGATTGTCTTGGATAGTACTCATGATAAACTCCTTAAGTCGAGCAGCTGGAATCGTCCCATCACTTGAAACTTGAAGCTCCTCGACAATGGAATTTTCCTTCTCAACTAGATGTTGATTCTTTGACGTCTCAGCTTCATCTTGCGCCTCGATTTGTTTTTCAATTTCGTGCATGGCGTCCGCGTCGTTTGCTTTCTTCATCAACTTTGCAATTAGAGTGGCTTGCTCTTGAACATGCTTCGTTAATCCTTCAACAGCTTTTGTCAAGTTTGCAATTTGCTCCTCCGGAGTGGTAACATTTGTCATCATGACACATGCAATGTTCGAGTCACTTGATGTAGAACGTTGTGGGGATGAATACTTCTCTTCATCATGATTGATTTCATCACCAAAGCGGAATGCGTCATCCTCAACATGCTCAAGTAGGGGAACCACCTTTGAAGATGTTTGTAGCTTCATGGGTATACTTCTTGTGGTGACGCCAATGACTTCACTCGTGGAGTTTGAAGGATTTGAGATGATCATCTTGGATTCCACTATCTTCATAGCTTTGACTTGAGCATCCATTTGAACTTGTTGAAGTGAAGAGATGAGAGGTAGAGATGGTCCCACTGGGCGTGCCAAAAATTTGTACACAACAAATTTTGTAATTCTGAAAATCAAGAAACACAAAAATTGTGATAAATGAATTTATATAAATCAAAATGAAATATGGGGTACAAATCTCTATATTTAATCCTCTGATTCTTCCTTCAAAATATATTGACTTGAATATTGGAGTTGACTTTGCTTCTTTGATCTTCTCCAACGTTGACTTGAATGTTTATAACGTTAATTCGAGGGCTTGGCAGCTTAATCTCGGATCAAACGTTGAATTTGATATGGAATTTGAAATCTTCAAGGTTGACTTTGTGACTTTGATCTTCCTTGAATTTGATTTGAATTTCTATAACGTTAATTCGTAGGTTTAGCACCGTAATTACGAATCAAACGCTATAATTTGATGAATATCTTCAAGAACGCCTTGAATATCGCTTAGAACACCTTGAATATGTGAAGAACCTTCGTAGAGAAAATTTGGAGAGCTTCTTTCGTCTTCTCTAGCTTTTTGATTGAACTTCTGTGTGTGTGTAATTTATGAACTCCAAAGGACCTTATTTATAGGTGTAGGATGGAAGAGTTATGGATAATTTGGATTCCATTGATAATTATCCATTTGATTTAATAAATAATTATCATAATTTTGGAGCCATTTGATTGGCTGATAGAAGATCTAGATATTCTAGATATTATCCAAAAATCAACTTGATTTGATAATTATCCATAAATTAACTTAAATAGATAAATATCATTTGTCGTAGACGACTTTTGATTGGTCAATATCTCCACGTGGCATGATTTGATTGGTTGCAAAATTTCAATATCTACACATTTCATTACAAATTTATCACATTTAGTTCAAATTAAAATGTCTTACATTTAATAAAATCGTGATTTCTATTCAAAACTTAAAAATCAACTCCTTTATTGGCCAATATTTGGGAAATTCATGAATATTTTATTTATTTATAGATTATATTCAATCTAATTATATTATTATTGATATATTTCATTTGTTAGTCATGCATAAAATCTCCACAAAAGAATAGATCAACACATGATCGTTAAATTTTGGACGAAAAATTCGATCAGGACTAGCTTATATGAGATATATTGAAAAGTATTGACTAATTAAACGTGATAAATCTATAGCTAATATGACCAATATTTAAATGAGATAAAGTTACGGGAGAAAATTTAATTTCCCTAAGAAAATTAAACCATTATTTTATTTTTAATATGACAAAATAATCCTTGGATGAAGCTTGTTGATGTTTTCTTTAAATAAAAACTAGACTTATACATTATAATTTATACCACCAAACTATATGATCCCTACATCTGATGTGTTTATAGTTGTTAAGCACTCTTCTCCAAATATTTTTCAACTATAGTAGTTAAAGATTTTGTTCAATATTTAATAAACTAATATTCCATAATAAAACTCCTATTAGAAAACGTAACAATTATTGAGAATGGGTGATTCTATAACACCAGAATTGATGATGAAGTTGAGTGGAAATTGCATTTGTAGTATCTTTTAATAATTTCACACTTGATCCGTAACATGATTTTGATGTATACATATAAAATAAATTGATGAAGTCACACACGTCATTGTAATATAATCTGAATTTCCTATTACTAATGACCATTCATAATGCAACGTGCCATTAATTTTTTTGATGGAAATTACATTATAGATTGAATAAAGATTTTTAAATAGATATAAAATACAACGTGGGAAGAACCAAAATATTGAGATTAAATGTATACAAAGGCATATTTATAGGATCAAAAATTATAATTTTCCCTTGAGTATAACTTCTCCTTGTAAATTGCAATTTTCTTTTCCTTGGCAATTTTAGTTTAAATGGGATCTTAGTTGATTGAGTTAATGCAATGTAAAGCTGGAATTTTTATTAACATTGTATTTTTAACTGTATTTAATATATTCAATTAGAATATAAATAGAGAGTGAGGGGAGATAATTGAACAAAGTTAACATTTATAATTATATATATATATATAACATATATTCACGAAATTATCTTGGCAATGTGGATCTAAGGTAAAATAAAAATCCAAGAAGCTTGCATACTTTATTTTGAATTAAAAATAATATCTATATTCAATTCTTCATTTTATCTAATAATCGTGCTCTAGTCCTCACTCCGGAACAAAAGATTTGGTTTTAGAAATTTGAATATTCTAAATACAGTAAACATATCAACTTGGACAAGTTGATTTTCCAACTGGTTAATTATTAAATGTAAGTTGATATTAGATAAATACAAAATATCTGCAACTAATTGTTGATACATTAAAAATATCAACTTGGACAAGTTGCTTTTCCAACTAATTGCAATATATATATATATATATATATATATATATATATTTGACTCCTCAAGTAATTTCTAAGTTATTTGGGAGACATTAAATAGAATTTTAGGTATATTAAAGATTTGTTAAGTTCTTATTGTTGTATTTATGATTTCATAAAAAAACAAGAAATCATAATTATATATTCTGATATGAAAAATATTTGAATTATATTAACATATTTAAACAATAAAAAATTTAGATCTAAATAAAACTCATGTTGATCAAGAGGATATACTATTAGGAGTTTAAAGTTATATTTCTATTTTTGTTTATTGTGGATGCCTCAGTATTTTTATAATTATTATTATTTTATTAGATGATATTTAAATAATTTTTCATTTTTTTAACGTTTTATGTGAAATTTAGCATTTACTTAATGATCAATTTGGCATGTTAAGATTATGAACTTCAGCAACTTTATTAAATCAATTTGTTCACATCAGAAAATATAACTATTACACCAACATATTAAACTACACAAAAGTGAACTACATTTTTATTCATGCTCATTCTCATAATTAAATGAACTAATCATCGTTCGAATGTGATTATACATAAACTTAGAATCAAAAAAAGTCGTTAACGGACATAAATTCTCTCCTTTATTCTTACCGGTAAACCACCTTTCATCCTTAACGTCAAAGAGAACAAATGCTCAGGGATCTTACTCTTTTCCATCATCACATCCATGGAGAATCGTTCTAAAACAGATGCAGCTATGGATTTCATCTGTATATATGCCATATCCTTCCCCAAACACTGCCTTGGCCCTCCATGGAAAATGGGATATTTATAAGGATTTTCTTGTTTACAAATTCCATTTTCATTGATCCATCTTTCAGGCTTAAATTCACAACAATCTTTTCCCCAAACAGTCTCCATTCTCCCCATTGCATATGCATGATATGAAATAAACCAGTTTTTACCAATAAAAGTTCCATCTGGTAAAATATCATCTTCTTTACAAGCTCTTGTGTTCATTGGTACTGGTGGGTATAGCCTCATAGACTCTGAAATTGCTGCATGAAGATAATGCATTTCTTTTAATTCATCAAAGCTATAAGCTTCACCAATTGATTTCCCGTTTCGGGTTCTTATAGTTTTTAGCTCTTTCAGAATTGTTTCTTCTACATCTTGCCTTGTTGATAATAACCAAAAGAACCAAGAAAGAACAGATGATGACGTATCACGCCCCGCTAAGATGAAACTAATGATGATATCTCTGAGAAATTCAGCTGAACTGATATTGTTTTCAGTTTTTGATACTATGAATCTCGATAATAAATCTTCATCTTTTTTTTCAGTACCCCTCTCAGCCAATCTTGTTCTTATGATCTTGTTGCCATATTCATGAACAGTGGAAATAGATTTTGACAATTTTCTCTCGGACCCTATATTGAAAAACTTCTTGATTTTATAAAACCCTTGAATGGTGTAAAAAAATCTACCGTGACTAAGAGTTGCAGCATCTCCAAAAGACTGCATGAATTCCCAGCCGACAGGGCTTCCATCTCCTCCGAGGCAACCTGGATCGACATTAAATGCGACACTACATATATTGTCAAACGCGAATCTTTCCATAATATCCTGAAAATCCAAAACCCGATTTGTTTTTGCCGCCTTCTCAAGAACTGGGATTAATCTCGTTTGTAACTCTGTGGAGACATTTTTAATGACAAACATACGGAGGGATTTGGTGTTGAACTCATAGCTCGCCGTTTTCCGTTGAATTTTCCAGATCTCGCCGTCGGCGTTGAAAATGCCGTTTCCAAGAAAATCTTCCAAAAGTGTTATTTGACGAGTGCCTTTTGGGTAGTTCTCGAAGTTGGATTTCAAAATGTGTTCGATGATTTGTGGGTTGGCAGTGATGACGCGGTGGAGTTTACCGGGGCGGTAGAGAACGGCGGTGTTGGTGGTGCAGGCGGATAGGATTCCGGTGGACCAGTCGAGGAAGTGGTGGCGGTGGCGGAGCAAATTAGGGAGAGAACCGAGCAGTGGGTAGGATCCGAAGCCATAGTTGATTTTTTTGTTGAATTTTGGGAAGAAAATGAAAATAAAGGAGCTTACAGAAATGAGGACGAAGGTGATGATGATGAGGATGGGTTCCATTTATGTGGAAGATGATGAGATATGAAAAATATGAACTGCAGCGAGGATATCTATTAATATATATATAGGAGGGCTGTCGGTTAGTTTTGTTGACCCTCTAAAACATCATAAAACACTAAATTTGAATTTTACATTATTTTGATTTAATTATTGGTTTTTTTCCCACATTCTTAACTTCCTACGATAGTTGCTTAAATAATGGGAGGCAGTTTGAATTAATTTAATATTAAAAAATAGGTTAATTTCAAATTGAAACTTCCATTATAGTTATTTTTCAAATTATTACCACGTAAGTTCCCACTATTTATGGTTTTGGATAGATGATTTGATACAATTACTTTTCAAATTTAAAAATCAAAAGTTACCACTAGAATTATATTTAGAATTCATCTTCAAAATTTTTTATTGTTTTCATAATCCACGGCAGAGCACCAGGTATATATATATATTTTTTCCTTTGTTTGTTATCATTACTCACTATCTATGTGTGTTTTCAGGTATTATTTTCCTAACCCATTTTGGATTTGCAATGGATTTTTACTTTTTGCAGTAGATAAATAAATTAATTTCGGGGACAACGTGAAAGAAGAAATCCAAAGAGAGATTACCCGTTGAGATAAAAGTGGGAGAACAATTCTTAGTAAAGAAAGTTTTGAATGAAATGTTGAATTCGAAATTGGAGGCGGATACACATATAAGGGAGATATCCTTTGGAGGCTAAGGAAAAAGGGTGATTCTTTGGCCAACCCTCTGAAACACCAAAAAAGAAAACAAAATGTTTATTAACATATAAAGTTTTAATTTAAATATTAGTAATATATTTTGTGTTTTTTTTTATAAATATATATTCGTGTTGTTATTTTGTAAGAATTCAATTTTTAAAGTCATAAAAGATTACGTGAGAAAATGGGTTTTCGTACTTTCTTTTTCTTTTTAATTTGCGTGCGATCTTCTATACGATTTGTTATGTTACACTGATATTTTTTTTGGTTACATTGATAATGATTATTATTAAATAAATGTACAATAGTTTTTATTATTTATTTCCTTTTAAATATTATGTGTAATATTAAAATGTCACACGAAAAATATAATAGGAATTTATGTTGAATATTTGGGGTAGGTGGGTGGTGAAGAATTGTGATACCCATAGGCCAAAAAAGGTTATCTGAAATGCCTGGGATTGTTGTTATGTTTCATTCGTGGAAATGAATTAATATATGGGAAAATGTGAAATTAAATTTTCTAATTTTGGTGTGAGATTGAGAAATAGTTTTTAACATTAACCAACTAAATTCATTTAACAAAACTTATAAATAAGAAGAAAAAAAAAATGATCTTCGGGTTCTCTAACGTGTTATATAGAGTTTGATCAATTTGTCTATGTTATTGAGTGAATATTCAGAAAATATTTTAAAAAATACATGTTATAAATATTTTTAATGAGAAAATGACTTCAGTGTGTTTAGTTATGTTTTCATAAACAATTAAAGTATTTAATGTGCCAAATAAAATACAATTGGTTGATTACGTGAATTATATAAAAATTATAAAACATGAAATAAGAGCAAAAGTATTGATTGATAATTATAGAGGTTGGTGTTAATGGCAATACATCAAAAAATCTTTGACATTTTTAGAGGTTTTAGTTATATATCCAATACATATACTTGAGAAAAATTATATTTTCATCTTTTTATATGTAACTACACTTGAAATTACACTTGAGATTATACAATAACTTTTTAATTTCAGTTTCTTTATTTTAACTACAATTTTATACCATAAATCCAAATATTTCCTATTGTAACATGCTACACTTCATCCAATGAAATTTTACAGTTAATAAATGTTTATAGACCTATTCTTTAGACGTAAAAAATAACATTAACTTATTCTGTAAATATATAATAATATATATACTATATTAAATATAAAACTGATTTTTTTACAATTCAAAAGGACGTCGTTCTTTATTAGAATAAGAACGTGACACTTTTAAAATGATATGCCGTGCCTAGCACGGGGCATACACTAGTATATTATATATATATATGGTATATAGATGAAAAATTGTATATCTCTTATATACATTATAGTATATGTGATTTCTAGTTATAGTTGTTTAAAAAAATATACACAAAAAATGTACTCAACAGTCAAACAATTAAATTTAATATAGTATATATATATATATGGAGTACATGAATTTATACTATGGGTCCCATTTAATTATTCATAATATAATTGCACCCAAATGCACAATTAGTCTCCGGCATTATATAAATTTCACATTGCATCCCATAAATTATCAAATATAAATATTCTATTCAATATTTAACAATCAATTACGTAAATTAACATTTTGACCCATTTTGTTTTTTCAGAATTCATGCAAGGGGATATACTGAAATATCATAATGTTTTTATTTAGTATAAAGTTTTACTCACACACAAAAACTTTAAAAAATTTGAATTGAAATATAACTAACACAGTTGACCTTTAAATTTTGCTAAGAAATTCAATTATAAGTAAATATAAGATATTTTAGAAAATGATAGCATTAAATATGAGATTTATATAACTAGATAAATATATTTGAGCGTAATTACATGACAAAATTGTGATTGGCCCTATGTAAGTTTAATTAAAAAATTATACATCTTGTACTTTATAATATATCTCTACCACCATTCAAATAATCGTTATATATTTTATTCTCTTGATGAAACTAAATTAAATAAAAAATAATTTCCCAGATCTGGACTGTGATCCCATTTAATTTTTTTGTCATTCTTAATTCATATTTACACGTGACATTTCACAAAACAAGGTTACCTAGGGGAAATTCTATCCCAGTTCTACCCCAATGGAGCCGGTCGTTCAACACCACACATTTGGGGTGGGGTGGGTAATTTTTTACCTCCACCACCTATACGAAAACCACCCACCCCACCCCAAATGTGTGGTGTTGAACGACCGGCTTCATTGGGACTGGGATAGAATTTTTCATTACCTAGAGCAGCAGGACGTCAACAAATAAGCAAGGCACATTTCCAACGTTCTTTTAATAATCTAATGATTTACTCACATTTTTTTAATCAATATTCAACGCTTGAATTAATTAAATAACTTAGATTCCACGATTTAATCAATACATAGGAAATTAAAAATTATGCTTAGATTGAACCTGTCATTAAGATATGTGTTTTGACAACGTTAAATATCCCAACGTTTTGGCATTATAATTATCACTACCTATGATGCACGGATACGGAACACGGAATACGGCGCACGACACGACACGGACACGGGACACGACATTTTTAAAAAATGTTAGGACACGACACGGCCTCGAAACTACTAATAAAATGTATATATATAAATTAATATACATATATATGTTCATTAATTTACGTTAAATATATAAATTAGTTTTTTCATTCTAATTTAAATGACTGGTTAGAGAAATAAACTATAAGAATGACTATTGTACGTTATAAATTTGATTTGTAAAGTTATATATTTGAAAGAAAAACAAATACTTCAGTTTTCAAAATCACAAAAAATAAGTGAAATAACATCAAGTGTCACAAATAATGCATACATAGTAGACATATCATCTAACTATATTCATTACTGTGTCCATATTTTATTTTTTTTCATTTTATTTAAGCAGACAAATTTATTTTTATATTGGAAACGGTGCCGGGAGTGTCGGACACGGTGTCGGAGAGTGTCGGACGAGTGTCGTGTCCGATCAGGTGTCCGACACGTGAAATCTGCAATATTTCAATCTTGATCATATGGAAACAATGGAGTGGATTTTGACAACAATTTCTGCACTTCTTCTTCTTCATCTCCTCAAAAAATTCCTAGCCATGAACAAGAACAAAAACCTGCCTCCGGGTCCAAAAGGGCTTCCATTTTTAGGTCATTTCCACTTGTTGGGAAAAAATCCTTACAAAAACTCATAACATTTAGCTCGAAAACATGGCCCGATTATGTACATGCGATTCGGCTCCATAAACACCATTGTTGTCTCATCCCCAGCTGGAGCCAAGCTTTTCCTCAAAACCCACGATCTAGTTTTTGCAAACAGGCCTCGTTTCGAGGCCTTAGAGCATTTATCCTATAGTAGACTGTAGAGATTTATTGTCAGCCCCATACGGTGAATATTGGCGTAATATGCGCAAAATTTTCACTTTGGAGTTACTCAGTAACCTGAAAATCAACCAATTCCAGGCCATGAGACACTCTGAGCTCGGGCTTTTGATCAAAATCCTAAAAAAAGATGCTGAAAAAGGTGAAACTGTGGATATCAGTGAAAATTATGGGGGTTAACAATATATGATATGACTGATGGCATTTGGGAAGAAGTATGGTGACAAAGATTTCGACGTGAAGGGGATTCAAACGGCGGTAAGGGAGGCCCTGGAACTGGCGACGATTCCTTATCTTGGTGACTATTTTCCCTATTTTGGGGCGTTTGATATTTAGGGATTTATACGCGAAAATTGAAAAAGTGAGCTACATTATTGATGAATTTTCGAGAAAATTATTGATGATCATGTTCAAAGAAAGGAAGAGAATAAGATGAGTGATTGCCAGGATTTTGTGGATATTTTGATGAGTATTATGGACTCTGGTGAAGCTGGATTCGAACTTGATCGTCGTAATGTTAAGGCCATGCTCTTGGTAAAACTCTTTATAGATTTTGTTTTTCAAATTGAAGTCTAATGATCATTGGTTTGTTTGAATATAAATAGGATGTGCTTATTCCTATGATGGATAATGCAGCATCAGCACTGGATTGGGGTTTATCAGAACTAATCAAACATCCCACAACAATGAAGAATCTTCAGACTGAACTAGATTCAGTAGTGGGCAAAGATTCACTTGTCGATGTATCTCACCTCGACAACCTAAAATACCTAGATTGTGTCGTTAAAGAAACACTTAGGCTTCATCCTATCGCCCCCTTATTGGTCCCACGTGAATCTTTAGAAGATTCCATGGTTGATGGATTCTACATACCAAAAAAAACACAAGTGTGGGTGAATACTTGGGCTATTGGGAGAGATTCTCATGCATGGCCAAACCCTGAAAAGTTTTTGCCCGAAAGATATATTGGGAACAATGTAGATCTTCTCGGGCAGCATTTTCAGCTGCTACCGTTTGGTTAGGGTAAAAGAATCTGCCCGGGGTTGCAATTAGGGCTCAGAATGGTGAAGTTAATATTGGCACAATTGGTGCATTCGTTCGATTGGAAGCTTCCGAATAATATGTTGTATAGTGATTTGGACATGGATGAAAGTTTAGGGTTAGCAAGTGGTAGAGCAAATCATCTAAAGGTTGTTCTTTCCTATAGATTGCGAGAGTAAATATTTGATGATATGCAATGTAACTATGTAACAAAGACATGCAAAATCTAGCTTGATTTATATATTCTTTGATTGGGAAATCCATATAGTATATTATATCATACATGCATGATGTATAGCATAAAAAACAATGAATTATAAAACTATCACACATTTTAAATGGTTTTATAAAACTTCTATAAAACCTTTTCTCGGGATGAAATTAATCGAGCAGAAAATTAAATAAAAATTATAAATTCGGTACAATCACATTTCAGAAAGAGTACTACTAAGTACACACTCAGCAAAGAAACAATTACATATCACATATTCGAATTAAAGAAGAGAAAATGGAATTAAAAAAAAAAAGACTCGATTTCAAATGCATTTTGAACCATTATCTTATTATTTAGCAGCTGACTCTATATTGAACGTCAAACCAGATGCCTTTAACTTGATCTCCATAAGCTGATCTTTCATTTGTTCAGCCATCCGTGGAGTTAAATAGTTCGTCCAATCTCCGATTTCACCCTTTCTAAAGAAGGAATTATTCTTAAATACACTAGTATTTCCAGTCTTGTAATTCACATCCAAATTACTAAGATTTTCATAGCTGCATAAACTTACTATTTGTTTGATCACGCCTCGTTTTTATTCATCCAACGAGAAAGGATAACCAATGAACTCAGCTATCTTCTCTACATAAAATGTGATATCCTCTTTTAGATCTTCATATTTGAGAAATAAAACTTTTTGAGGATTATGAATATGAGCATTCCAGTATCCCAACATATGATCCCAAAAGGACCCGAACGAAAAATAACCCTTGCAAAACATGTCAAAAGCCTCGTCTATGGCGACTGAATCTGAATCTGAATCTTTTCCCACTTTATTTTCTTGCAAGAAATTCCAAAATGAAGTGAACTGGTCTAAAGGGTTTCTACAGATGTAAATGATTCTACATTCAGATTCAAGAATCGAATCAGGACATACATTAAAAGGCATGTGTGTTGAGAAGATTCTTGGGCTTGAAATTTGTTCGAGATTAGGGTTTTCTTGCTTCAAATAAACACCATATTCAAAGTTTAGCACAAGTTTGTGAGGATTGGAAAGTAAGTAAAGGGCTTTGATCTATAGAATAAACATGGCGATTAACGATGGCAAATGTAAGAGCTTTTAAACATGTGGTTCCTGATTTAGGTAAAGTCGATAATATTATATCGGTGTTTTTAGCTTTAAAGTACGTTCGAGTGGATAATATGGCTCTAAATACACGTACCGGGAACCAAAAGCCATCATATTTAACAAGATGTACGCCAGCAGAATTGGTGTGTTGTTCAAGTGTTTGAAGCAGCTCAGCCGTTGGATCATCATCAACTCCAGCTGAAGTGCATTTTGAGCCCTCCATTTTCTCCATTGATACAAAAAGAGATAAATGTTAAGAATAGAAAGAATTTGATGCTCTATTGCACAAGAGCGGGGTTTACCCAGTGCGCACCTAACGGTAGCGGCTGCGGGTTCCCTTGTCATCAAAAAAAAAAAAAAAAAAGAAGTATGCATCCTTTTATATTGCACAGGCTATGTTTTTAATTTCTTTTAAAGTAACTCCCATAAATTACAGTACAATATTAAATTCTGAAATTATCAAATCTATCTGTTCTATTACTTATAGGAAAATTACTTGGAGGGGTTATTTTGAATTAGTTTTATTGTCTAATAACATCTCATTTGGCAAACTTCATCATCAATTCTGGTGTTAAAGAATCACATTCTTACGTTTTCTATAGGAGTATTATTTTCGAATTTAATTAGTTTAATAAATCAACAAACTCATTTCCAAGAAATCTTTAAAGATCTAAAATTTGAATTTAATAGTCAATGGAAATGTTCAATATTCAAAAAAACTTTCTTGAAATTAAGCAAGGTCAATTATTGGAATTACATTGCTCAACACATAAATGTGAAGAACGTTTTATGTGCAATTTCATTTTTATCCGCATCGCTCCACCAAATACATAATTATATCTCAATCTACCTTACAAATACCAAATTTACCCCTCATAACATAGAAATTACTTAAAGGGTCAAATAAATATATATTCATTAAGAAAATACTAAATTTACCCATCACAAAGAGATAACTTAGAAATTACTTAAAGGGTCAAATAAATATATATTTATCAAGAAAATACTAAGTTTACCCCTCACAAAGAGATAACCTAGAAATTACTTAAACAGTCAATATATATATATTCATTAAAAAATTTCCTAAATCATATTATTATTTTTTTCTTTTTAACTTTTTTCCACCGCTTCTTGTTTCCTCCTCTAAAGCCCAAAGATGTCAACCAGATCGATTTTCAGCCTGCTTAATTACACCGGCCATGTGTTGACCAATCTGTCTAAGACCTGGGTCGATCTTAACCGACTTGGACCAGGCCGGCCCAATCGACTATGGTTAATGAATCAGCCTGCCCATTTTTCTTAAATATTTAATGGGACAAAGTGCACTTCACCCCCTCAAAAAAATTGTATTTTGCACTTTCCCCCCTAAAAATACAAGAAAGAGACATTGCCCCCTAAAAATTTGATATATGCATCACTTTGCCCCAATTACTATTTTGAAATGGGTCACAACTGAAAGAAAAGAAAAGAAAAAAAAAAGCCCCTATAAATACTATATTTACTTTTCATTATACTCGTTACACTTATCAATTCTTCACTTTAATATTATTTTGTAATGGAGTTAGTGTTCCTTGTTTACATGCTTTTATAGAATATATTTGTCAGAGAGTTTGAATTCTTTTTTTAGTGTTTTCTTTTGAGTTTAATAAATGAAGAAGACAACATGGGGTACAACTTTGGCATGTTTTAATTTAAAAAGGCATTTTGAGATTGAGATTTTTTTGTTAAGAATATTTTAATAATATATCATTATTTCAACCCACCAAATTGCCACAAAACGTGAGAATAGGTTTGCCATCGATTACTTTAATTAATTTTTAATAGTTAACCAAGTAAAAAAATATAAAGGATTAATTAAAATAAACTTGAATTTCAAACACATAGATTAGTCTAATCCACCTAAACTCAACCTCTTAACCAAATGAGCCCTTAATGAATAGAGTGGCTTTTGTGTCCTGGGAATAAATTTTTGGACCAATTTGTCCTTGTAATATTGAACTTTAGGGATCTAATTTGATATTTAATTACCAAACTTAACTTCAAATTGTTCTTATCTAAAGAATACATTTTAATTACAAAATATAAAAATCTTTTAGTTCAAAATTCGTCCCGGAAATTCTGATGTGGTCTAGTCAAGACTCAAGAGAATAAGGAAGTGAGAAGCACGATTATTATTAAAAAAAATGAAATTTTAGTTCTCTGTCTTGTAAAAAAAAACATATGCCAGTTCTCGTGGATTTTTCTTTTATTTATCTTAGATCCACATGGCCACCAAAATTTGGTGACAATAGATATATAATTATATACATAAACGAATCTAAATATTAATGTCAACTTTGTTCAATTAATCACACACACTCTCTCTCTATATATATTTTGATTAAATATATTTAAATATCGTTAGAAATAGAATATTGATAAAAATTCAAGTTTTACATTGCACCTACTCAATCAAGCTAATCGTGTATTTATGAATAATAAAATGGGACCCATATTATATATTCATATATTCCGTATATATACCATATTAAATTTAAGGAAAAATCTTTCCTTACAGGTCTGTAAGGCTTAAAAGCCTTACAGACACTTCTCAGCCACATATTGTGGCTGAGATTAACCGGCAACTTGCTTAGCAAGTTGCCATGTATTTAATTAATATTTTTTTATTATCTCAAATAATTAAATATTTTATAGATTAGCCATATATGTATATATCTATAATGATTTGCTCCATTTATGCTTCATATATATTTCATCTTTGAGATTTGCTTCAAAATAATCATTACTCTATTTCAAAATTTAGATGTATATTTCTTTAAAATTAAGCTAAAAATCATTATTTTTTTTTATATATTAAACGAACATAAAAATCATATTTGATAAATTTATGTAACTAATATCATAAATAGAATAGATGAATAATTATGTAATTTAAGATTATCGAACTATGAAAATCTATCGAACTATGAAAATATATCATTAAAAATCTACGTTGATAGTTTTAATCGAATCGATCATTAGTCAAGCTCAAGTAGTTTGAATATTGTGTACATATTTTTGTTATTTTTGCTAATCGAGTCGAGTTCGAGTCGAGATTCAAAATTTATCGAATAGAAAAAATTATTCAAGCTTGGTTTGATAAATTATCGAACCGAGCTCGAGCCGAACTTTCAAAGATCGAACCCGAGTCGAGTATCGAATAACTTCGTTCGATTTTCACCATTAAATTCACCAAGTATAAATAGATATTTTATTTAGTAATAAAATATATAGATTTATCAATACAAATCATACCTTAAATTAAGGGTTTTAATTATAATATAATTTTACTTAATATGATTTAGGGTAAATTTTTAATTAAGAAAATAAGTGGGCATTTGTATAAAAGAATTTGTTTGTAGGTCATGACCGGCTGTTAAATCTAATCTCACAGATTTCTGTGAGATTAGCATGATTGTAAATTTAATGGTTTAACTTTTGAGTGTATTTTTTTGTGTATATCTTTTTTAAACAAGTATAACTAGAAACCCCACATAGTATACTTCAGTGTATATAAGAGATATACAACTTTTCATCTATATACAATATATATATATATATATATATATATGCTGCAGTTCATATTTTTCATATCACATCATCTTCCACATAAATGGAAACCATCCTCATTATCATCACCAGCTTCGTCCTCATTTCTGTAAGCTCCTTCATTTTCATTCTCAATCCAAAATTCAACAAAAAAATAAACAATGGCTTCGGATCCTACCCACTGCTCGGTTCTATCCCTAATTTGATTCGCCACCGCCACCACTTCCTGGACTGGTCCACCGGAATCCTCTCCGCCTGCACCACCAACACCGCCGTCTTATACTCACCTGGTAAACTCCACCGAGTCATCACAGCCAACCCACAAATCATCGAACACATTTTGAAATCCAACTTCGAGAACTACCCAAAAGGCACTCGTCAGATACCCATTTTGGAAGATTTTTTTGGAAACGGCATTTTCAACGCCGACGGCGAGATCTGGAAAATTCAACGGAAAACGGCGAGTTACGAGTTCAACACAAAATCCCTCCGTATGTTTGTCGTGAAAAATGTCTCAACGGAGTTACAAACGCGATTAATCCCAGTTCTTGAGAAGGCCGCCAAAACCAATCGGGTTTTGGATTTTCAGGATATTATGGAAAGATTCGCGTTTGATAATATATGTAATGTCGCATTTAATGTCGATCCAGGTTGTCTTGGAGGAGATGGAAGCCCTGTCGGTTGGGAATTCATGCAGTCTTTTGTAGATGCTGCAACTCTTAGTCTAGGTAGATTTTTCGACATCATTCCAGGGTTTTATAAAATCAAGAAATTTCTCAATATAGGTTCCGAGAGGAAACTGGCAGAATCTATTTCCACTGTGCATGAATATGCCAACAAGATTATAAGAACAAGAATGGAGGAAATGGGGATTGAAAAAAAAGATGAAGATTTATTATCAAGATATATAGTATCAAAAACTGAAAACAATATCATTTCAGCTAAATTTCTCAGAGATATTACAATTAGTATCATTTTAGCGGGGCATGACACGTCATCATCTGCTCTTTCATGGTTCTTCTGGTTATTATCAACAAGGCAAGATGTAGAAGAAAGGATTCTGAAAGAGCTAAAAACTATAAGAACCCGAAACGGGAAATCAATTGGTGAAGCTTATAGCTTTGATGAATTAAGAGAAATGCATTATCTTCATGCAGCAATTTCAGAGTTTATGAGACTTTACCCACCAGTACCAATTAACACAAGAGCTTGTAAAGAAGATGATATTTTACCAGATGGAACTTTTATTGGTAAAAACTGGTTTATTACATACCATGCATATGCAATGGGGAGAATGGAGAATGTATGGGGAAAAGATTGTTGCGAGTTTAAGCCTGAAAGATGGATCAATGAAAATGGAACTTGTAAACATGAAAATCCTTATAAGTATCCGATTTTTCATGGAGGTCCAAGGATGTGTTTGGGGAAGGAAATGGCATATATACAGATGAAATCCATAGCTGCATCTGTTTTAGAACGATTTTCCATGGACGTGGTGATGGAGAAGGGTAAGAGCCCTGAGCATTTGTTGTCTTTCACGTTAAGGATGAAAGGTGGTTTACCGGTAAGAATGAAGGACAGAATTTATGTCCGTTAACGTTTGTTTGGTTGAATTGTCTTATTGATTCTAACTTTATGTAAGATCACGGTCGATTGATGATTAGTTCATTTTCTATGCTTCGATTTCAAACGTTGTTCACTTTGTGTGTGGTTTGTTTACTATGTTGGTGTAATAGTTATGTTCTTATTATTATTGAATTCAATTTTCGGAGATCAAAACGTGCCAACTGATTCGATTTTCAGAGATCTTTCGGATGGATATTATTGAATCCAAATTCGATCGATGAAATTTTGAATACTGTATCTTGACTAAAAAGCGTTTTGCAATTCAGAATTGGCCTAAATTACCACTTTCCGCACTAACAAAAAAAACAAGCAATTTCTACCCGTAAACCTATTTGTAGCACCACATCGCACCCCATCTCTATAGTTGGCTACCCATTGTTAAACTTCAATCTTTCAAACCCTTAATGAAGGGTAAAAATGGTCTTCGAATACATATTCTAACAATGGAAAATGATTTTCTGACAGCCTTTCCATCTTGACAGACATACAGCCTATCTTGGGCCGTAGGATTATTATTAGGGTAACTGGCAACTTATGTTTCCGGTTGTTTATTTAGTTTTTTTTTTTTTTTATACCAAATTACATACAATTGCATATTTCAACCACATTTTACTTTTTTCTTTATATTTTTTCCACAAATATCTCTTATAGATAGATAAATCATCACTTTATTTTAATTGATAGAAAATAAACTTTATTAAAATTCACAAAATAATCGATAAATTAAAAACTTATCTGAATTTATTGCAATAAAATTGATTGAATTATGTCTTTTTTTTTTGTTGATTGTTTTTTAAAATATTTCTACAAAATTTACATTCTAAAAATTCTAAAATTTAAGATTAACAACTTTTTTGAACTAAACTACCCTTCATTTAGTATATTAATTATTGATCAATTATTTACTTTTGTTGAAATCAGTTGTTTAAAAATTCTCAAACAATAAACCATATAATATATTTTTTAACTATAAAGTAATTTTGATATTTCATCAATTTTTTTATTTTAATATGATAATTATCTCTAAATATATTTCTTTTAATTTTTTATAAAAAAATTTAAACAATCTAAAAAATTAAGATAAAAAACATAATTAATATTAGTTATTAATATTAAGTTTTTTAACAAATAAATCTCTACAATATTATAATTACTTAATTTTTAGTCCAACCGATGAATAAAGGCAATTAGGTCGATAAATTTATTAACCTTATCTGTTAAATTTTTTGGAATTAAAAATTATTGAAATAATTTTTTGGATTGAAAAGTATTACAATAGGTTTTTAGGATATGAAAATTTTTTTGGGTGTTTTTAATAATTTTTCTCAGCATAATAAATTAAGAGTAAGAAAATATTTTGGAGCACATGATTCAAGTAATCCATGGAAAAAGCAGAAAGTCTCATTGGGAGGGTGGAAAAACAAATAGCAAATTAGAAAAATTCTATGGAGCAAGTTGTTATTAAAAAAAAATCAACCGTCTGTCAGTTGAAATCTTACAGATAAGCTGTAAGATTAGCACTACCGTCTAACAATTTATGGATGGAAATTGTTATGCAAATTTTATTCATTTAGTAGTTAAGTCCAAAAGCAAAACAAAAAAAAATCAACCTAAATAAGTATATTAATTAACTCAATCTTTATTTTGGTGCAAATAAATCGAGTTTGAGCCAAAATTTTGAGCTCAAATACGAGATTAGATTGACTGGAGCGATCAAAATTTTAAAAAAAAAAATAGACTCCGAGAAATGGGCCTAGGTCAAATTAAAAATTAATTACAAATCACATCTTATTGTCCTTTTAATAGACATAGTTGGTTGTAAGTTGTAACTAACTGCTCAAAGAACCAAATGTAAAATACTATATCCGTATCGATTCACCAAATACATAACTTACCTAACAAATACCAAGATTATCCCTCACAAAGAGAGATAACTTAAGGTAATAGACTCCTAGACAACTTAGAAATTGGATGGTCTAGAAATTACTTAAAGGGTCACATACATATTACGAAATAGTTCAATAGTAAAATACAATCAGGGCATTAAAAATGAGAGAGCAATTATGGCCAACTATATGAAATTAGATAACTTAGGTATTACTTAAAGCCAAAAAGTTCAAATATATATATATAGTTCTATCGTAAAATTCAATCAGGGCATGACAATGAGAGAGCAATTATCGTTAATTATATATAATGATTAAGCTAATTAATCATCCATAAAGATGTTGTCTGCATGTCAACAATTAGTTGCAGATATTATTAAATTTTATATACTATCGATTTAAATTTAATTAACCAGTTGGACATCAATAACTGATTGTAAAAGTTGTATATTCGAAATTTCTAAAACCAAATCTTTTGTCCCGGAAATTCTGACGTTAGTCAACAGAATACAGAAGTGAGGAGCACGATTATTGAAGAAAATAAAGATTATAATTCTCTGTATTAATTATAGAAAAATAAAGTATGCCAGCTTTCGTGGATTTTTTTTTTTTAATTCTTAGATCCACATTGCAACGAAGATATAGTGACTACAAATACATATAATTATAATTGCCAACTTTGTTTAATTATGGCTCTTTCTCTATATGTAATATATATTATATTATATTGCACAACCATAGAGTTGACTATGGGGAATCAGTTTGGATCAACCCTAATCTCATATCACATGGTTGCTCTGGAAAAGAAGTTGAATTTAGTTAATTATTTGAACCATCGTTTTAGTAAAAACTATGTTTGTTTAAAGACGTACGAAATGGATATTTATAAATTAATTTAAGGACCTTTTTTTTTTTTTTTTAAAGAAATACTAGTTTTAAGTAACTCACAAAAAAGATGATAAAATATTGCTCTGGATAAGAAGTTGAATTTAGTAATTATTTGAACCATTGTTTTAGTAAAAACTATGTTTGTTTAAAGATGTACGAAATGGATATTTATAAATTAATTTAAGGATCCTTTTTTTTAAAAGAAATACAAGTTTTAAGTAACTCACAAAAAAGATGATAAAATATTAAATTTTATGACAAGATGTAAATTGACATTAACACATTGCACGGGCATATTTTTATTATTTGGCATTTAAATTTAATTAGTTGATTAGGTATCCATAGCTTATTACTTGTTCCATAAAACACTGCCGCTGGCGGGACTCGATCCTTGTCACTTGTTCCAAACTTCACCCATGTGACCAACTAAGTTGTCTATGCGGGCATCCATAACTTATTACCTTATAAGATATACTATTACTTGAAAGTAAGTTCATTTGATTTTTTTTTCCAGTAAAGTCTTTATTATTGATTGCAATTATTACATTTTAGTACCCAAAATATTGTAGCCAAAAAATATTGAAGTAGAAGCATGTACATAAATTGAACCATGAAATTTCGTAATGACAAAATATATGTTGGGGTTAATTATAAAACTTAGTAAAGTATATAGGGCTAATTGGAATTCACTCCATAAAACATTGGGCTACTTGAATAACAGGTTGTCGGTTTTTTGAACCTTGTAATGTACAACTAAATATTGTTTGTAAAGTTTTTAAATACGTACATACTGTAGATATTATTCATTTTCCTTTTCATATCACATTTTATATATATATCCTTCTGCAGTTCATATTTTACATATCACATCATCTTCCATATATACAACACACTTCGAGAAATGGAAACCATCATTATCATCATCAGCTTCGTCCTCATTTCTGTAAGCTCCTTCATTTTCATTCTCTTCCCAAAATTCATCAAAAAAATCAACAATGGCTACGGATCCTACCCATTTCTCGGTTCTATCCCTAATATGTTCCGCCACCGCCACCGCTTCCTGGACTGGTCCACCGGAATCCTCTCCGCCTGCACCAACAACACCGCCATCTTCTACTGCCCTGGTAAACTCCACCGAGTCATGACAGCCAACCCACAAATCATCGAACACATTTTGAAATCCAACTTCGAGAACTACCCAAAAGGCACTCATCAAATAACCATTTTGGAAGATTTTCTTGGAAACGGCATTTTCAACGCCGACGGTGAGATCTGGAAAATTCAACGGAAAACGGCGAGTTACGAGTTCAAAACCAAATCCCTCCGTATGTATGTCATGAAAAACGTCTCAACGGAGTTACAAACGCGATTAATCCCAGTTCTTGAGAAGGCCGCCAAAACCAATCGGGTTTTGGATTTTCAGGATATTATGGAAAGATTCGTGTTCGATAATATATGTAACGTCGCATTTAATGTCGATCCAGGTTGTCTTGGAGGAGATGGAAGTCCTGTCGGTTTGGAATTCATGCAGTCTTTTGAAGATGCTGCAACTATTAGTCTTGGTAGATTCTTTTACACCATTCCAGTGTTTTATAAAATCAAGAAATTTCTCAATATAGGTTCCGAGAGGAAACTGGCAGAATCTATTTCCACTGTGCATGAATATGGCAACAAGATTATAAGAACAAGAATGGAGGAAATGGGGGTTGAAAAAAAAGATGAAGATTTACTATCAAGATTCATAGCATCAAAACCTGAAAACAATATCATTTCAGCTGAATTTCTCAGAGATATTACCATTAGTTTCATTTTAGCTGGGCGTGACACGTCATCATCTGCTCTTACTTGGTTCTTCTGGTTATTATCAACAAGGCAAGATGTAGAAGAAAGGATTCTGAAAGAGCTGAAAACTATAAGAACCCAAAACGGGAAATCAATTGGTGAAGCTTATAGCTTTGATGAATTAAGAGAAATGCATTATCTTCATGCAGCAATTTCAGAGTCTATGAGGCTTTACCCACCAGTACCAATTAACACAAGATCTTGTAAAGAAGACGATATTTTACCAGATGGAACTTTTATAGGTAAAAACTGGTTTATCACATACGATGCATATTCAATGGGGAGAATGGAGAATTTATGGGGAAAAGATTGTTGTGAGTTTAAGCCTGAAAGATGGATCGATGAAAATGGAATTTGTAAACAAGAAAACACTTTCAAGTATCCGATTTTCCATGGTGGGCGAAGGGTGTGTTTGGGGAAGGAAATGGCATATATACAGATGAAATCCATAGCTGCATCTGTTATAGAAAGATTTTCCATGGATGTGATGATGGAGAAGGGAAAGAGCCCCGAGTATTTGTTGTCTTTGACGTTAAGGATGAAAGGTGGTTTACCGATAAGAATTAAGGAGAGAATTTATGTCCATTAACGATTTTTCGGTTGAGTCGTTTTATTGATTCTAAGTTTATGTATAATCACGGTGGATCGATGATTAGTTCATTTTTGTGCTTTGATTTTAGTCGAAGTTTTATTAATGAGCATGAATAAACACGTTGTTCACTTTGTTTTGTTTACTATGTTGGTGTAATAGTTACGTTTTATGTTAGTTCATGTGAACAATTTGATTTGATAAAGTTGCTAAAGTTCAAAATGTTAACATAAGTAAATGCTCTAGATAAGTTTTGTATTTATTTTTCTTCTATTCAGTAAAATTTTCGTAGTTTCAAGAGATACGTACTAATTGGTTCTTAAAACCTTGTTATCATGCATGTGTTTACAAAAGTCAAGTTGGCCAGCAGTATAATACTGGCCTATCTATCCATCTTAAGGCAATCCCATAAGGTAAACACCAATAAAACAAAATATATCATGAAGAAAAACCCTGATTTAGAAGATATAGATTACATTATGGATGAAGATAAACCCTAATTAATTTCGATGGATATTATTGAATCCAAATTCGTTTGACGAAAATTTGGAATGTGTATCATGACTAAAAAGCACTTTGCACTTCAAAAATTGGCCGTACTAAGAAAAATAACGGGCTCTTTCCTGCCATAAAACCTATTTGTAGTAGCACATTGCACCCTAACTCGATCGATATTCGGTTGCCCATTGTTAGTTAGACTTCTATTTTTCAAACCCTTAATGAAGGGTAAAATGGTCTTTAATTACATATTCTAACAATTTTATGGATGGAAATTACTATGCAAAGTAGTTAAGTCCAAAAGTTGAAAAGATCAAGCTAAATATGTATGTTAATAAACTCAATCTTTTATTTAGGTGCAAACAAAATGAGCTCGGACCAAAATTTTGAGCTCAAACACGAGATTAGACTGAATGGAGCGAGTTTGACTTCAAAATTGAAAAAATTAATAACGAGGCATTTGGATCGATGGATTTTGATTTGAGAAGTGGATTTGGAGGAAGGATTTCAAATAACACATAAAATTGTGTCATTTGAAATCCACCGTAGTTGTGGAGAAAAGAGCTCAAAATGAATGGCGATGGATTTGAAATCCATCATCATCCAAACGAACTTAAATGGATTTGTTGAAATCCATGGATTTCAAATCCTTCCATCCAAACGCACCCTAAGAGAAAATGGGCTAGGTCGAATTAAATTAGTTACTAATCACATCTCATTATCCTCTTTTATTTTTATTAAACGCATTAACAACATATCTAGATCGCAGAAACGCATACCTTGGTATAAATGGTATAACAGCTATATCTTAAATCCACATCGCTTCACGAAATACATAACTACGTCTTGCCTAACAAATACCAAAATTACCCCTCACAAAGAGATAACTTAAGGTAATAGATTCCTAGATAACTTAGAAATTGAATGGTCTAGAAATTACTTAAATGGTCAAATATATATTAAAAAATAGTTCTATAGTGAAATTCAATCATGGCATTACAATGAGAGAGCATTTATGGCCAACTATATAAAAAATAGTTCCATCGTAAAATTAAATCAGGCATCGAGAAAAATTATGGTTAATTGATTAAGCTATAATCATCCATAAAGATGTTGTCTCCATGTCAAGAATTAGTTGCAAATATTTTGTATTTTTTTTTATCTAATATCAATTTGCATTTAGACATCAGCAACTGATTATATTAGTTGATATATTTAATGTAATCAGAATATTGAAATTTCAAAAACAAAATCTTTTGTCCCCGGAAAATCTGATGTGGTCTAGTTAAAAAAATACAGTTGCGAGGAGCACGATTATTGAAGATAATAAAGTTTTTAATTCTATGTATTATAGGAAAATAAAGTATGCCAGCTCTCGTGGATTTTTTTTATCTTAGATCCACGTTGCCACTATGATTTCGTGATTATAAATATATATATATATATAAAAAATGTAATTACAATTGTGAACTTCTCTCTATATATATATTTTTTAATTTAATATATAAAAATGTCCTTAGAAATAGACTGTTGACAAGAATCCAAATTTATATTACACCAACTTAATCAGGGAAGATCCCATTTAAATTAAAATTAGCAAAAAGAAAGAAAATCGAATTTCTTACGAAATGCTGAGGTGAAAAGCTGCAAATTCTGAATTTTTTTCTCAAATCAATTGAAAAGAATGTGTATTTGGAACTAAATGGGAAGCTTCATTTTAAGTTACATACAGATATTCATAACGAATGTAATTAAAATTAAATAAAGCCAAATTATTGTTTGAAAAATACAAATTATGAGGAGAGACTGTTGAACTTTAGGAAAAATTATAATTTTGATATAACATGCATTCTTCTATATATTTGGTTAATTTCTTATTATTCCATATATATATATATATATATATATATTTTAAATATCTATTCGCTCTAAGACGTAACTTCCTTCCAAAAAACGTATGTCAGCTCTCTTGTGGAGTTTTTTATTTTTCATTCACATTTTGGAGTTTTTTTATTTTTCATTCACATTTTCGCAAAGATTTAGTGGCTACAATATAATATATATATTATATTCAATGTATATATATATATAATAATATATATATTGCACTAAAATAGAGTTGACTGTTGGGAGTCAGTTTGAATCAACCCTAATCTCATATAACATGGTTGCTCTGATCTGGAAACGTTGACTTTAATTAGTTATTTGAACTATAATTTTAGTAAAAACGGTGCTGCTAATCTCATATAAATCTGTGAGATTAGCAGTTGACAGTCGGTTCCAATAATTCTTAAATTTTATAAAAGATATCTTTCCCATAATTTCTATATTCACCAAAACACTATAAAGAAAAAGAATACCATTTTAGAGAAATTTTATTATATTAATTAGATTGAAATCAAGATTTTAATAATTCAATTTCTTGTTCAAGATTCTTGCGAATCTCGAGAACTTTATTATTATGTTAATTTAATTCAATTTCTTAACGTAATATTAAGCAAATGAAAATGAATATAATGAAGAATGAAGACGTAAATATATATAGATGATAGGGAAAAAGTTAAATTTCAAATTTTTTGACTTTAATAAATTGATATGTCAATGTTCTGTATCTATTGGTACCACCTATCATTCATATGAATCACTCGTTGAGACTATTAATAATTTGATAAATTGTTAAAATTAATAGCTTTTAAATGTATAATATATCCTCAGTTAGTACTTATAACAACTAATATATTTTTCAAATATTAAATAAAGTACGTACATTGATAATATGATTTAATTCAAAAATATGAATATTATTCCATAGATCAGAATTTCATTTTCTATAAATATATTAATTTTTATAACTATTAATTGAGGATAATATTTTAAATTATACATGGCCCAAAGAAATATTAAATATTTTGTTATTGATTTTAAATAAAAGAGAGTAACCTGCATAGCACGTTGCCGGTATTTTGTAACCACAATGTGTGGCTCAAAATGGTCTGTCAGGTTATAAAACCTGACAGACTGTCATTTACTATTTTTTCTAGTAAAAAATATATTTGTTTAAAGACGTACGAAATGCAAATTTTATAAATTAATTTAAGGGAACTTTTTTTAAGAAATATAAGTTTAAAGTAACTCATAAAAAAGATGGTAAAATATTAAATGTTACTACACATGCGAATATTTCAAAATTAAATAGTTAATAAAAGTATTGACAAGATGTAAATTGAAATTAACACTGAGCGTGTATAATTTTTATTACTAGAGTGTAACCCATACTATCCACTGCTTATATTAATTTACATATTTTTTATAAAAAATAAATTGTTTTATTTTAATTAAAAAATTAATGTATAAATATTTTCATATTGACCATAAAATTGAAAATCATCTTCACACTCATGGTACATGAAAATTATAAAAAAAATAATAAAATTAATCAAGGATAATTAAAATGTGAAAAAGTTAATTAAAACATGAATACATTCAATCCTTTTCAATTAAAATGAAGAGCAATATAGTGAATCATGAAAATTATAGATAGGGGAACATATTTTAGTAAAATAATTTATTTTGCACCCTTCTACTATGCACATCCCAACAACACCCCCCCCCCCTTACGATTGAACCTTCACTCGCATCTACTACATGAAAATACATACATCAAACAGTCTCTTCTAAAACATTAACATACAAAAAAAATCTTAATTTATTTAGATCATAAATTTATTTCTAATACATCTATAGTGCTTTGAACACTTCTTATTTTGAGTTAATATAATTTGACTCAAAGATTGAGTTAATGATAAATTTATTAACCAAATCAATCTTCAATATATATGAAATAAATAGTAAAATATGATTGAAGCATTATACATAAGATATGTTAAATTTAAAAGAATTTTATATAAATATTTATAATCATTATTAATTCATTATTTTCTTTTATATATTAATACTTTAATTTTCTTTTAATTATTTATTGATAACTATATAATTTACTGTTAAATTTTCATAAAATCATTTATTTCCTTAAGTGTTATACTACTTTTTAAGATAAAGTGATAAATCTATTTATTTTGCCTTTTTATAATAAGATGTACAAATTTATTTATAAGCATAGCTTTCTTTTAAAGTTAAATAAGGCCCATATATATAGTTCAAGATACATTTAATAAAATATTAAGTTTGTTTAATTTTTAAATTCTTATGGATGTGTAATCAAAATTAGAAAGTATAAAAAAAATTATTCATGTAACTATGCTATCTAAAGTAAAAAAAAAGTATAAATTTATAAGGGAATAACATATAACAAATTACTTATAAAAATTAATGAAATAAATTAAAACTTATTATTTATTCTTCTTAAATTATAGCAATCATATCTTTTAACTATTTATGTGTTTTTAATAAATTTATCCTTAAATAAAAATGGTATTAAATTAGTTGAAGTCTAGTGAAAGAGGGAACAAAGTACAAAATTGATTGTATTATATGACTTTCAAGTGATTTTATAATTTTAAATCAGGGGTAATTTTATCTCTTAATGTATCTAGTAGAATATTTTATGTATATTAATATAGTAGATTGTGGTGTTTGAAGATTTAAGTGTAGATGGACGTATTTGATGAGGTATCTTTAATATAAGGGTGCAAATTAATTTTTGCCCTGCATTTTAGAACATATAAATTTGAATAATTGACAACTTTTCGGGAATATATATATATATATATATATATATATGTGTGTTTTAATCTTTTTATGGAAATATTATTTTTATTTTTAATTTATTTTAGTGAACCTGTAAAAGTAAAGTTACATTTTTAAAGTCTAAACAAACATACTGCAGTAACTAATAACATTTTGATTCAATATTTTAACTTCTCGTAATTAGAAAAAGTAGTTTACATGTAAAACTGTATATGTGATCAATTTTGTCAAATTTAAAAATTTATTTATAAAAAACCCTTTGCTTGGTTTTAGATAAACGATACTACTGATGTTATTAAAAAATGATTGAATTAGATTTATAAAGTTCCACACCTAATGCACTTCTTTTTCTTGGTTATAATAACACCTACCTAAAAAACATGCAACTTCTCTAAATTACACTTTTTTTGCTTGTATCATACTAAAAGAAATGTAAATCATCGTGTATGAAAGAAAATTAGTTATGTATCTTTAATAATGTGGATTTATATGAAATTGTATATTCGAGATTACCTATCTAAAATCGATTCTTAATATTTTATAATCATAACTAAATCAAATAAAATATATAAAAATAAGCATTATGTTTGAATGAGAAGAATGATTTAACGTACCATTGGAATGAGCTCTTGGGGTTCCAAGCCTTATTACCAGATAAAATTACAAAAGGTTACCACAAATTATGGATAATTATATATGAAAGAAAAACATTTACGTACCTTTAAAGATGTGGATTTATATGAAAGCATATATTCGAGATTACCAATCTAAACGTCGATTCTTAATATTTGTAATCATTAAAATCATATATATAAAAATAAAATTATGTTTGAAGGAGAAGAATGATTTAACAAACCTTTGGAAAACTTGCGGGATGAAAAAGCAATATAAAAGAAATAGATTAGCTAACTGTCAATAGTTCAAAATAATTAAAATATCACAAACACAATTAGATAAGATATATAATAAAAATAAATCATACCTTCAAAGAGTCTCTATTCGTTTTCTTTGCTCAACATGTTTCTTATTTTGTTATGTTGAACCAAAGCTTTGTTCTTAAATATTTCATCTTCTTTCTCCTTTTCAAATTTGAAATCAATAATTTAGTAAGTGCTACTAATTGTAAGCCGAGATTTGCCCCTTTCCTTCTTCAATTGTGTGAAAATCAATTAAATTACGAGTAAAATAATTGCTCTTTTCAAAAATATTAATTGCTAATTGCTCGAGATTGGTACATTCCTTTACCATTGTGATGTAAATGTCAATGAAAAGGAGTAAATGTTGACCATTCTTTATTATATGATTGGTCTTTCTATTTTCATTACAATTCATACTTAAATATTGTAATGAAACTTGTCCTTCATATTTCAATTTCAAGTCACTATAATAGGAAAGTAATAATAAATTTTCAAATTTAAAACAACCAATATTTTTTTTTATAGAATTAAAAAAATTCAAAATTCTAAAAAAATAGTATTTGAGTCAAAATTAACAATTTGGTCAACGGGCCGCTTTGCTATAATATATATAATCGATTTGGCATTTAATTTTAATTACTTAATTGGATATCTATAACTTATTAGATCTTATAAAAGATATACTATGACAAAATGTAAGTTCAATTCATTTTTTTCCTGTAAAGTCTTTATTATTGATTGCAATTATTATATTTTAATACCCAAAGCCAAAAGATGCTTAAATTTTGTTGAAAATTGTTCTTTCTTACATAATAGAAATTAACATTGCTGCAATGATATTGTAGCTGGATAAAATTTAACAGATGAAATTAGAAAACGTCTCATTCATCCATTGTATTATTTATTAAGAAATCTTATGGTCACGATATTATTTGGGAACATTTACGCTCTCAAACTTGATTAAATGCCAACTTCCAAATGTGAAAGAAAGTATAAATATTTAATTACATCGACATCTCCGGAATTTAATATTCGAATTTCATATTTTCAAAATATTTGCATGGATCTCATTTCCTTCACAAGCAATGTTGTATTTGAAATTTGGAATTAAATGTGAAACTTTATATTTTATATTTTAAGTTTTTGTTTTATCTTTTATTCTAAATATATACGTATTGTATTAAACATTTTTTAAAAATGTATATATCAATTACAGTATTCAAATATCTAAATATTTGAAATATATAAAACTTAATGCCAACTTATCACTATCATATAATCAATGTGATAAAAAAAAACAAATAAGGCCAAACTCATAATTTACAAGGAGAAGCTGTTGAACATAATCCACCATAAAATTACCCAATTATCTTCCTCTATATTAAAACAAGGTTATGGTTACTATTCACCAAATAGAATTTTCTCATAATTTTGAATTTTTTTTAATTAGTAATTCATAATTATTCTTTCTCTTTCATAATTAATTCCCAACTATCTCAATTTTCCTATTATCTCAACTTACCTAAAACAATAATAATATATATTATATAGATACACCATATCAAAACTCTATATACACTTTTTCTCTCACCTTCAATAAAAGAGCAACAAAAGATTATCCATATCTATTGGGATTAATTACATGCCTTATTTTTAATTAATTACATATTATTATTTTATACAAATCTTTTTATCAACTCACGTGAAGTTGGTATAAAATATAGATAGATTAATAATTTTAGTTAATAATTAGTTAATTAATAATTAATAATTTTTATTCATTAATTATTAATTAATTACCATATCTTATTCGGCCCATATCCCATGAACAATATAGATAGACTTAGTTACATATTATTACTTTATAATTCGATTGGGATTTATTTTCTTCACAACAATAGAGAAAAATTTGAGAGCAACTTTGGAACATATTTTTTTGCAATTTAATAGCAAGTTTGAAACATATTTTTCTGCAATCTGAGAGCAAGTTTGTCGTGCTCGCTGTAGTGAGGTATTTTTTTCTTTCAATATTAGAATCAAAATTGTCAGCATATTTTATTCAATAGCCATACGTATGCTTATGTGTTTTTTTATTTCTGTAGGATTTGAGAAATTGTGTGAGTTCAGCTCTTCCGTCTGCATCTTCTTCTTCCTTCCATTGATTCCGTAAGAGATTATTATTCAAATCGATACAAATAATTTCTTTTATGCCTTTTATTGTATTTATTCCGACCAACGTGTCCAATATAGATAGATTAATAATTTTAGTTAATTAATGATTAATAATTTTTAGCCATTAATTATAAATTAGTTACCATATCTTATTTGTCTGCACATATCCTATTAACAATATAGATAGATTTAGTTATATTTTGTGAAAGAATCAAGTGTGGCGTGAAGCTATCCCAATTCAGTAGGTATATTGCTCTAATTGGGATAACATATTTCACAAAATTTATAATTCCAAGTGAATATGTATTTATGATTTATTTTTATTCTTTTATGTTAATAAATATATTCTCTTTGGTCATACTTACCCTAATACTAAAGATATGTCTGCCCATATATCCTATAAGGCTGGACCTAACAACAACTTTTCAAGATCGTACTATGTGGCCCATTTCCTTCAATATAGGTGTTAGGCCCCTTTTAGACTAATGACGATACAATAGGCCACTTAAGATCTGTGGACAATCCACTAAATTAGGATGAGATCCGATGACAATAAACAAATTTCAATTTAATTTGGGTAACAATGAACCAATATATATTATTAATATATAAATTTTAATTTATCACATTCATTCTATTATTTAAAGTTTGATTATGATTATGATTCAACACTTTCAATCCTACTGAAACTCTAAATTCATGAAAATCAGATTATTATTTAAGTCCATAAAAAATGTTAATGCCTTTTGATATTTAAACTTTTGTTAAATTTAATTATTATTGTTACAAGGATATATTTACATTATTTAATTATCATTACTTTATTATAATGATTTACATAATTGAATGGCATACAGAAATTGCAATTCACTTCCAATATAACATTTATACATAAATAATTTTTGAGTGTAGGTGATAGACATATTATATACTTCTCTGGAGTTGTTGAATCCACATAATTTTCGATTCAATATTCAAGTTCGTGTAGTCCGATTGATAGATGTATGCAGACAACCACATAAGATACAAATACTGAAGATAGTATTTGTAGATTGTAAAGTAAGAATGCATATTAACACAACATTTTTAGATCTATTTAATTATATTATATAATTAATTTTAATGCCTCAATAATAATTTCTGATTTCAATTTTATCATATATCAAAATTGTCAGGGTTTTTTCATGCAAGGTGTTGTATATGGTCCTAATACCAATTATTTCACTTTGCGTCTTACCGAGGGAAACATTTACAATCTACATGATGTACAAGTGGTAATGGCAGATAAAAAATATAAAATAGTCCCACATCACTATCAAGTACTATTAGGACAAGATACAAAAATCGAAAACCCATTCAATCTTACAGATGTATTCTTCAATAATTATCATCAAATTGTGAGGCTGCAAGATATTGGAGATCATGTGGATGTTGAAGATCAATTAATTGGTAAGTAAACTATATTTGTTTGTAAGATATGTTTGGTTTGTATATGTGACAGATTTAAATTGACACAGATATTTTTGGGTTGGTGGTTTGTGCTACGGATTCGCGATTAACGCATAATGGTTCATCCGCTCGAGAAATTATAATTCTTGACACAACGTAAGCTTTAGTTTTTTATTATATGTATTCATTTTAATTAGTAATGGTGGTTAAATTAATTATTTCTATGCATCAGGATGACATTTGTTCGAATGGTTCTGCACGACAAATTAGCAAATGAAGAAGGTGAACTATTACAAAAAACAGTTGAAAAAAACAACACAATATTAGCATGTGGAGTTGTCATAAAAACATTTGAAGGTAAATAAATAATTATTATTTTATATCACTCAAATTTTTAAAATTATGGTGTAATCTTTAATTATTATTTTCAGGGACTTGCATATACACACATGATTTCAGCAAATTATATATCAATCGGAAGACAAGGTTTACACACCGTTTAAATAACTGGTAAGAATAAACTTCAATAATTAATTAATTGTATGTCTATTACTTTAGTTTATCAACATTCTAAATATTGCATTTCAATAGGTTTGCTATAGAAAAAAGGCCTCAAAAATTAGTCTCATTGTTACGTGCAAGTGGCTTTACAATATCCAGGGCTTTGAAAATTTCAAATGCTAAGAGGATCTTGATACATGATATGCCCATCAAAATGATGTAAGTTTTTTGGTTATTTTTGTCATTTTCAATTAAAGTATATGTCATATTAAATAATTATATATCTTATTTATAGGTTAAATTTTTCCGGATTATGACCAGAATTGAGAATATTGATATTAACAATTTATGGTTGGCAACATGCAACCGATGCGAAAATAGTTGCAGATCATATTATGAAAAAATGATCTGTATGAATTGCAATGATGTTGTAAACGCAACTTTTAGGTAATATTATTTTCAATTTCATTGTACTTATATTTTATTATTTCATGCACAACCTAAGTTACTCTTTCGGCTCAGGTTCTCCATACATCTTACTGTAAGAGACTGTAGTGGAACTATTGACTTGAAGTTACTAAACAAACAGGGTGAATTTCTGTTTCACGAGCCAGCTGCTTTTTTCAAGAGTTTCGAAGAAAAGGTACAATCTTACTTTAGTTTGAGATTCAATACTTCAAAAATATTTAATATTCTGACATACTATATAACACTTTTAGGAAAATGGAAAACAACTATTACAAGACCACGTCAACCTATTAAACAACCGAGCATTTACATTTATCGTTCCTGTACCACCAAACTTTGCTAGGCCAAATGCGCGAAGAACTGTCAATTTTATTTTACCTGTGGACTGGTCTGAAGAATGTCTATATCTCCCAGAAAGATTACGATTTCTACGTTCATAAATAGTGGAAATTGTTATTTTCTTTGTTTTATGTTCTTATCTTAACGAGCAAACTATTAATGAACTATTTCTATATTTTTCAATTATATTGCACTAATATGACATATTTCACACATGTATTTCGGTGTTTGTTCATTTATTATACTTTTATGACACTATTTGATGATATTCAACAGAATTATAGTTAAAAACTTTTACACTAACAACTAATAAAATATCATACCCGGATAACATATCGTGCGTAGCACGGGGCACACACTAGTAATATTATTATATTAAGGTTCTCTATGAAAGCACGTATTATAGTATTTTATTCATGTCTGATTGCAATCTTGCATGCTGTCAATTAGCTTACATAGGGCAAATCACATTTTTGTCATGTAACTACACTCGAATATATTTTTCTAGTTATATAATTCTCATATTTAATGCTATCATTTTCTAAAATATCTTTCATTTACTTATAAGTTATAATTGATTTTTTTAGCAAAATTTAAAAGTCAACTTCATTAGTTATATTTAAATTCACATTTTTAAGAGTTTTTGTTAGGGATGATAATGAGGCTGGGTAATTTAAATACGCGTATTGGACCATCCCGATGGGGTCAAGTTTGAGTCCAAAAAAAGAGGGCGGGTCCGAGTTCGGTATCAAAAATCAAGACCCGACCGGGTCCGAGGCGGGTAGCGAGTCCAGCATATACCCGTTCCGACCCCGTACTCATACTCGCCCCGGTAGCATATTTATATATTTATTATATCTTTTATATACATTTTTTATTAATATAATATGATAAAAATTAAAATATTAAAATAAATAATATTTAATTTTAGTTTTTAGAAGTTCCAAATTCCAATTCAACAAAAGGTCAAAAGACTCAAAACTCAAAACCCTACTGTCCTTCACGGCTTCACCCTCTTCATCACAACACTTATTTGTCTGGCGTCAAAACCCTTCACGTTTGTTGTCCCAATATTTAATATACATTGTCTTTTTAATGTATTTTAGGTTTATATTGATTTGGTATTATTTATATTAGTTTTGAGTATGTTCTGTGATAAAAAAATTAGAGAAAGTTAAAATTATATATTTTAACCGGGTCCATCGGGTAGGACCCGGACTCGTCGAGTGCCCGCTAGGTTCGGGGCGGAACTGGGCATTAACAGATCCGGGACGAGTTCGAGTCCTAAAAATCTTGATCGGGACGGGTCTCGGTCCAGCATTACCCGCCTCGGATCTGCCCCATTGCCGCCCCTAGTTTTTGTGTGTGAATAAAACTTAATACTAAATGAACACATTGTGATATTGCATATAACTCATTTCCGAGTATATCTCTTTGCATGAATTCTCCAAGAAAATGAGTCAAAATGTTACTTTACTAATTGATTATTAAATTTTAAATAGAATATTTAAATTTGACAATTTATGAACGATGTGAAATTTATATAATGCGGGAGACTAATCGTGCATTTGGGTGCAAGTGCAATTATATTATGATTTATCAATAATAAAATGGGATCCATAGTATATATTCATGTACTCCATGTATATATATATATATACCATATTAAATTCAATGTTTGACTTTTGAGTGTATTTTTTGTGTATCTTTTTTAAACAAGTACAAGAAATCACCCATACATACTTTAGTGTATATAAGAGATATACAATTTTTCTATCTATATACAACATATATATACAGGATCATCTATTTCAAAATAGTATTCCATCTTCTATTCCAACCGTTAGATGTTTGACATTTATAATTGGAATTAATCCTTGTTTGACTTGTATATTTTATATTTACTTAACCAAAATAAAAGAAAGGATAAATTAAGAAACACAAAAATTATAATTTTGAAAAAATCATAATTAATGGATCTTAATCAAATATTACATCTCGATTAAGGAAAATAAGGGAATCATAGATCTGATTGCAGATTTGTTTTCTATAACTTATTCTTACAATTGCATAACAAATTTAAATCTATCTAATTTTCTTATCCTTTAAGCACTTTTTAATCCAAAAACATGGAGATTCATATTTGTTTCTTATCATCAGAATCATAATATCTCACTGCATATTCAAAAACTCCAATTATCATTTAAAAATCAAAGGCAACTCATGCAAGAAATAGAAAATTCTATCTGATTATACTTGAGGCTTTAAAGTCATTCTTGGGAGTATGTTTCATAAAACAAGAAAATGAGAAAAATTTCATGATAAATTTACAATTAAATTTGTGTATATTATAAACTAAAATAACGAAACAGTAGAAAAACTTTAAAATTAATGAAACATATTACTAATTAGACTAATTTCTTTATCAGCATGGCAAGCTTGAGTCCTTGGCAATATATATTGTCTTCATCATCAGGTTAAGGGAAATAATAAAAAAGATAGTAGATTTGTAAAACAATGGATTTTAATGCAAAAATATACAATCAAGATGTGTTATGTTAAATTAAGATATGTGTAAGATTTGTTTCCAAAACTATCTTATTGTGTTGTCTAATTTATCTTTTCTTTAATTTTCGTTAAGTAAATCAAAAATACAAGCCAAACAAGGATTAATTTAAATATACAAATGTCAAATATCTAAATAGAAGATGAAATAACATTTTTGAATAGATGATCTTGACTAATATATATATATATATATATATATATATATATATATATATATATATATATATATATATATATATATATCCTTGCTGCAGTTCATACTTTTCATATCACACATCTTTCCATATATACAACACACTTCCACAATTGGGGGCAACCCCCAGTAGAGTTGGTAGGGCATCTGAATGTTGTGGCCTAGGTCACGGGTTCGAATCCTGATGAGGGAATGCCTATTTGCCTTCTCTACTGTGAGCCTGACAGCTGTGGGCACGGCAGCGGCTGCGGTTTCCCTCGTCATCCAAAAAAAAAAACACACTTCCACAAATGGAAACCATCATTATCATCATCAGCTTCCTCATAATTTCTGTATGCTCCTTCATATTCATTTTCTACCCGAAATCCAACAAGAAAAACAACAATGGCTTCGGATCCTACCCACTGCTCGGTTCTCTCCCTAATTTGCTCCGCCACCGCCACCACTTCCTTGACTGGTCCACCGGAATCCTATCCGCCTGCACCACCAACACCGCCGTCTTCTACCGCCCTGGTAAACTCCACCGCGTCATCACAGCCAACCCACAAATCATCGAACACATTTTGAAATCCAACTTCGAGAACTACCCAAAAGGCACTCGTCAAATAACCATTTTGGAAGATTTTCTTGGAAACGGCATTTTCAACGCCGACGGCGAAATCTGGAAAATTCAACGGAAAACGGCGAGTTACGAGTTCAACACCAAATCCCTCCGTATGTTTGTCATGAAAAATGTCTCTAAAGAGTTACAAACGCGATTAATCCAAGTTCTTGAGAAGGCCGCCAAAACCAATCGGGTTTTGGATTTTCAGGATATTATGGAAAGATTCACGTTTGATAATATATGTCTAAACCTGGACTGTTTTGGAGGGTTTAGTCGATGCTACCCATATGGGTAGTGCCCTCAACCACACAAATGATGACATGTGTCCTCAACCACACAAACCGTTTTGGAGATGCTGCAACTCTCACTCTTGGTAGATTTTTCTACACCATTCCAGGGTTTTATAAAATCAAGAAATTTTTCAATCTAGGTTCTGAGAGAAAATTGTCAAAATCTATTTCCACTGTGCATGAATATGGCAACAAGATTATAAGAACAAGATTGGAAGGGATCAGGGGGGCTGGTAAAAAAGATGAAGATTTATTATCAAGATTCATAGTATCAAAAACTGAAAACAATATCATTTCAGCTGAATTTCTCAGAGATATTACCATCAGTTTCATTTTAGCGGGGCGTGACACGTCATCATCTGCTCTGGTTGTTATCAACAAGGCAAGATGTAGAAGAAACAATTCTGAAAGAGCTAAAAACTATAAGAACCCGAAACGGGAAATCAATTGGTGAAGTTTATAGCTTTGATGAACTGAGAGAAATGCATTATCTTCATGCAGCAATTTCAGAGTCTATGAGGCTTTACCCACCAGTACCAGTTAACACAAAAGTTTGTAAAGAAGATGATATTTTACCAGATGGAACTTTTATTGGTAAAAACTGGTTTATTTCTTACCATGCATATGCAATGGGGAGAATGGAGAATGTATGGGGAAAAGATTGTTGTGAGTTTAAGCCTGAAAGATGGATCGATGAAAATGGAATTTGTAATCAAGAAAATCCTTATAAGTATCCGATTTTTCATGGAGGGCCAAGGCTGTGTTTGGGGAAGGATATGGCATATATACAGATGAAATCTATAGCTGCATCTGTTATAGAACGATTTTCCATGGATGTGGTGATGGAGAAGGGTAAGAGCCCTCAGCATTTGTTCTCTTTGACGTTAAGGACGAAAGGTGGTTTACCGGTAAGAATGAAGGAGAGAATTTATGTCCATTAACGATTGTTTGGTTGAGTCATCTAATTGATTCTAAGTTAATGTATAATCACGATGATTAGTTCATTTTCTATGCTTTGATTTTAGTCGAAGTTTATGAGAATGAGCATGAATGAAAACGTTGTTCACTTTGTGTAGTTTACTATTTGGTGTAATAGTTATGTTTTTTGCTATTATTGAATTCAATTTTCGGAGATCAAAACGTGTATCTTGATTAAAAAGCGCTTTGCACTTCAAAAATGGCATAGATTACAACTTTTCGCACTAAAAAAACGGAAACTTTCCACCCGTATAACCTATTTGTAGCAGCACATTTCATCCCAACTCTATAGTTGGTTACCCATTGTTAGACTTCAATCTTTCAAACCCTTAATGAAGGGTAAAAATGGTCTTTAATTACATATTCTAACAATTTATAGATGGAAATTTACTATGCAAATTTTATCAATTTAATAGTTAAGTCCAAAAGTTAAAAAGATCAAGCTAAATATGTATGTTAATAAACTCAATTTTTATTTAGGTGCAAACAAACTGAGCTTCGACTAAAATTTTGAACTAAAACACGAGATTAAACTGAATGGAGCGAGCTTGACTTCTGAAAAAATTAATAAGAGAAAATGGGCTAAGTAGAATTAAATTAGTTACTAATCACATCTCATTATCCTCTTTTATTTTTATATAGACGCAGTTGATTATAATAACCAACTGTGAATAACATACCTAGAAAGGCATACCTGAAGAATGTTAAACCAGCTATATTTTATATCCGCATCACTTCACTAAATACAGAACTATACCGCTACTTACCTATCAAATACCAAAATTACCCCTCACAAAGAGATAACTTAATGTAATAGACTCCTAGGCAACTTAGAAATTGGATGGTCTAGAAATTACTTAAAGGGTCAAATATCTATCTATATATATATATATATATTAAAAAATAGTTCTATAGTAAAATTCAATTAGGGCATTACAATGAGAGCGCAATTATGGCCTATTACAGTAGAAACTCGATAAATTAATACTCGATTATTTAATAAACTCTCTAAGATAATATTTTTGGCCGGTCCCGACTTAGGAATAGGGTGCTAAATTAATAATTCGTTAAAATTATAAGATAATACATTTTTGATAATTTCTATAGACATCATATAAAATATAAATTAATAATTTCTTATATACTACATATTACATCAATGATTTAAGATGAGAGGTCATATTGTGTGTATGATTTGTTTGCGTTAGCATATTTTGATTTTGTATTTATATTAAAAATATTTTTTAATGTCCATAAAGTGATATACATTGAACACAAGAAAACATAATAAGGTGGGAGATTGAAGAGTCTTTCCCTTGATTTGATATACGTACGTGTATTGTACAATAATTAAGTGGAAGTGTGAAATGTGTTTGTAAATTGAGTATTTCATTATGAATTAATAAGATATTAATTAATATATAAATTAATAATTATTAATTTATCAATTAATTAATAACTTTTTTAATTAATAAATTTTGATGGTCCCATGATTATTAATTTATAGAGTTTTTACTGAATTTAGATAACTTAATAATTACTTAAAGTGTCAATTATATATATCGATGCTGCTAATCTCACAGTTTGCTATATGAGATTAGCAAATGACAGATGCCCATTTACCGGGTGTTCAATTGCTTTTAGATATAATTCAAATTCCTATATCCACCAATAAAACACAAAAAAGAATTCCAATTATAAAAAAATTCTTCTATATTCATTATTGATTGAAATCAAGAGTTTTATTATAACTCAATATATTGTTCAAGATTCTTGTAGATTTGGAGAACTTCATTATTGGAATAGTTTAATTTGATAAATTATTAAAATTAATAGCTCTTAAATATATAATATATCCTCAATTAGTACTTATAGAAATTAATATATTTTTCAAATATTAAATAAAAAATATGATTATATTTTTGTCAAAATTATAGTATTATTAATTGATAACAATGCGGAATAGATAAAGTACATTGATAATATAGTTCAACTCAAAAATAGGAATAGTATTAGTTAGATTCGAATTCCATACAAAGAATAAATTTTTTTCTATTATAAATATGTAGCATTATATGAATATAATCACTCAAACATTTGAGTATTTCTTTTGGGCCATGTATTATTTAAAAACAAATTCAATCTCAGCTTTTAATTCTTGAAATAAACATCATAAATTATTAATATCTGATTTTAAATAAAATTAATAAAACAAACAACAATTTGCTATACAAGTTGCCCGTTTTTTCCAGCCACAATTTGTGGTTGGAGATGGTCTATAAGGTATTTTTAAAACCTTACAGACCTGTCATTTATTCTTTTTAATTTTATATACCATATTAAATTTAATGGTTTCACTTTTGATTGTATTTTTTGTGTATATCTTTTTTAAACAAGTACAGCTAGAAAACACACATACATACTGTAGTGTATATAAGAGATATACAATTTTTCATCTATATACAATATATATATATATCCTTGCTGCAGTTCATACTTTTCATATCACATCATCTTTCCATATATACAACACACTTCCACAAAGGGTATCTGAACTTGTGGCTTAGGTCACGGGTTCGAATCCTGATGAGGGAATGCCTATTTGCCTTCTCTACTGTGAGTCTGTCAGCTATGGGCAACCTAGGCTGGTTTACCTCTCTTGTGTGGTTTGCAGGCTATTGCACAAGAGCGAGGTTTACCCAGTGCGCACCCGAAAGGGTAGCGGCTGCGGGTTTCCCCCGTCATCCAAAAAAAAAAAAAAAACACACTTCCACAAAGGCACAAATGGAAACCATCATTATCATCATCAGCTTCCTCGTAATTTCTCTATGTGCCTACTTTTTCATTTTCTACCCAAAATTCAACAAAAAGATCAACCATGGATTCGGATCCTACCCACTGCTCGGTTCTCTCCCTAATTTGCTCCGCCACCGCCACCACTTCCTGGACTGGTCCACCGGAATCCTCTCCGCCTGCACCACCAACACCGCCGTCTTCTACCGCCCTGGTAAACTCCACCGAGTCATCACAGCCAGCCCACAAATCATCGAACACATTTTGAAAACCAACTTCGAGAATTACCCAAAAGGCACCCGTCTAACAACCGTTTTGGAAGATTTTCTTGGAAACGGGATTTTCAACGCCGACGGCGAGATCTGGAAAATTCAACGGAAAACGGCGAGTTACGAGTTCAAAACCAAATCCCTCCGTATGTTTGTCATGAAAAACGTCTCTAAAGAGTTACAAACGCGATTAATCCCAGTTCTTCAAAAGGCGGCAAATTCCAATCGGGTTTTGGATTTTCAAGATATTATGGAAAGATTCGCGTTTGATAATATATGTAATGTCGCATTTAATGTCGATCCAGGTTGTCTTGGAGGAGATGGAAGTCCCGTTGATTGGGAATTCATGCACTCTTTTGAAGATGCTGCAACTCTTAGTCTAGGTAGATTTTTCTACGCCATTCCAGGGTTTTATAAAATCAAGAAATTTTTCAATCTAGGTTCTGAGAGAAAATTGTCAAAATCGATTTCCACTGTGCATGAATATGGCAACAAGATTATAAGAACAAGATTGGAAGAGATCAAAGGGGCTGGTAAAAAAGATGAAGATTTATTATCAAGATTCATAGTATCAAAAACTGAAAACAATATCAGTTCAGCTGAATTTCTCAGAGATATTACCATTAGTTTCATTTTAGCGGGGCGTGACACGTCATCATCTGCTCTTTCTTGGTTCTTCTGGTTGTTATCAACAAGGCAAGATGTAGAAGAAACAATTCTGAAAGAGCTAAAAACTATAAGAACTCGAAACGGGAAATCAATTGGTGAAGTTTATAGCTTTGATGAACTGAGAGAAATGCATTATCTTCATGCAGCAATTTCAGAGTCTATGAGGCTGTATCCACCAGTACCAGTTAACACAAAAGCTTGTAAAGAAGATGATATTTTACCAGATGGAACTTTTATTGGTAAAAACTGGTTTATTTCATACCATGCATATGCAATGGGCAGAATGGAGAATGTATGGGGAAAAGATTGTTGTGAGTTTAAGCCTGAAAGATGGATCGATGAAAATGGAATATGTAAACATGAAAATCCTTACAAGTATCCCATTTTTCATGGAGGGCCAAGGCTGTGTTTGGGTAAGGATATGGCATATATACAGATGAAATCCATAGCTGCATCTGTTTTAGAAAGATTTTCCATGGATGTGATGATGGAAAAGGGTAAGATCCCTGAGCATTTGTTCTCTTTGACATTAAGGATGAAAGGTGGTTTACGGGTAAGAATTAAGGAGAGAATTTATGTCCATTAACGATTTTTTGGGAGTCGTCTTATTGATTCTAATTTTGTTATACAGTTGATCGATGATTAATTAGTTCATTTTCTATGCTTCGATTTCAAAAGTTGTTCACTTTGTGTAGTTTGTTTACTATGTTGGTGTAATAGTTATGTTTTTGGTTATTATTTAATTCAATTTTCGGAGATCAAATCTCGCCAACTGATTCAATTTTCAGAAATCTTGGGATGAATATTATTGACTCCAAATTTTCGTTCATCGAAAACTTAAAAAGTTGATCTTAACTAGAAAGCGTTCTGCATTTCAAAAATGGCCTAGATTACCACTTTTTGCACTAAAAAAATGGAAACTTTTCACCCGTAAAACCTATTTGTAGCGGCACATTGCATCCCAACTCTATAGTTGGTTACCCATTGTTAGACTTCAATCTTTCAAACCCTAATGAAGGGTAAAAATAGTCTTTAATTACATATTCTAACTATTTATGGATGAAAATTATGATGCAAATTTTATCCATTTAGTAGTTAAGTCCAAAAGTAAAAAAATCAAGCTAAATATGTTTGTTAATAAACTAAATCTTTATTTTGGTGCAAAGAAATCGAGCTCGAGCCAAAATTTTGAACTCAAACATGAGACTAGACTGAATGGAGCGAGCTTGACTTCAAAATTGAAAAATTAATAAGAGAAAACGGGACTAGGCCGAATTAAATTAGTTACAAATCACATCTCATTGTCCTTTTTTATGTTAATATAGACGCAGTTGGTGAACAACATGCCTAAATCGTAGAACCGCTTCAGTGTTGAATTACTCAGCTCCACATGCCTAAAGTTGAATTTTTTTGTTTACTTTTCAATTTCCATAGTGTTGGATTACTCAGCTCCACGTAATATTCATGTTTTGCATGTCGCACAGAGTAATCTTTAACAACACATATGAGATGTTTCTTATCTTTAAAGATCACGTTAAATCGAGCTTTCCTTCTAATCATAAAATTTACCTTTTGATGCAATATTAAAAGAGGCTGCTTGTACCTTTGGATATGTTCCTGTGCAAAATGGTATGACTGGATATAACATGTCCTTATTTACTGTTGAGTGTATTTCTTGCAATGTCAGGTTGGACAATATCTTCAACATTGCATTGATATCAACATCTTCTAATAGGATAATTAATTTCATCTGGCTCTGAGTTACTCAATTTGTAATCATCAAAACTGTTTTGATGTGACTTAGGGGAGAATTCAGCATTATCAGGGTCGGTGTTGTAATATTTATATTCAATATTTTGCTGCCAATTATCCCCCGTTTGTTGAAATGATGTATATGCACCTGCATTCAAGTCATGAATTCCGAAACTCCCAAACTCTTGTGTCACCACTGGCAAATTTGGTATTATAGAAGCACTTGCACAATAATCAAACAATCCAAAAGTTTTTGGACCATGTATGACCACGGACAGATCAATTGTGGTGGGTTTTCTAAAAAACGACAAGAATTGATCTAGTTTTTGGCTCACAGGTATATCTTGTGTTAAAAGTGAAGTATATTGCCCCCACTCTTGGGACAAAGGTATATATGGAACAACATATTTATGAATTTCTTCTTTCACAATATATAGATTTAAACTAGTAAACCCAGCATCATGATACGTGAAAAATCCTAAATTTTCATGATTGGTTATCTCCAAAACTGATTGTCTTATCATAGATCGGTAATCGCATAAATATTTAGCAAATACTTTCAGCGAAAATATATTACTATCTATTAGTGTTTCCTTATACAACCTCGTTAGTAATTGAAAGCGAAAATATATTACTATCTATTTGTGTTTCCTTATACAACCTCGTTAGTAATTGAAAGAACTTTACTAAACGTCGTATTCTAATATACCGAACTGGAGGAATGTTGTATGTTATAGAATTTGATTCTTGTAGCATTTGGGCCCCCAAGAACACAATTACATCAATATTGTTCAAGTTCGACATACCTTGAAAAGATAAATAAAGTAAAAAAATTAGTTTGAAGGAAAACCAACTTATCAAATTATAAAATAACATATTTTGTAGTTTAAAAGACAATTATGTAAAATATGGTCTTATAAGAAATTTTCAATCATCAAACTTTTTACACTCTCAAATAATAAGTAATTAGAAAAATATATATATTTATCTCAAATATTTGTTTACCTGTATAGTTCTTGTATTTGAAACTGATTAACATTTTCAATGATCAAAGTGAATATGTGATAAAGGGAAAGATAATAGCAATTTCAGTGACAAAAAAGAGAAAAGAAGAAATGATTATGGCATTTCAATGTCCACTTCAATTGAATTACATTTATGGATGTAAAACACAAAATTCCAAGATAAATTAAAAAAGAATGACCCATCATCTTCCATTCTTTTGTTTTTAATAATAAGAGTCGAAAAAAAATAATTTAAGTACAATTACATTGAAATAATTAAATTAAATTTATTATCTGCCTTATTTACACAATACAACCACAATATACATAGTTATCTTAAATTTTTTGGATAAAACTAATAACATAATTATTAATTTAATTTTAATCTATACACGTAACAAATAAAGTATTTAAATACCTTTATATTTATCGACACGTGGACATAAATTTATAAAAAGTAATAGTAATATGATATATACATATATAAATTTACAATTAATACAAATTGAGAATATGTGGTTGATTTTATTTCTTCAAAATATAGATTGTGTATCTCAAATATCTCTGTAACCCACATGTTTACTTACAAATAACTCATCATGTTACAAATTCTATAACATTAAGAGTTGTGCAAATCAGTTGTGCGAAGAAAAACATTCGATTTACTGGTATGTAATTCGGAGTGTGGAGAATCTTATGCTTACAAAGGAAATTTAGAGGGTGTTTGGCTAAGCTTATTTAAAACATCTTATAAGTTATTACATCTTATAAGATGTTTTAAGAAATTATAAGATGTTTGGTCTTATTTAAAAAATAAGCTCTTAACTGTTTGGATAAAATAAGTTTATTGTACTTATAAGATGTTTTCAAATATTATACGAGAGAATTGTGTAATAATAAAAATAAATATTTTTCCGGAGAAAGGTATTATTGGAAAGAATAAAATTAACTATGATTATTTATGTCTTTTAAAAATTATAAACAACATTTAATATTTAAGATTCTCAAATAAGGTGGGTTAGGTCAACTTTTTTTTTTTTGCTTATAAGACCAAAACATCTTATTTTTTGATCTAATAAGCTCTTTTTTTTTTAAATTATCCAAACACTTTTATAGAGTTTATAAGCTCTCAAACATCTTATAAGATGTTTAAAAGAGCTTATAAGCTTAGCCAAACACCCTCTTAAACGTTGAATTTATACCGCTCCAACTTAACCGTGAGCTCGTAATTGCTTAGCTCAATTGCAGCACTTACTTAAACGTTGAGACCTTAACAATTACATGCATTACTTAGACTGCTAGACGCATATTTGAAAGTACTACGTTATACACCTATATCCGTATCATTTCACCAAATACATAACTACACTGTTAATTACCTAACAAATACCAAGATTACCCCTCACAAAGAGATAACATAAGGTAATAGACTCCTAGATAACTTAGAAATTTGATGGTCTAGAAATTACTTAAAGGGTCAAATATATACTAAAAAATAGTTCTATAGTAAAATTCAATCAGGGCATTACAATGAGAGTAATTATGGCCAACTATATGAAATTAGGTGACTTAGGTATTACGTAAAGTGTCAAATATATATATATATACATACATAAAATAGTTCTATTTCAATCAGGGCATTACAATGAGAGAGCAATTATGGTTAATTATATATAATGATTAAGCTAATTAATCATTCATAAAGATGTCTGCATGTCAACAATTAGTTGCAGATCTAGATATTATTAAATTTTATAATACTATCAATTTAAATTTAATTAACCAGTTGGCCATCAACAACTGATTGTAGAAGTTGATATATTTAATATATTCGAAATTATTGAAATTTCTAAAACCAACTCTTTTGTCCCGGAAATTCTGACGTTAGTAACAGAATACGTACAGAAGTGAGGAGCACGATTATTGAAGAAAATAAAGTTTATAATTCTCTGTATTATAGAGAAATAAAGTATGCCAGCTTCGTAGATTTTTTTTTAATCTTAGATCCACATTGCCTCGAAGTTTTCGGGATTATAAATATATATAATTATAATTGTCAACTTTGTTTAATTCTGGCTCTCTCTCTCAATAAATATTTTTTTAATTTAATATATAATGTCGTTAGAAATAGAATCTTCACAAAAATCCAAATTTATATGTCACCAACTTAATCAGGGAATATCTCATTTAAATAAAAAATTAGCAAAGAAAAGAAAATCGAATTTCCTATGCAATGTTGAGGTGAAAAGCTGCAATTTATGATTTTTTTCTCAAATCGATTACCAAACAATAGGTTGTTTGGAACTGTACATATTGAAAGAATGTGTATTTGGAACTAAATATGAAACCCCTTTTTTTTAAATGACATAGAGATATTCATAACAAATGTAATTAAAATCAAATAGAGGCAAATTTATGGTTTGGGAAAATACAATTTATGAGGAGAGACTGTTGAACTTTAGGAAAAATGATAATTTTGATACTACATATATTCTTCTATATACATATTTGGTTAATTTCACATTATTCCGTATTTTTTTAAAATATCTATTCGCTCTAAGACGTAACTTCCTTCCAAAAAAAGTATGCCAGCTCTCTTGTGGATTTTTTTAATCTTTGATTCACATTTCCTCAAAGATTTAGTGGCTACAAATAATATATATTATAAATATTATATATATATATATATATATATATTGCACAAACATAGAGTTGACTATGGGAATCAGTTTGGGTCAACCCTAATCTCATCTCACATGGTTGCTCTGGAAAAGAAGTTGAATTTAGTTAATTATAAGAACTATAGTTTTAGTAAAAAAATAATATATTTGTATAAAGACGTACAAAATGGGTATTTATAAATTAATTTAAGGACACTTTTTCTTTTAAGAAATACAAGTTTTAAGTAACTCACAAAAAAGATGGTAAATTTTTTAAATTTTACGACACATGCGAATATTTAAAAAGTAAAGAGATACTAAAAGTAATGACAAGATGTAAATTGATATTAACACTCTACTACACGGGTATATTTTTTTATTATTTGGCATTTAGATTTAATTAGTTAATTGGATATCTATAACTTATTACATTTTATAAAAGATGTACTATTACAAAATGTAAGTTCAATTCATTTTCTTTTCCTGTAAAGTCTTTATTATTGATTGCAATTATTATATTTTACTACCCAAAATATTGTAGAAATTTTTGTTGAAAATTAGAAAACGCCTCATTAATCCATTGTATTATTTATTAAGAAATCTTATGGTCACGATATTATTTGGGAACATTTACGCTCTGAAACTTAATTAAATGACAACTTCCAAATAGCCCATGTAAAAGAAGTATAAATATTTATTTACATCGTACATCTCCTGAATTTAATTTTCGAATTTCATATTTTGAAAATATTTGCATGGATCTCATTTCCTTCATTTTTTTATTGTTCTAAATTAGTACTGTCTAAAATACCCCTTTTTTAATTCAAAATTCTAATGTTCTCATATAATGTTGAAAACTGAAAATTAATTTAAATATCATCGAATAACATAATAATTATAAAAATAATGCGGCGTCAACAATAAAAAATTCTAGAAATATAACTCTAAACTCCTAGTAGTATATCATCTTAAACAACATGAGTTTAATTTATGATCTAAAAATCTTATTGTTTAAGTATGTTAATCTAATTCAAACATTTTTTCATAAATCAGAATATATAATTATAACTTCTTGTGTTTTTAAAAAAAATCATAAATAAAAGTTAAGAACTTAACAAATCCTTATATATACATAAAATTCTATTTAATGTCTGCCAAATAACCTAGAAATTATTAAAGGGTCAAAATATATATATATTATTCTACCGTAAAATTCTATCAGGCAATTAAAAGAGAGAACAATTATGACCAATTTTATAATGATTAAGATAATTAGTGATAACTATGTTGTCTCGTTGTCAATAATTAGCTGCAGACGTTTTGTATTTATCTAATATCAACTTATATTTAATAATTAACCAGTTGGAAAATCAACAACTGATTGTCCAAGTTGATATGTTTAATGTATTTAGAATACTCAAATTTCTAAAACCAAATCTTTTGTTGGAAATTCTGATGTGGTCTACTCAACAGAAAACAGAAGTGAGGAGCACGATTATTAGATAAAATGAAGAATTGAAGATAGATAGTATTTTTTAATTCAAAATAAAATATGCCAGCTCTCTTGGATTTTTTAATCTTAGATCCACATTGCCACGATAATTTCGTGAATATATTATAATATTATATATATATATAAAATTATAAATGTCAACTTTGTTCAATTCTCTCCCCCTCTCTCGCTTTACATATATTCTAGTTTAACATATTATATACACTTCAAAATATAATGTTAATAAAAATTCCAGCTTTACATTGCGTAATTTGCGTTAACTCAATCAACTAAGATGAAAAGGAAAAAAATGCAATTTACGAGGAGAAGTTATGCTCAAGGGAAAAATTATAATTTTGATCTTATAAATATGCCTTTGTATACATTTAATCTTAATATTTTGGTTCATCCCACGTTGTATTTTATATCTTTTTAAAAGTCTTTATTCAATCTATAATGTAATTTCCATCAAAACATTAATGGCACAGTGCATTATGATGTCATTAGTAATAGGAAATTGAGATTATATTACAATGACGTGTGTGACTTCATCAATTTATTTTATACCTAAAATCATGTTAAGGATCAAGTATGGAATTATTAAAAGATACTAAATGCGATTTCCACTCAACTTTATCATAAATTCTGGTGTTATAGAATACCCATTCTCAATAATTGTTACGTTTTCTAATAGGAGTATTATTTTCGAATCAACAAAATCATTAACTACTATAGTTGAAAAATATTGTGAATTGAAATTGATTGATCAGCAGCATTAATGATATTTTTTTTTTTGGAGAAGAGTGCTTAACAACTATAAACACATGATGTAGGGATCATGTAGTTAGGTGGTAAAATATATTTAAGCCTAGTTTTTATTAAAAAAAAAAAAACATCAACAAGCTTCAATCCAAGGATTATTTTGTCATATTAAAAAAAATTATGGTTTCATTTTTATAGGGAAATTAAATTTTCTTTCATAACTTTATCTCAGTTTAATATTGATCATATTAGTTATAAATTTATCACGTTTAATTAATACTTTTCAATATATCTCATATAAGCTAGCCCTAATCGAATTTTCGCCCAATTGTGAAGATTTTATGTATGAGTGGCACATAATGTTAAATAAAAATATTATGATATCGAATATAATTCATGTCTGAATACATTCATGCAAGTATTCTCCCAAAAAAAACTGGCCAATAAAGGAGTGGATTGTTAAGTTTTGAATAGAAATTATGATTAGACTAAATGTAAGACATTTTTACTTGAACTAAACGTGATAAATTTGTAATAAAATGGGATCGAAATTAAAATAGGGAAATGTTATTGGATGAAGAAAGCAATTTCTCCCCCTAATTTTTATATCTATAAATATTGGTGCTGGAATCCTTTCAAGCCTGCAACTTCACCACCCAATTTCCACAGTTTCATTCATAAATGTTTTGTTCCTTTCTAACCTCAATCTCCTATACAAATCTTTTATTTCCATCTTAGATTTGAACATCAGGTTCAAAACTGATCTTTCGGACAGTAATCATTATGGCCTGGATTTGGACAGCAATATCAGTGATCATAGCCATTTACCTCCTTCAACAACTGCTAAACCTAAATAACAAGAAAAAACTGCCTCCAGGGCCAATAGCTCTACCAATATTAGGCCATATCTATCTCTTTACAAGAAACCCTCATCACTTGCTACATCGACTATCCCAAAAACATGGCCCGATAATGTCCATGCGCCTGGGTTATGTACCCGCCATTGTCGTTTCATCTCCTTCTGCAGCAAAGCTCGTCCTCAAAACCCATGATCTCGCTTTTGCAGGCAGGCCCCGTCTTCAGAGCTCAAAGTATATCAGCTATGATCAAAGAAACATCACATTTGCCTCTTATGGAACATACTGGCGAAACATGAGAAAATTATGCACATTGGAGCTGTTAAGCCACCACAAGATCAAACAGTTTCAGGCCATGAGGTGTAAAGAACTTACAGTTTTTGTGAGTTCACTCAAACAGGCTGCTGAAAAACGTGAAACTGTGGATCTCAGTGCTAGGGTTTCAGGCCTGAGTGGGGATATGACTTGTTTGATGGTGTTTGGGAGGAAATTTGCAGACAAAGATTTGGATGAAAAGGGGTTTAAATATGTGATCGATGAGGCATTACAGGTTGTGGGTACTCCAAATCTGGGGAATTATTTTCCACTTTTCGGGGTTTTTGATCTCCAGGGATTGAGAAGACGAATGAAGAAGGTACACAAGACTTTTGACAGGTTCCTGGAAAAGATTATTGATGAACATGTGGAGAAGAAGGAGAAGAAGGAGAGTGAATTAGATTTTGTTGATACCATGATGGGGATTATGGAGTCTGGAGAAGCTGGATTTGAGTTTGATCGACGCCATGTTAAGGCTGTGCTTTTGGTAAGTTGAAATCATCCTTGTAACTTGCATATATATCATCAATTGATGTTAATTTGGTGTTTTTTTAATCTCTTGTGCATGGCTAATCTGAGAAAAAAAGATCTGAAAAATATTGGTGATATTGAATTTAATACATAAAAGATCAAAATTTGTGTTTTCGAGTTTTATGTATTTCAATTTCTATATGCAATGGGGTCATAATTTTGGTATAAGTAAAAATGGGTAAATTTTGATATTATTAGATTTTTAAATTAATTTGATAGAACTGCCCATTTTACAAATGGAGATTACATGACATTTTATATCGCATTTTGTATTGCATGGTAAATATTTTTTTCTTTTTTCTTTTTTTAATTTGTTTGCAATTCATGCTGCCTATTTTCTAGTTGAATTGATACATATCTTGTTGTTTTAACTAAGTAATGAACTTCTTGATATATCATTTGCTCCTCATTTAAGATAACTCAAATCAATGATAAGATTGAGCAAAAATGTCATCTTTTTCCCTTATAGGATATGCTTGTAGCAGGATCAGACACTTCATCAGCAACAGTAGAATGGGCACTTTCAGAGCTCATTAGGCAGCCAAAAATAATGCAAAAACTCCAAAACGAATTACAAAACATCGTGGGCATGGACCAAATAGTCGATGAATCACACCTAGACAAACTCGAGTACTTAGATTTTGTCGTAAAAGAGACACTTAGACTCCACCCCGTTGTCCCATTATTAACCCACGAGTCCTTACAAGATTGCATTATCGACGAATTTCATATCCCAAAAGGAACACGTTTAATAGTGAACGCTTTGTCTATTAACCGAGATCCATCTGCATGGCAAGATCCTGACCGGTTCATGCCAGATAGGTTTTCGGGCAGCAATGTTGACCTTTTGGGACATGATTTTCAGTTTATACCATTCGGGTCGGGCAGAAGAAGGTGCCCGGGGATGAACTTGGCGCTCACGGTTGTTCGATTAGTTGTGGCACAATTGGTGCATTGTTTCGATTTCGAGCTTCCTAATGGTGAGTTGGTTGATGATTTGGATATGAGTGATCATTTTGGTTTAGTGACTAATAGAAATAAGCATCTCATGGCTATTCCTACTTATCGATTGAGTAAATGAATATTTGAGTTATTATGAAGCAATGTGGTTTAAATTTAATGTCTTATATGCAAGCACATGATCTCACTTAAGTAAAGTGGATATTTGTAAGTATTGGACTCGTAAAATCTTCTATTTTTTCTGTAAATTCTTTTATTATGGTTAAACTTTTGGTCATTTTTTATGGATTTTAAACGGATTGAATAATATGTGCACCTCATATATACAACAATATTAACATATGTAGCTCGCATTTTGTCCCCAAATTATAGTACTTGAATTGTACATGCTCCTCGATACGACCAAAGTCCACCAAAAAAATGGTTAAAAAGACAAAATTGAAACACAATTTAAACTTTATAAACGACTGCATAAAATTTGGTAGTTGAAGAGCCAAAGTAATATATATGGTGGTGAAATTTAAAAATTAAAAGTGAAATTTACCCAAAAGAATATTAAGATGAAAAAACTCTAAAAACAAGAATATGGAGTACTTCTAGTGATCTTTAGTGTATTTTCATATTTGCTTATGTGTTTGTGCCATTCCTTCACATGTGATCACAAATATAATTCTCCCAAATTTAACATTGACAAGATCATATATATATAGTCACTATTTTACATGATGCCAATGATATTCATTTTTTTTGTAAGTGAGAGTACATAAAAGCATTAAGTAAAGCCATTGTTTCATTATTGATCATGTCCAAGGGCCTTTGGTTAGGGCTGTTTTGGGCATGGCTTGTTTCCCGAGTCGACTTTGCATAGGCAATGACAACAATACCCTCCGGGGCCCGTCTCATCCTCGTTGTCACGCGATAGATTTGGCGCTTTATCGATACATCCTCCTTGCCCCTGATACTTATGTTTGGAATCATACCATCAAGCAAAGTCGCTTGTACTACACCCCAACTTTAGATTACATTTTTCTGATGCGCCTAGTTGTGGCCCTGTAAAAAATTATTCATAAATAATTGTAATTATTTTATGCATATCTGTATAAATAAATAGCAGTGTCAATATGATGATGATTGATGTGATATATATATATATATATAAATTGAGTCTAAGATGAAAACCTAAGGCAAATATGGAGAGAAAGATGATGATAGTGCAACTAGAGATTTGAATCTTTGCCATCTTTGACAACCCTTTATGTAATTATGTATGATGAAAATTTGCCCGCATGGGCAGCCCAGTTGGTCACAGAAGGGTGAAGTTTGGACAATGACCAAGGATCGAGTCCCACCAGCGGCAGTGTGGGAGCAACCTCTCAAGTGAGGGGGGCTCCTTGTGCGCAGTGGGCACTGGTCTAGCCCCTGTGATTGGCTGGGTTACCATGATTTATTCCTCCATAGCTCTGTCGGGCCGGGGCATGGGGGGCCCTTGGGGTTGGGGATTCAACCTTTTTGGACAATGTATGATGAAAATTTCTTGTGCTAAATAAATGGCTGAGATTTCTCTTTTATAGGGCCACTTCCATGGTTTCTACTAATTTTAAATTTTTAATATTTAGGGGTCAAAAATATAAGCTAAATGGTATAGATAAGAGTGAAGATAATGTTTCATTTATTGCATTCTAATCCCAATTTACTTTTGGTGATAAAGATGCTTGCCATTTGTAAGTCATCTCCAATATTTCAAATGGGGTTCATGTCATTTATAATTTTCGTAATATTAAATTTGTCCTATCTAGGTTTGTAGAATAAAATTTATTACATTACTATCTTCGAATATATATTTTTGTCTTGAGTTATCACTTTGATCACTAGGAGAATTTCTATTTTTGTCAATTTTTCTGAATAAAAAATAAATACAATCCACTTTAATTTAATTATTGATTGTTTATATATTTAAACCCAAATAAGTTTACTTCTGGCCCATATAGTATAGATAAATTTGGATCTCGACACGTAATAAAGCCCATACCTTACGAGCTAAATTAAACCCAAATGACATAAATTTATTAGATCATTTTACTTGGGCCGAACCTTTATAATAGTCCATATAACACATGATTAATAACATACTTGGCTCACAATTCACATACGATTATTTGCCGACATTATTACCATAAATGGCCTAAAAAAGTATTTCTCAAAATTATAATTTGATGTTTTTCAGTGATTTCTTAAGATGTACTGATGTACTCGAGCAATTGTGATCCCAATTTCAATATATATACATAATATATCTCATTTAAGCTTTAAGCACCTTTAAGTTTCATTTTTTTCTTAAATTTATATTTTATTTTAATATGAAAACATATATATATATATATATTTTATTATTATATCGTTAGTACCTATGTCAAAAAAATGAAAAAGTACCCAGGGCCTCCATCAGCCAATGAGAAACCCCAGTTTTCCTGAGCTGATCTTTGTTCAGTCCACGTAACTCTTCCCTCTCAGCCTCTCATTTTCTAATACATTCAATTCCCAAAAACTAAAATTGAAAATTATAAGTAAAAACGTCTCTCAATCTCCTCTTCTTCCCTCAATTTCTCTCACGATCTCAAATTCCAAAACATCATATACTCAGACAATGAATCTATGGTTTTGTTAAGATTAAAGTGAAAAATATCTCATAAAAATGGCTACTTTTTCAACTTCTTTTAGTAATCCCACTTTACCTGAACCCATCTTTCTTTCTCCTAATACCCCAACAAAAACACTCAAACTTTATCGACCCACTAATCTTAATTCCAAAACCCATGTCAAGATTCTTGGGTTAAGTAGAATCAGGGCAGTTCAGAGAGAAGAACGTGCTGTTCTAGATGAAAAAGACAGAGAATTGGCTAATAAACTGAATGGTAGTGTTAATGGGAATTATGACTATAGTAATGGTGCAGTTGAGAAATCTACAAATGGGTCTGCGAAAATTGAGAGTGAGAATGGGAATTTACTGAAGTATTTAAATGGGAATGGAAATGGAAATGGAAATGGGAATGGGAATGTGATGAAAATGGTGAAAGTGGAGGAGTTGATTAGTAAAAAGAAGAGTGTAGAGGAGATTGGACAGGAGGAGGCTTGGTTTAAGCAAAGTGGGGGAGCTAAAGTTGAGGTATATTATTACTTGTGAATTTATGTTTTATTTGTGCTAGTGTGAGTCTATGCATAAGGTTTGGGATTAAATGTAATTGAGGTGAAATTTAAAAATTTGTTGATATCTATTCGATTTTACTGTGATTTTTTCCCTATAAGTAATTGAGCTTTTGTTTCATATTGTTTGACATATGTTTGCGAGTCATCAAGTTTCTATGAGGGATTACTAGTTAGACTGAAATATGAGGGTCTGTTTCGTGGCAAACCCCTTTTTGTGTTCTGAGATTGGATGATAGCTTAGTAGGATATATAATGCAGTATTTAAAATAAACTTAAGTAACATAGCCAAAGAGAGTTATTTGAAGTACTTGTGCAACATTGTATTTGATTAATGTATTACTTAATGATAAAATTTCATGTTATGTAAAACAAGGAACTGCATTTGTTACTTGTGTAATGCATATGATGTAATACGAAGGGAATGAATTAGATTTTGCAATGCACCTGAAAAAATCCCCTATTGCTATTGTTTGTTTATTTGAAATGTTACTCCAAAACTTCCTATTTGGAATGCTCTAAATGGTTTTCCTTAAAATGTGTGTGCAACAAATCGAATCTTAGGTATAATACAAGGGTCATGGATACAGTTAATTGAGAGGGGGTGGTAATTGCTTAAATACAGTATTTAGGAACCAATATTAAGTTAATAATATTGTTGAGTTGGATATTTAAGTTTCCGGCTGTTGAATAGCAACGGATATTGTTCAGAGAAGTATAGACTTATATAACTGATTTCATATGGAAATTAATGATTTTTCGGCAACTGTTTTTTACTGCTCACACACTAAGCCATTAGCTTGATGTAGGTGTACACAGACAAATTTAGAGATGTCTATGTTTTTTATTTCTTGATAGCTGAACTTTGTAAAAGAATTGTTTATTCTTGTCAGGTATCTGTTGCTCCTGGTGGCCGTTGGAACAGATTTAAAACCTATTCAACAGTTCAGAGGACACTGGAAATATGGGGATTTGTTGTGACTTTTCTCTTCAGGGTCTGGTTGAACAATCAGAAATTCTCATACAGAGGTTACCCATTTGTTCTCAAAACTGATTTTAGTCATATATTATTACTGATGAACTTGTCATTAAATTATTTCAATAGATTCAGTTGAGTGGTTCTTACAAAGTCCAGGGAGTTCTGGTCCTGGTAAAATCCCAGTTGTCCGAATATACCCACATAGATCTCACTACATAGATGTTTATCATGAGTCGAGAATCAAAGTCTCCATTTGAATTTTCGGTATTTTCACCTTAGTTTGTATATGTCACTTTACCAATATATACATTAAGGGAGTTGGAAAATTTGCATTTGTGCAGGTGGAGTGACAGAAGAGAAAAAGGTTCAGAAGCGAAAGGTTTTGGCAAAATGGTTGAAAGAAAATATTTTGAGACTTGGCCCTACATTTATCAAAATTGGTCAGCAATTCTCAACACGAGTAGACATTCTTGCTCAAGAATATGTTGATCAGTTATCAGAGCTTCAGGTAAACATTCATTGATTTATGATATTATAATTTCTACGTTATGAAATCCGGGGGTTTACAGTTCCATTTTTGCCTGATGAATTGAATTACGCCTAAAAGAAACCTTCTAAATGCTCATCTTATCGGTTATGAGTTCTCTATATGTTCCATATTTGAACTAAAAATGATGCATATCCAGTTTATAATACTTCACCTACAATTATAACTTATTACATTGCTATTATGTACAGGATCAAGTTCCTCCATTTCCGTCAGAAACTGCTGTAGCAATAGTTGAGGAAGAACTTGGAGCCCCTGTCGATAATGTGTTTCAAAGATTTGATCGAGAGCCAATTGCTGCAGCAAGTCTTGGTACTTCTATTAGTATATATATATTATGTAATTTTGTTTTATTATCCTAAGAAAATGTGGTTTATCGACTTCCATTTCAATATGCAGGTCAGGTCCATCGTGCGAAATTGAATGGAAACGAAGTCGTTATTAAAGTACAAAGACCGGGTCTTAAAGATCTTTTTGATATTGACCTTAAAAATTTGAGGGTTAGTAGCAAAATAAATATTTTTTCTATTTTAAGTTGAAAAAGTAACCGATTTTCTCTGATCTTGTTGTCATTGTCAGTAAAAATATTGTGCAAAATTTGCCTGTCAAAAATTGATTATTTTATCATTTGTAATGTTCAGGCAATAGCAGAATATCTTCAGAAGATTGATCCAAAATCTGATGGTGCAAAAAGGGATTGGGTTGCTATATATGATGAATGTGCTAGTGTCTTATATCAGGTAGTGCTTAGTCTTTGATGATATATTGCACTTCATTATTCGAGATTTACTATATTTTTTCATGCATTCCTACAAATCTCATAATTAACATGTAAGAGAGTTGTTTTTCTTGACCAGCAAATTTTGATTAAAAAATGCGTTTATACAAACTTTATAATTTTTTTCAGCAATCAAGAGTTGAGTTTTGGGACAGCTGTAATAAACAGAAAGACTAAATTAAGTAAATTACAGGTTAAATAGTTAAAACCTTGGTTTTTCATAATAGACAATATTTTTATCAGCCTCAAATTTTCGGTATTCTTGTTCTTATATCCTATATATTCATATTGAAGAGGTTTAAGCTGTTATTAACATTCGTCACAACTTACAGGAGATTGACTATACCAAAGAAGCTGCTAATGCGGAGCGATTTGCTGAAAACTTTAAAGTCATGGATTATGTGAAAGTCCCAACGATTTATTGGGAACACACAACCCCACAGGTTTAGACTTTCTGAAATCATCAAACTTTGAATATCAACTATTAGACTGTTTGTTTAATTTTATTTATTTAAATATAGGTTCTAACAATGGAATATGTTCCCGGGATCAAAATAAATCGGATACAAGCACTAGATCAGTTGGGAGTGGATCGCCAGAGGTATAAGTTAAACTGAATTCTAAAGTCTCATATAGTCATATTTAAGATTTCCTTAAATATTTGATACTTTTTTTTGTTCTGCTTAATGCTCGTTAGATTGGCCCGATATGCTGTTGAATCTTACCTGGAGCAGATATTATCTCATGGCTTTTTCCATGCTGATCCAGTAAGTCATTCTCATAGCTATTATTATTATTATTACTTAACAAAGATGTGTTACTTTACTTTACTTTCAGTTCGATTTCAGTTTTAGGTACCTCAAACCAGAAAAAGGAAATATATTCAACTATTTACCAAACCGAACCAAATAATTTGGTTCAATATTCGGCATGATATTTTGGTTGGCTTGAACTGAATGGATGCCTTTAATAATATTAAAAACTGTTTGCTTTTTGAGTTAAACCATGTCAAATTAATATTCCTTCTGCAGCACCCCGGAAACATTGCTGTAGATGATGTAAATGGTGGAAGATTAATCTTTTATGACTTTGGAATGATGGGAAGGTGCCATTTTGTATTTAAATTTTTCTCTATAAGTCATGGTGATTTGTATTGCAAAATAACTATACGCCTCGTATCTTTGCAGTATAAGTCAAAACATTAGGGAAGGCTTGCTGGAAGTATTTTACGGAGTTTATGAGAAAGATGCTGAAAAAGTAATTTTCCCGACTATTTTTCCATTCAAATATATAATATATATATATATATATTATGTTCGAAAACATGTGCAGGTTCTTCAAGCAATGGTTCAAATGGGCGTTCTAGTGCCTACTGGAGATATGACCGCTGTCAGGCGAACTGCACAGTTCTTCCTCAACAGGTTTCACTTTACTCAAAAGTTGATATTTTACTTATATGTTCATGTTTGTCTGTTTTAAACTCAATATGGTCCCAATAATTTCCCGAAAAGTGTTGTTTGAAAGATTGTATCTTTGATTTTCATTTTCGATGACCAATGAGATTTTGTTTTCATTGAGTTATATCTCATAGGTACAATTAAATGCATTTACTTTCATTTATTATCGTGTAATTATCACGAGTACAAGCTCCTGAGAACTTTAAATACAGGTGGTGAAATTGTAATTTGCTTTTACTGGAATAGAGGTGAAATTGTAATATGCTTTTACTGCAGTGGAAGTTAAGCGTAATTTCTCAAACTTCGGGACGGTTTACAATTATGTTTTGCATTGAGTATCTATGTAATTTACGGTATTCTATAAAAGGTAGCTTATTTGAACTTTAAACAACCTCGTGTCCTATTAAAAAATTCGTCTGTTTTTCTTTGTTTCTTGTTATGTTGTTCTAAGTTTGCAATAATACATGTGCTACATGCCCCATTCTTTTTGGAAGGCATAAATTGTAGAAAAATCAAGCACAAGTAAAAGTCACTAATTAGTAAGAACTGAAATGTGCAGCTTTGAAGAACGTCTTGCAGAACAACGAAAAGAAAGAGAAATGGCCACACAAGAACTTGGTTTCAAAAATCCCTTGAGCAAAGAGGAAAAGATCCAGAAAAAGAAGCAACGTCTTGCTGCAATTGGTAATCTCACGGATCTTATACATTTTGTTATTTCTGAATTTATGGACATTTCGAATATGTAATAGACATCAAAAAGTGGCTTGTTTAAATAGTGAAAGATTTGAATTACGCATAATGCACTTTATATGTGAAGTTATAAGTGAACGTTTTGTTTTATGTATCTTTACAATATTGCATTAAACAACTCCACTTTTTTCGTATTGTGACGTGTTTGGTTGATTTTGTTTTGGTATTTCTTAATACTTTATAATGTTTCGGTTAGAAAAATGAGTTCTTACAAATGTTGCATTTTTGTTTCTTGTTCTTATACAGGTGAAGATTTGTTATCCATTGCAGCAGATCAACCTTTTCGTTTTCCTGCAACTTTCACTTTTGTTGTTAGATCATTTTCAGGTATTTTTACTTTCATTATCACTGCTTTATTAACTTAGTCGCTGGCAAATGGTATTTATCTGAGTTTTATTGCACAGTATTGGACGGTATTGGCAAGGGACTTGATGCTCGATTTGATATCACCGAGATTGCTAAACCGTAAGTTTATTTCAGGTCCCAGGACAATCACAAAAATCCCATGTGGGCTCCACGATGTTACAAATAGTTGTGATCATAGTAAACAAAATTCAAAATTCTCCGGATAATCAAATAAAACTCGAGGCGTTGAATTTTTAGTGTTTTTTTTTTTCAACTGACATTTTATAGCATGTACAATGCAGATATGCTCTTGAATTGTTAAAGTTTCGTGAAGCTGGTGTTGAAGTTGTACTAAAGGTCAGAAAAATCACTTTTTAGCTTGATAATAATTTCCCGAAGATGGGCTAATAAGTTGAATAAGTACAAACGAGTTTGCTAATATATAAAACTTGGTTATTTTCAGGATTTTAGGAAAAGATGGGATAAACAATCCCAGGCTTTTTTCAATTTATTTAGGCAGGCTGATAGAGTCGAAAAACTTGCTGAAGTTATCCAGCGATTGGTAATTATTCATTGTGTTATTTGCGTTTTAATTTGAGTATATAGAATGTAATTTAATTTATTTTTTGTCGCGTTTATTTCTTTATTTGTAGGAGCAAGGTGATTTGAAACTTCGTGTAAGAACTTTGGAGTCTGAGAGGGCGTTCCAACGTGTTGCAGCCGTTCAAGACATGGTTGGCAGTGTAAGTTTTTCTTACATCAAAAGTAATAACAATCACTAAAGAAATCCAACTAATGCAGATTCTGAATCTTATATAATGCTGATATTACATATATATATTATATAAATAGTTGATTCGAATCGTTCGATAGTTCAAAGTATTATTGTTATAAATCTTTTTTTATGCCTTTGGAAGATCATTTTGGTGCTAATTAACAGGCGGTTGCTGCTGGAAGCTTAATTAATCTTGCTACGATTTTATACCTCAATTCCATTCGGGTTAGTCTTCGAGTCATTTTTAGTCCTATTTCTTGAATCTTATATAAAGCTGATATTACATATATATATATATATATATATATATATATATATTCAGATGCCTGCTACAATTGCATACGTCGTTTGTGCGTTTTTTGGCCTCAAAGTTCTGATTGGCATGATAAAGGTTAAGAAATTCGACCAAAGAGAAAGACTGATAACTGGAACTGCTTAAATCAAAAGGTAAATTAATATGTTGTTTGCATTATCCTAGAATTTTCAGACAGCTTGAAATAGGATCTCGGTTTATATTCCAATACGGGTCGTTTTACTGATTCAGAACGCAGTTCACTTGTAAGAAGACGTATGTGTAAATGCAAGTCAAAAACTGCAGAATTTTGGTACGTTAAATTATAAACGAGACTCGGGTTTAACGATGTTGGCCCTACCGATTGACATTTTCAAATAATTATTAGGCCATTTTTGTTGTATGTTACAGATGCTAACATCAATCTTTCCTCCATTTGAGGCTTGATTTTTTTCGACAGGCCGATTAGTAAAACTGTATAGCTCTTAATTTGTAGGTATATTATTGTAAATTTCGGAGACAGATATTAAAACCGATGTAATTCCAATCTTCTTCGAGTAGACGAGAAATGTATACTTATTCGGTGTATCATGTATGTATAGTGTAACATTTTTCAAAAGTTCGTGCATTTTGGTAGAGTTTGCGATATATCTCACTTGAATACGTTTTCGTGTCCTCTATTCATTTATATATATATATATATATATATATATATATATATATGTTGGTGGATGCATCGATCAAAAGTATGATTATCCGTTTTTTTATTGGTTGATGCAGATCTGAAAATTGAATTAAGTTATTTGGTATTTGACTCGAGCTCGATCTAAAAGTTCAGACCAGTTCGATTCGATAATTTATCAAATCAAATAAATTTGAAAGTAGGCTCGAGCTGATTAGTAAAAAAATAACAAAAACGTGTATAAAATAATCAAATTACTTGAGTTCAACTCGCGATTGATTTGATTAACAATTAAACTAAGCTCAAAAATAATTTTTAAAACTCGATTATAATTCAAAAATAAAATTGAATATTTATGAATTCGGATCGACTTGTTTACACCTATCACCCCTTAAAAGAAAATATATATTATCATATTTTATATATATATATATATATGGCAAAAGGTGGGGCATCTAAAGCTGAGTCTACTTTTCTCATTCTTTACTGTTTTACTTGTTGGATAATAAAAGTTGGAATGAAGCTATTGAGCTGTACAATGGATGTCCATGTGCTCAAAGCCTGAAATAAACTTAAATAAAAAGAAAAATTTATCTTTTGTAGTATTATATAATAATATATAATATATATTTATATAAAATATAATCTATTTCCTTGCGTGAAGCAAATATTATATTATTCATGCTTTTGCATTTGTATTTGCTGCCAGCTTATTAGCTCACGAGGTCACATATGGAATATATACCCCCACAAAAAAAAATTATTTAATATCTGTAGGCTTGGGATATTATTATATATACAATTAATGAAAGACATAAAATAGAATGTCTTGAAACATGACCTATTTTTTTGCTCCACTGATAATAATAATAATAATTAGTCTATGATTGTAAATTGTGGATTTGCTTAAGTAACCCTGATTATAATTACCAGTAATTGGACCATATAAAATAAAAGTTGACAAAATAAAATTAAATTTAAATAATCACCTCCATTAGCATATGTCAGAGGTATGTTGGAAGGTGATTAGATTTATTATTTAGCTTATTAAATTTCTCTATAAGCAAATGAAAATGTTTGTTCCAAAGAGAACAGTCCCACATGTTGAGCCAATCTGTGCAGTAGACTTCTTGGAGATATATTCAATTTTTATATTTAGTTGATGGAGACAATTTGGATAAATTAATAAAAAGTCATTGCAATAAGTTAACATGAAAAATAAGGACAAAATACGTTTTGAAATTAAAAAAAAGGGTCCTTTTTCAATGAATTATCTCAAGATTTCAAAAATACAAATTCGAAATATAAATCAAATATATTCGTATTCTCAAAATAATTAATTTAAACACATTTCTATTCAGACATCAGAAATTAGGAAATAAGAAAACTAAAAAAAATGCACAAATAATATTACTACTATTTCAGCTGAAAATGATGGTAATATTACTTGAAACAAAAGTTTTTAAATTAAATTAAAATATATCTTCCTAGGGCAAAGATTGAGTATAGATATAATCTTCATTCTCAAACATAGTTTCTTGTGACCCTTTATTGCTCTTTTTGCACTCTATATTTTCCTTGTCACACTTGCTTTCTCCCTGCATCAAATCAAACCTAATCATTTTAATCAATATTTTCATCTAATTTATGTCCTATATAAAATTTCTATATATTTTGTCACGTCCCAAACACATGAAACAAGAGTTTGTAACTAAATGTAAATCTAAAACGTATATATAAATTAAATGTAAAATGTAATATATATATATATATATGTATAATGTGTATCTATATAACAATGGAGAATAGCCTTACCAAATCTGTAGATTTCCCAGTATCCAGTGTTACTTCATTTGCTATTTCTCCACAAACAAGAACAAAAAGTATTAGCAAAACTAGAAATAAAAGAGAAAAAATGTTTGAAGATCTCATTCTCTTATTATTTTTATTTTTTCTTGCAACTGAAAATGTTAAGAGTATATATAAAGACTGAAGTTGTAACTGATATATATATATTTGCTTATTATCACAATGAAATGAGAAAGATAAATGGTGTACAGTTTTAGATGAAATATTATTGAATACAATATCTTGTATTAATTTATATTATTAATCTTATAGGGTTTCTGATGTTTTTTAACTTATTTTGACCTGTCTTCTGATTCGGAAACATGAAGCTCGATCATCAAGAGATATAGAGTTGGCTTATTTGGTTGTATTCAATTTAAAATTGCCATCCCCACAGACACATATATAGAGGGATATTGAAGTTTTATGTAGATCACCAATTATTTGATCATGAATTTATCATATATATATATATAGTTGCTTAATTTTTTATTTTGTGAAAATTTAAAAAAAAAAATTGTAGACCTTTTTCTCTTGATCATCATTTTGTAATCGGGATGAATATGAAATGGGTTTGGGTACTTGGGTTGGGCAAAACCCGCTATCTGTCTTATTTTATTTATATTTACTGATGTCTACTTGATTGTTAAATATATGATTCGATAAATCCGTACGAGTCATGAAAATTCAATAATTTACTCAAATTGCTTTGACATGATACAAATCCAAATAACCTAACTTGTAAGATTGAACATATCACATAAATATCATATGAAAGTTCTAAAAATTAAATTCGGGTGGGCAAAATTTCAACTTTAGCCCCATAGCATATCATAATTTCTAGTTTTCGACCCATACTCTACAAGATTTAAAAAATAGTCCAAATGATTTTTATAACCTGCAATGTTAATCATTTTATTAAACCATAGTTGTCCCATACTTTATTTTCATTATTAAAAACTTATATTATTCCTATTGAACTTTATTTTCATTATTAAAACTTATATTATTCCTATTGAACTATGTATACAAGATGTATTAAATAACTCCTATATAAGTATTAATATCACTTACCATAGAAAATTAAAATATTTGTGGAAGATATTTTATTTTATTTTTAAATTTTAGGTTAATTATTCTTTAAGGGTAGGCAAAAATATGAAACTTTTAGGGGTGTTCGATATTAACTATACAATTTAAAGAGGCAAAATATAATTTTAAGTTGCTCATTCCTTAATAAAAAAATATCTTCTGTGACTAATTTCGCCTAGAAAAATAGTAAATTTGCATGATATATATATATATATATATATCCCAGATATCAAAATTAAAATCACAATATATAAAATTAAATTTTTAATTTTTTTTTTTTTTTGCTAATTTCGATTGCGAGGATTGGCCTCCCATCATCATGACTTACAAACCTCTTTTCACCATATCCACAGCCAAAAAGCTTGAATTTGAATATCCCTTTTTTCCAAAAACTTTATTGGAATTATGGCCCATAAATGTAACTTTTGATTAGTCGAATGAATATGGAAATCATGATTACCATTTATAACGCAAAAAAGATTCCTCCACCATACACCAATTTTGTTGAGTTTACTTTATTGGATAACTTTGATATTTGATTTATTATTATATATACAAATCTAAGTAAAAATAGTAACATCACTTCAATAATGATCACGAGATTTAATAAAAAATTCTAAGAAAGCAAATACTATAATAATTTATAACAAAAACCTATATATTTTCCAATATTTTATATTTTCTTCAATTATATTCCATCTTTGTTTATAATCATGCAAAGATTAGCTTAAAAAAGTATATTTTGGTCTACATTTATATGATACTAATTGATTTTAATGTTTTAACAATTTTACAAATTTATGTCTATTTTACTGATTATCCGGGTCATCTAATGTACATCTGATTTTATTTTAAAATTTTAAAATGCATACTATTTTTTTTGCCACTCGCTTATAAATAATGTCAAATTAAAGTTAGAAAAATCGATGTTTTTTGAATTTCCAAGAGTAAAAATAAATAAAATGGGATTATAAATATTAATTGAAACCAATGCTGTCTATACATTACCTAGAGATGCTTATTTTGCAATAGGATTATAGTTTGTATATTCACTAGTCATAGACCTAAGGTCAATGTGTTTGGCCCAATATTGTCTTTTGTCTCGATCACTTCCATATTATAATTTCACTAACGTATTATCAAAAATAAAAGTATATCACTAACACGAATTTCAAGATATATATAAGACCCCTTTCAATAATTATAATCAAAAGTATTATTTTTGATCTAATTTTAATTATAAATTAAAATCACTCCACTCTTGTTTATATGTGGTAAAAAAAGTTGTTCTCATTTGATATAGATTAAAATTCACTAATAATCTTGTCCCTTTTCTATTCTTTTAACCAAATTTATTGTTAACCTTTTTGCAATAATATGTTGGTATTATCAAATAGATTAAAGTAGCCTTTATAGTTGAATACAATTTTTTTTTAAATAATATATCTTTTCTATTAAGGAATTTAATCTACCTTTTTTGTGTTCTTTTTTATTAGTACTTAACAGATAACATACACAAAATGTAGTGATAAAGACTACATAATCAACCAATAGTATTATTAATATATTGTTAGTTGATCATATATTCTTTTATATACCGCATTTTATGTGTTATCTAAAAAAGATTAAAAAAACATAACTTATATATAACTTGAGTAAAATACTAAACTAAGAATAGTAATGGTATAATAATGAAAATTCAAAATACTCTATTGTATCCAATTCAAATATACAATGAATATTATTTGTCTCAATCACTTACTATTGATTGATCAAAATTTGGATTGAATGAAGATGCTCTCAATCGAAGTGTGAAAATGTCATCTAGGAGTACTACAATATTGACCTACAGACATAAGATCATTTTTTTTAATATTCATGAGGATTTTTTTTGTTTGTTTTTTATTTTAAATTCTTTGCAAAAATTATTATTTATGAGTATAGTTTTTATTAATACTTGTTTGAATTTAAGAATATGATTCCAGATTTGGCTTGTGGGCCATATATGTTATGCTATGTAGTGTTTAAATATTTATTTTTGAAATTTCGTAGGAATAATAAAAGTCAATTTTGTATTGATTTCATTTAAAAATACCCTCCAATTTTTTTTCACGGAAATTATTGTAGTATTGGAAATAATAAGTCGAGAAATTTGTCTAGCATAATATATGGAATGGTTTTAATTTAACTTGTTTAGATTTTAGTTTTTATAATAACCTTCATAATTTAAACTAATCTGATCGATTTATGGAAAGAATTTCTAAATCAATTTCTTATAAGTTTAAATTGAAGGGTTGAAAAACCATGTCAAAGATATACATTATATTTTTATAGTAAGTGAAAAAAAATATTGTGAAAATGGAAAAATATACTACATGTATCACGTTGAAATTGCAATATATATATATATATATTAGCTCGTGGTGGGGATATATATGAAAGCCACGGCATAATTATACAATTCAATTTGCATCTAATTGATATATAAAAGGATTAATTTGAGTCGTCCTAAATTCCCAAATTAAAATGCAATCATACATACACCTAGTTTCGTGGCTCACACTTCTTCTAGAAAACGCAACTTTTTTTAAAAAAATTAATCTTGCATTATTAATATTCTTATATTAATTTATTTTGAGCAGTTTTTGCATTCGATAAATTTTAAAATTAGAACCAATTAAAGCTAATTTCACTTGACTCGACAGATTTGTTCATATACAGTGGTCCGATTATTGAAAATGTGCGAAAAAAATTGAGTAAATCGCTCGATAAATAATTTTTAAAAAGAGGGTGATTAAATAATTAAAATACGAAAAAAAATATCACATAAATTATTATCATTCTACACTATAAAGAAAATAGTAGAATTATAACACAAAATAAGTATAGTATTGTCACACAAACAATGATCTTGATAGATATGATATCAAGTACTGTCCCAAGCAACATAACAAACGGAACAAACGAGGAAACAAGGACACAACAAAGAGAAGGAAACAGCCAACTAACGGCGTTAAGATATGAAGGTTAAAAAGTAGGTCCTTTTGAGTCAGATCTATTAATATATATATAGGAAGGCTGTCGGTTATTTTTTTGAACCCTCCAAAACATTCCAAAACCTAGATTCTAATTTTTAGATAATTTAGAATTATTTTTTTATAATAATTATTATTAATCATAATAACTTATCTCAACTTCCCATTATCAAATAACCACCTCAACTTCCCACTATCTTTTCAAATTTAAAAATCTAACATTATTAATGATTGGATATATTTAGTGAACTTGCACATCCATTAGAGCATACTATATAACTCACGTACTAACCAAACATTCAGAAGCCAAAAATTAATGTTAGTGAACTTGCACATTTATTATATCCGAATTTTTATTTCTTTTCATAAATTTTCAAGCTAAGATATGGATCAATTGCGGGATTGAGATTTAGCAAGAAATACATGAAGCTAATAACACGTTACAGGAGGAGATATTACGTACCTTTAAATAATTTGTTGCACGAAGACATACAACAAGGTTTGATCATTTCTATTCCTATTTCATTATGTTAGACCTAATTTAGTTGGTGGAACAATGACACTTTTTTTGGTGTCATTTTTAGGGGATGTAATGTTCTTTTTTCATGTATACTGAAATAAAGTTTTTTGTATAACATGTGTTTTATTGTGAAAGGAGTCGGCTAATATTTACATTAGTGAATTAGAGTATTTTATAGTGTTTTATTTTGAAAACTATGTTGTTAAGTTTAATGATAAACGTATATACTTCACATTTACATTATAATTTATTTTTATATTTTGCAGGATAAGTTTTGGAAATGAGGATTATGTTCTATATAACTTCAGAATGTCTTTTCTATGTTGTCTATAAATGATTTATTATATAGTATTTATAAATAATATAATGTAATTTTTGTTAGTCTTATCTTCTGATGCCAATATTAACAATATATTTCATTATTTTTCCATTTACAATCAACATTTTTCATTGATGAAAAAGAATACAATCACATCAAGACTTTTAAAATTTAAAATAAAATTGTAATCAATTTTATTTAACTCAGGCCGTGCGTAGCACGGGTTACACACTAGTATATATATATCAATGGGATACTCTTCTTTACAGTCCGCACATGACCATTGACCCAAACACCCAATTTCTAACTCATTATTATTATTGTTCTCATATTCAATATTTTTCAAAATAATTACAATTATTCACACGATAAATCGTCGAATCTTTCATACGTATATTATAAATCGAAGTTTGTAACTCCCAAATAATTTTTCTATTTAACTAAATCGTTGACGATTTTAACTTTAACGAATGATGGACTAAAATTTTTCATTATATATATTTGGAAAATTATTTGGAAAATTGAAATATTGTGTGAATCTTAGTCAAAATAATTTTGGTTTATCCAAATCAATCACAAAATTATACCATTTTTGCCAAGTGATTGATATAATTTCTAAATTCAAAAGCCAATTACAATACAAATATGATCGTATTTATAATGTAATTGATGGGCTTATATCGAACTTTATTGTTTTTTCCTAGTATGGAAAGAAATGTGTACACCATGAATAAATGAAATAATAAAATAAATAAAAGTATAACTTTTTATTTTTCTACTAAACGGATATTGAATTATGTCTAAACTCTAAACCATAAAAACAAGTATAATAAAAACTACGCACAAAATAGATATGAACAATATATATTAACATACATGTCTTTGTGTGTTTGTATACATCTTCAAATTATATATGAACATCGAAAGAATCAGCTTTTAAGACGAGAAAGATAATGGAACAGATAATAGTGCGCTCTGAGTTAACTAGAGCCGCATTTACTTTCAACTTTCAATGCTATAAATATCTTAACGGTCTTTTTTTAAAAAAATTATTTTTATTTTAAAAGTACACAAAATTGCAAATTATAAGTATGGTGGTGATAAAAAAATCAATAGTATCCATTTAGCTATGCCTATCACCATTTAAACTTTTTTCATATGCCAATATTTGAAATTTGGAGCAAAGTAGAATAAATTGTAAATAAGCTTATTAAAAAGAAAATAATTATTTTATCAAAAATTAAATTAGATTTAATAAAAAATAAAAAATAAATTAAACAAGTGGGACCCACCTCACGAACAAAAACTTCCATTTCTCCACCTTTTTCCATTACAATTTACAACTCATTTCCCATATATAAAAAACCCTACTCTCTCTCATTCTCTCTCTCTCTTAGCACTGAGAATTGAGAAAGAGAATATAAGAAAAAACTGAGCCACAGTGAGTCCAGCACACACCTATACATACATATATACATACACATATACATACATCTATCTATACTCATCTCCACCTCCATTCCCATTTTTCCCCAAATACAGAAAAAACCCTAATCCCCCCTCACCCAAATAATGCTACACCCTTAAACACCACCTCCACAAATGTCTCTCACTCTCTTCCTCTCTTTCTCTGTCCTCCTCCTTTTCATCTCCCACCGCCATGTCTCCGCCGCCGCCGACGAAGTCCGATCACTTCTCGAGTTCCGTAAAGGCTTCAAATCCGACCCCTCCGATCTAGTCTTCTCCACATGGACCACACCTCCCAACATCTCCGCCTGTCCCGCCGCCTTCCACGGTGTTGTTTGCGACGCCGTCACCTCCTCCGTCGTTTCCATTGCGCTCGACCGCCTCGGCCTTGTCGGAGACCTCAAATTCAGTACCCTACTTCCCCTGAAGTTCCTCCAGAACCTAACCCTAGCGGGGAACTCGCTCTCCGGCCGCCTTGTCCCAACTCTAGGGATAATGTCGTCCCTACAGGTCATTGATCTCTCCGGTAATCAGTTCTATGGTCCGATTCCTGCTCGATTGAACGATCTGTGGGCGCTGCATTATCTTAATTTGTCTAGTAATAATTTCTCTGGGGGTTTTCCTGTTGGAATTAGGAATTTACAGCAGTTGAAAGTGTTGGATTTGCATTCTAATCAGCTCGCTGGGGATGTGCAGCAACTGATCCCTGAGCTGAGGAATGTGGAGTATTTGGATTTGAGCCGAAATGCTTTTTTTGGATCAATGGAATTGAGTAGGGATAATGTGTCTAGTTTGGCTAATACTGTTCAGTATGTAAATTTGAGTGGAAATGAATTGGGGGGTGGGTTTTGGGGAGCCGATGCAATGAGTTTGTTTCGTAACTTGAGAGTTCTGGATATGGGTGATAATGGGATCACTGGTGAGTTGCCGGATTTTGGGCAATTACCGAATCTTCAGGTGTTAAGGCTTGGGAGTAATCAGCTATTTGGGTCTGTGCCGGGTGGGCTCCTGCAGGGGGCTGTCCCGTTGATGGAGTTGGATCTCAGCGTTAATGGATTTTCTGGTGAGGCTTTGATTTTAATGTTATGTTGTTTTTTATTCAGTTCGTTATGTTGGTATTATTTTGGTCTGCAAGTTTAATTTGGACATATTAGTTGGTAATTACACTATTGGCTGTTAGAATAATTCGCGCGCTTTTATGATTTTGAAATCTCATCTGTGGCAGTCCCGTGTTTTACGTGAATGATCACCGTTAAATTTGGGAAACATTATCAGAGTAAATCTAGGTCTTTCCGCTGATCACGGGAAAACACGTGTCAGTTAAGGATTTCATGTTATAAATCTGCAATTTTGTGTGCTTTATGATATTCCCTTTTTTCTTTTCCAAAGTTTAATAGAATTTATTGATTGTTATATTATTGTGCGTATGTGGAACAAAAGAGGCGTATTTTTTGAGTTTTCTAGAGTCAACCCTGTTGTTTCAGTTGCTATCCTCTTCAATTTAGAACTCTAAGCTTCTCCAGTTGTTCTTGCCTTCCAAAGCAGAGCTAGGAAAAATATTGTTTTGTTGCAAGAATTATTTTTTATGCTTACGGCAGATGGTAGGAGCAATTAAATCAATACAGTAAAGAGATCAATTACATGATTACACGTCTCATTTTTAACAAAAATAAAACCTGGATCTCTAATCTATCTTTGCCAATGTGGCAGAAATGGTACCTGAACAACGCCTCCAAGAAACTAGACAACCACCATTTTTGACCCAATTACAAGATTAATCATATCATGAACTCTGGTTTGCACTCATTTGATCTTGAATAAACTTGTGTTTCATACTTGAAATGTACTTTAAGATCCCGTAATTGTGTCATCTCGTTCTGATTTCGCTCATTATGCCCAATTTGGTACTCTAGGATGAAAAATAGTTGAGTGTAATTTGGTATATGATATTTGCAATTCATGTTAAAATCTTCTCTTGTACATCAATTCATGAATACTATGCCTAAGGTATAATTTTAGCTCTGAATTGACTTAAGTAGTCACATGTGTGCTACTCTTTCTTTGCAAATACAGATGTTTCCTTCACAGATGGGATGTTTCCTGATCATAACCTTTTGCATTAGCAGTTATTTTATCCATTTGGCTGGTTGGGTACCTTTAGAGTCCCTAAATGCAGAATCTTTAACTTTCATTTCATCTTCTTAGAGAAATAGCAAATATATTTTCCCCTTCAAGTTTACCACAATATAACTAGCAATGTTACCACCATTTCATATTTTTTAGGAAAACCGCTTACTTTTCTGCATTCGAAAACTTATTGTGTCTCTTTGCTGTTGTTGATATTTAGTTTATGACTTTTGAACATTTTCCATTTTATACTTGTTCTATGTGCATTCTCTGATGGAATTCAAATTATTTCCTTTGCGTCGCAGGTCCCATTCCAGAAATCAACTCAACAACTTTGCGCACTCTCAATCTTTCTTCAAACTCAATCGTAGGCCCTTTGCCACCATCAATAAGAAATTGTCTGCTTGTTGATCTTAGCAAAAACCGTCTATCAGACGATATATCTGTTCTGACAAATTGGAACAACAATTTGGAATTTTTAGATTTAAGCACCAATGGCTTAACTGGAAGCATTCCCGATTTGACACAATTCCAAAGCTTGACGCTGCTCAGTTTTAGAAACAATTCCATAGAGGGCACATTGTCTTCTACATTAGGGCAAAAGCTCAGTACAATTGATCTCAGCTCCAACAAACTTGACGGCCCAATCCCACATAGTTTCTTCACTTCAATTGCCTTAACAAATTTGAACTTGTCGGGGAATAATTTAAGTGGACCTATACCTCTTGAAGGGTCTCATACCAGCGAACTGTTGGTTCTACCTTCTATTCCACCAATGGAGTCTTTAGATCTTTCAAATAATGTCTTGACAGGAGGATTACCTTCTGATATAGGTAATTGGGGAAGGCTTAAGCTGCTTAATCTTGCAAGAAATAATCTGTCGGGCCCACTACCAAGTGAATTAAGCAAACTTACTCTTTTAGAGTATCTAGATTTATCCCACAACAATTTCAGCGGTCATATTCCTGGTCAATTATCATCAAATCTGAAGTTTCTTGATGTGGCTTATAATCATTTATCAGGAAATATTCCTGAAAATTTGAATAAATTTCCTGATTCTTCGTTCACGCCTGGAAATGACGAGCTTGGACACCGTCATTCAAACCCATCTGGAAACAATGTTCCTGATCAAATTCGAAACCATCAGCGCTCCAAATCTAATATTAAAATAGCTATCATTGTTGCATCAGTTGGAGCTGCTGTGATGATTGCCTTTGTTCTTTTAGCTTATTATCGTGTTCGGGGTCAAGATTTTGGTGCACGAGGTGGATTTCGTGGTCAAACTGCTGACCGTGAAGTCAAAGTGGGAAGATTAGGCCATCCTTCACTTTTTGGTTTCCGTACTGACCGGGACCCGCCCCCATCTTCATTAAGCTTCTCTAATGATCATTTGTTGACATCTAACTCGAGATCATTATCCGGGCAAATGGAATCCGGCACAGAAATCGTCGAGCACATACCGCCCGAGGGAGCGGCGCTTGCTGGTGCGGGGCCCACAAATCCTAGTCAGCAAGACAATCGTCCAACGACTTCCGGAAGGAAATCATCCCCAGGGTCTCCAATAGCGTCCTCACCTCGTTTTATAGACACAATAGAACAATCGGTTTCATTGGACGTGTATTCGCCAGATAGATTGGCGGGAGAGCTTTATTTCTTGGATGGTTCACTCACGTTTACAGCTGAGGAGTTGTCTCGAGCGCCAGCTGAAGTACTCGGTAGAAGTAGCCATGGGACTTTGTACAAAGCTACCTTAGATAATGGACATATGCTGACTGTGAAGTGGTTGAGGGTTGGTTTGGTCAAAAACAAGAAAGAATTTGCAAAAGAAGTAAGAAAGATAGGATCAGTTAGGCATCCGAATGTAGTTCCTTTACGTGCTTATTACTGGGGCCCAAGAGAGCAGGAAAGGCTCATCTTAGCTGACTACATGGTGGGGGATAGCTTGGCTTTACATCTTTACGGTAAGCTCCTATAACATTGCTTATTCGGTGCCTATGCATTCTGGTAACTAGTCTATTTCAGTATTTCAGTATGATATAACATACTAAGATATTTTTCTCTGTTTATTGAAACCCCATGCTTGAGACTATAATTACGAAAAACACCTCGAATGTTTGAGAAATTACCATAAGTTCTTCTGGCTATCCCTATCTCTATCATATGTATCTGTTGGGTTGTGTTGAAGCCTTGAAGGGCAACCTTAAAAAAATCCTATGATGTTTTCTGTTGTTACGTAACATGTACTATCCCATATATATACTGCAGAAACAACCCCTCGAAGATACTCCCCGTTATCGTTTAACCAAAGGCTGAAAGTTGCTGTAGACGTTGCTCGGTGCCTTTTGTTCCTTCACGACAGAAATCTCCCTCACGGGAACCTAAAACCGACAAACATACTCTTGGCAAGCCCCGATTACAGCGTTCGAGTCACTGATTACGGTCTCCACCGTCTGATGACGCCAGCTGGCATTGCTGAGCAGATACTGAATCTCGGGGCACTTGGCTATCGTGCACCGGAACTCGCCACTGCAGCTAAACCTGTCCCATCTTACAAAGCCGATGTGTATGCATTAGGTGTGATAATGATGGAACTTTTGACAAGAAGAAGTGCTGGTGACATAATCTCTGGACAATCTGGGGCCGTTGATCTTACAGATTGGGTTCGTTTATGCGATCAAGAGGGACGAGGAATGGATTGTATCGATAGAGATATTGCTGGAGGTGAAGAATATACAAAAGGGATGGATGATATGCTTGCAGTGTCACTAAGGTGCATTCTTCCTGTAAATGAAAGGCCTAACATGAGACAAGTGGTTGAAGAGCTTTGTTCTATATCTGTGTGAATTTTTATTTTAATTGTAAATGTGATGCCTTGGAATTAATTCTTTTTTCTATGACTTGTTGATTTGTTTTATTTTTAATTTGTTGAATTGGTTCCATTGGTGCCTTTCTAATCTGGGCTAGTGTTCAAATATGTTTAGTATCTTCCCCTTCAATTTTTGTGTAAAGGGTTGCTTAATCCATTGATTAATTGACAGAAATCCCAATCTGATCTTGTGATTATTTTTGTTTTTGTCCATTTAAGGACAGGTTTGTTTTTGTATTAGCAATTGGATTGTGTGTTCACCTTTTCTGCAATTTCAGAAGGTTTATGATTATTATCTATTTATTTATGATTAGGGAAAATTACAAATACCTCCCTTAACTAATGTCGTAATTCCAGAAAACACCCAAAAACGACCATAATTACAAATACCTCCCCTATTTTGTATTTTGCCTCTCTTGCCCGTTTTTTCGGTCAGCTTTTTGCTGACGTCAGCGAATTTTTTTTGTGGTTTTCCTATTTTACCCCTGATGATGTCATCAATCGGTGACGTCATCCAATGTCATATATTTTTTGACGAAAATACCCTCAGGGGGTGTAAATGTAATATTATTTTCTTGGCCATGATATGACCGTTATAGGGGGTGTGTTTGTTACTATTTGATCGTTTGAGGGGGTGCAAATGTAATAATTTCCCTAATGAATATTGCAAAGGAACACTATTTATTTGCTAATTATTCAACAAAGCAATATCAAATTAAATTTCATTAATGAAATACCAAATTAAATCTCAAACAATTACTCAAACCTACATATTCATTAACCCTGAACCCTTACATTAAATTTAAATAAAACTTTTGACGGTATTATTAACACCGTAAGTCTTGAAGTTGACGGTGGCTCCGGTGCCATCTTTGCCTAGCTAATGAATTTACCAGTGCCATTGTAAAAAGGCTTTGTCTTAATTCTCGAAATCCAAAACGGCGGCGTTTGAGCTCTTTGCGTACGATTGAAATTTGTCATCTCCGACGTTCGATTCGTTTATGTAACTCTAGAATTATTCTCTGGAACATTCGTATCGATTCCATAATTCTTGAAAGTGTTGATTTTTCGCCGTAGGCCTTGAACTCGTTATCAGCGTCATTGCTGTTTTTTCAGAGAATGATTGTTTGCGTCCGTTGCTGTTGTCGGAGTAGGCGGAACTTTATGAAGAGCCAGCAACATCTAATTGCAACTCCGGAAAATTTCGACGTATCAACAGCCCACGCGGTCTCACATACTCCACCACACTCGTTGAGCTCGAATTCGCATACAAATAGTTCAACCCACTTCAGTTTCATTGCTCCAATACACTTAAAATTTTGTCTGTAGAATTTAACAAAGAACAATGCTAAATCAAAATTAAAAATCCAGAAAACATAAATAATTTTAGCAAAACGTGTTATAAATCTCGGCACAATATTTCGATTGACCCTATCCTATTTATTCAAACAAACTTCAAAGATTTTATATGAAAAATTTAAACAGAAAACGGGAAATACCTTAAAGCAATCAGATTCGCCCAGGTTGAAGAGCTTGGTTGAAGAAAATTTCAGAGCTTGGTTGAAGAAAATTTCAGATTTGAGCAAAAAATCTGAAATTTCCCGTAATGAACAGTAACCCGGTCGGAAAAACGCGAATTACTTCCAATATACTTATCGTGTCGGGACGTGCGAGGTACCAAAACGATCGTCTTGAAATCCTCTACAAAGCCCAGTAGACGGATTTGCGAAAAAAAACAACAGCCAAGTGA